>NW_021011592.1:0-204942 GCF_003987935.1 Bombyx mandarina | reverse complement strand
ATAAACGAATCTTTTGGTTATATTCAAATTTTTCAGTATGTTAAAAATTTGAATTGGCGCGTAACCGCAACGATGCAACGCAATAACTGCAACACGGTCTTCTTTAAGCGTCCACTCCATATTTAAAAATGAGTAAAATTCTAAAAGTATACATTTTTATTTTCATGAACAATTCGAAATTCGAATTCAATAAACTTTTTTGTGGCCAGCATTCTAAAAGAAAAGTTTTTACTGTGTGACAATACTTATGACCTGACTAGTTATAATACTAAAACCTTCTCAGCAATAACCTGGTTGCCCTCAATATTGGGCATACATATTACTACTACATACTTTTTACAAACGTGGTTGATACAATGTCAACTCAGAATGGATACCTGGACACGTTGATGACAATGGTAATTAGAAGGCTGTTTAGTTAACAAAAATGGTCTCAGATATAGCAATGATAAGAGCCAAATCTAGTAATCCACTAAACGATTACTATAAGTTTATTTTTTAATAGAGCAATACCCCTGTACTTACGTGTAATAAAGTATTTCTGAGCTAAACTAAAACAGATAAAGCCAGAAGGATTTGTAGAAGTCAGTCAAGACATGTACTTGGCTCCCTCAGGTTTCACTGCAGAGAGAGTTTTCTACGTAAGATGAACTTGACTGACGCCGCAAGGGGCCCATTCTGGATGGAGGAGATGGAAATTAATCATATGTTTACTTTGCAAGAGTGACGCCTAGACCCATAGCTAGTGAGACCCAGATCTATAGGCTCTTAGTTTTAAATGCTAATGCAGGGTCCATGCGGATGATGTTCGGAGATGAGGACTAAAAGACAAGGGAATTATGTAAAGGGAATGGTGTAAAAGTCGAGCTGTTGGGCCCCAAAAGCCTAAGTTAAACAACCTATCACCCTGCCTATTTCTGCCCTGTGGCAGTAAAGCGCTCCAGTATGAAAAGTAACAGTCGATAACTTCGACCTTTCTGTCTAAAAGTCGTTAGTGGCATCCACGTGGGGTTCCTGTGGACTCCAGTAGCCACGTAACGCCAATCGGAGCGTGACGTAAACCTACATTTTGAAAGTGTTCTAAGAGTCGTAAATTACAGACCAAATTTAAACAGAAGGAACAACATTGAATTAGTTGGAATCCACTTAAAGCATTCATATACTCAAAACTACATATTAATGGAATAGTAAAATTATATTTTTTATCATCGCCTTTTTATCATCGCACCTCCCGCCATCGGAGCAGAGTTCATCCATATTATCTGGAACCGCTGCGTTCATCGACAGTGCGTTTCCAAAGATCTTTTTTGCCACGTACCATCCGGCTTTGGAATGAACTCCCCTCCACGGTGTTTTCCGAGCGCTATGACATGTCCTTCTTCAAACGAGGCTTGCGGAGAGTACTTTATGNGTACCATCCGGCTTTGGAATGAACTCCCCTCCACGGTGTTTTCCGAGCGCTATGACATGTCCTTCTTCAAACGAGGCTTGCGGAGAGTACTTTATGGTAGGCAGCGGCTTAGCTCTGCCCCTGGCATTGCTGACGTCCATGAGCGACGGTGACCACTTACCATCAGGTGGGCCGTATGCTCGTCTGCCTACAAAGGCAATAAAAAAAAATATATATAATTTACAATATACATATGTACAAGATATTCGTTTAGTAAGCAGAGTGTAAACAACAACCGTGATTCTCTTGCGCTGACAATGTAACGCTGATTCGAAGGCAAAGAGTATGACAAAAGAATGTGATGTTTCTTTCTGTACGTCTCTGGGCACATTAAATCGCCAGATCATTCCAAGTGGAACTTCGAAACCGTAGGTAGGATAGTATGTGGAGTTAAGCCCACTAAACAAGTTCTCCGTCTTATTAATTACCTTGAATAAAAAGAGCTTAAGACTACATCATTATTATTTTATCATTCCATACACAAGTTTAGCAGATTCCAAATTTAGATAGACTAAATCAAAGGGAGATAAATTACCTCCGTTTCTTAATTCAACGGAAATAGGAGGGAAACTGTAGGCAGATAAGTGCCGCTTCACTTTTGAGACATCGGAAACTTTGGCCGAGATAAAGCATGAATACGATATTCCAAAGCTCATTCGCTGAATAAATTTGTGTACCTACTGTAGATTCTTTTTTAGAAGCATTTTTAGATGTCCAATTACGTTATTTTATTTATATGAATGTACTTTCATGTCTGTACATATAAAGAGATCGCATTAGTTTATAAGAAGATTAAAAGATCATAATATGTATTTGAATATTGTAAATCTTCTACCATCATTTATTCAAATACAAAGCTATCTAACATGGATTTTGTCGTAACAATTACTAGAATAAATAATACAATGTACAAAGCTAGAACCTTGTTATACATGTAAGAGGAAAAAAATCGCAATTGTAAAAAAATGTAAGGAATAGCAAGGTTTGATAGCCTTTTTTAAAAATGGATCGCTGACCTTGTCAAACCGAATAGGCAGCGGTTTGGCTGGGCCCCTGGCCTTGCTTATATTCGCGGGCGATTCGACTTACCATCAGGTGGGCCATTAGCTCGTCTGCCGTATCAGAGTCTAAAGCGATCATACAATCACATATCAAAATTTATACGTATGTATTGTATAATGTGTAAATGGATCGAAACAGTTTGTATGATTAGATTCATGAAGATTGCACTGAATTAAAAAAGAGGGCCAAGTGTCAGTAACGTATACAGTAGACTCCCACAATCTTTATTTCACCAGGAAATTATCAAAATATGTTTTCGGCGTCAAAATCAATTTTCAGGTCAACGCAGAAAATTCTGGAAATTCGCGACGCTTCAAGACAATAGCTATTTTTTCGGGAGTTCGAAGTGTTGGGCTTGTTATAACGATCGGTGCCCGGTGGGAGAACGAGGCCTTACTACTGACTGTTGATGTCTATATTATAAACACTTTTTTAATAACGAATAATTTATATTTATTGAAACGTGAGTTTTAATCGAACGAGAAATTATTCCAACTTTCTCTTACGTTCGACTAGGATAAGTCGGGTAAGTTGCATGTGTTAATCTGTTTGTCAATGTTGCATGTTCCAATACTGTTACTTTGGCTTGTAGCGAATAACCTAAACAAGTAAGAGCCACGAAGGAAAAATCTTACACGTAGCTGGTGGTTTTCACAGACGACCAGTCCGAATTACATAGAAACATAGGTAGTTTTTACTGGTGGCAGGACCTCTTGTGAGTCCGCACGGGTACGTACCACCAACCTGCCTATTTCTGCCGTGAAGCAGTAATGCGTTTCGGTTTGAAGGGTGCGGCAGCCGTTGTTACTATACTTGAGACCTTAGAACTTATATCTCAAGGTGGGTGGCGCATTTACGCTGTGGATGTCTATGGGCTCCAGTAACCACTTAACACCAGGCAGGCTGTGAGCTCCTCCACCCATCTAAGCAATAAAAAGATGTGTGGTGTCGTGGGACACCAGATAGGAACGAAGTTCCTTATTATAAAAATATTAATTTTAAGTTCTATTCGAGATATAAAGAAAATAATTATTCGGGTATACATTTTATATTATGATTTTTTTATTGATAAAAATAAATAAAAACTACTTTGCAAAGTTATCAACTTTATTTTATTCACAATTATTTATAAAAAATATATTATAATAATATACAAAGAAACAGCTATTTATATGAATAATAATAACAACCGTCATCACGTACACTATACATTAGACACTGTATAGCCATCATACGAAGACTATACATAATTAATAAAAACCTTATGTTACGGACGTTTTTTTTCGGTTAGGGTACTCCTTCGCATCAAGCCATAAGGAACTTCGTTCCAAAAAAATAAGTCCTCCTTAGAAATCCTAGAAAGTTTTCAAATATTAGAAAAGTATAGTGACAGAATTGAATTTGAACTCGACTATAAGCATCTCAGAATCGCAGACTCTGCTAACACTACTATATGGATCATATCGTCGCATCTTTGGATTTTACGAGTTCATTTTAAATTTAACGTAAGAACAGTGGGTAGTCTAATAGAATTATCTCTAGGAGTGGTGTTGTCGAGCCAGAGGCAACGACTTTGGCCCGACTTGAGTAGATCTCAACGAGATTGTCTTTGTTTTGTATTACTTTTTCGTGGCAGAGACAAACTTTTATTACTGTTGTAAATTGTAACGGGAATGTTAATTAGTATTTTATATTGATCGTGTGGTCAACACGTGAGATACAGAGTTAAGAAAGCTTAGAAAGATTTTTGAATTAGAAAGTCGATTAAATCCAAATTTAATATACGTATACGTTTTGTATATACTTCACCAAAAAGAAGTACATCATAATTTTTATGAAATGGTTTTTTTTTTAAGGAATTTCATTTTTGTTTTTATTTTTCACTAGCGACCCTCCCTCGCTTCGCTTCGGAAACATTAAATTTTATTGTTGATAGCTAAGTCCTACGATGTTACCCGCGGTTATTGTCGTACCGCGGGTGACGCCGCGGGGCGGAGCTAGTCTAAAAAAAAGTAGCCTAAGTTACTCCTTATATCATCAGCTACCTATTAGTGAAAGTCTCGTCAAAATCAGTCCAGCCGTTCCAGAGATTAGCCGGAACAAACAGATATGCAGATTGACAGACAAAAATTGTTTAAAAAAATATTTTGGTGTCTGTACCGTATATATATTTATATACATGTAGTAAAAAGCGGTTATTTCAATATTACAAACAGACATTCCAATTTTATTTATATGTGTATAGATAACATAAAACTTAAAACGAAGATTAATGTGAATTGAATAAAGTCGAAGCTTAGTTTATAGTCTTTGAAAATAAAAAATTTCTACATCAAATTTCCTTAAAACATTAAAGTATCTCGAATTTTACAATAATAGAAGCCCACGATAAGTTTCCATGATACAAGGGCGATGATTTTTTGTATGTGCTTATAAAACATTTATCAGGTCTGTATTTTCAATAATTGAATACCTAAGTTATTAGTTTCGGATAAGTAGACTAATAAATTTCATATAGGTACTGTAAAACTGTTTGTACAGTGCTTGGGATCACTTTAGGATATTTCAAGTTAACATTAATGTGACAAACATTATTTTTTACAGTTTTTCGCCATACCTATCGCACATATGGTGCTATAAAATCACTAATACAATTTTTGATAAAACTGAATTGAGTACGAGAAAATCTACTATTTAATAGTTATTAGTGAGATGTTTGCTTTTATTGATGAAGTTTAAAGTTGTAGTTTAAATATTATCATTTTATTTCTTTACTCGAGATCGTTTAGAACTATATAATTGTAATAAGGTGTTGAGTTTTCAAACGTTTTCTCTTGAAAAATTAAATATTTTGCATAAGTGACGTGATAGCCACCGTATGTGCGATATGATTATAGTTTTTAAAACAAAACTACAACGACCTTATTAATAGACGGAATTCTCTAGACACACTTGCTGCACTGAAGGTCTTTTTCAACTGGTACCTACTACTTCAACAGTGTGATTGGCTAAGTTGATACAGTTTAAAATTAATTATCCTTCATTTTTAATACTTTTTAAATCACTTTTATAAAATGTCATAGCGAAAATTTCGATTCTATACACGATAAATACACGTTATTGATTGATTGATGTTTCCCCTTTGTCCGTGAACGTTTCGCAATAATAAAGCAATTTGACTCTTTCATTTGCAGCGCGCTGAAGCTTTATTAACAGCTGAAGCAAATTAATTGCGGCTTCAATTTTATTTTGCGGATCTATTGAGTTTTTGCTCGATGTCTGTGATGGGGCGTATGATAGTCATACAGATTTATGTGCAAAAAAATATTCTCAGAAACCTGTGTTGACATCGGCTTATAAGGTTTGTTTTGCATCTGAGCGTTTGGACAAACGCCGCGTTGCGTTGGTCCACCGCGCGATGTGGCGACCGCTTGGTGGAAGTCTTCCTTAGATAGGTATATGTGTATACGATATCACGCCCACCACGAACAAATCACGCACCTTATATGTACCAGAGACTAATAAACGTACTTATGTATGTGACAAAGGGCAAACCTGTTCAGCATACAAAGTGTTTGCAAGGTGTGGGACTCCAACCCACAACCGTCGCGTCGGCGCAACAGTGAGAGCCGCTAGCTATGCACCACCGGGTCAATCTTTTTTTTTGCTTAGATAGGTGGACGAGCTCACAGCCCACCTGGTGTTAAGTGGTTACTGGAGCCCATAGACATCTACAACGTAAATGCGCCACCCACTTTGAGGTATAAGTTCAAACCGAAACGCATTACTGCTTGACGGCAGGAAGAGGCGGGGTGGTGGTACCTACTCCTGCGGACTCACAAGACGTCTTACGACTAGTAAAGTTTGTTTATAAAAAAAAGTAAAGTTTGTTTACCTATTAGTCCGTTTTTTTTTTCATGTGTACGTAAATGATCTATATAAATCCACAGAAATAAATAACTAGAAGTATCTGATATATTAATTAAAACATTTCGTTCGAAGAAGCGCCTCGTGTTTTGGTTATTATTTTAAGGTTTTCTTTTCAAGAGATTTTTTTTAGAACGAAATCCCAAAGTACAAATTAAATTTATAACAATAAAAATGAAGTTATGTGCACCAAAGTTTTAATGAGTCTAGACTGTGTGGCTAGTTGTCTGCTCTAGGTGTCTCTGATCTGTTATTATTTTTCTCTCCAAAACAAACAAAAAACCCTGAAGTGAATTTCTTGCAATATAGTCATTTTAACAATCTATACTTAGTCTGACCATAAATACTGTTACAAAGGAAAACAAAAAAATTCTATGGCAAATAACATTTATTACTTTTACAGCGTGTTAGTTTAATACATAAATATAAAACAATTTAAAGTATAAAAAGCTTATTCGAAGTGGTCTCCATTGGCTGCAATACAGTCCTTTAAACGTTGAGGCCAGTTATCAATAGAAGTACGCACTCTTTCCATTTGTTTCATTTTGTTTGTAAAAGTGTTACTCAATACATCAATTGTAAAAAATTTCTCATCCGTAAACAACATTTTTCTATGACCTCCCTTTGCGAACCGCTTCAGTAGTTGTTTCGATTTTACCACCCTATTCTCTTTTAAATTATCAGTTAAGAAATGACCAGTACGTCTCTTATAGGCTACAAGTCCTAAGTCATCTTTTAAAATACGCGACATGGTTCTAGGTGCTATCTTCATCTCCTGAGATAAAATCTTTTGCTTTCAGACAGGATTTCTTCGAATTCTTTCCCTTACTGCTTTGACCACCTTTTTCGTATGAACACTACGTGGACGGCCAGATCTTTTTCTGTCACAAACAGAGGAGGTCTCATTGCACCTATTAATAGCCCGGTACACAAACATTTTACTAATACCAAGCGTATGGAGAGTTTTAAAAATTGCATTTGGCTCCATACCTACTTTGTGTAATGCAATCACAGCGATTCGGTTCTCTTTATCACCCCACTCCATTTTTAATATCGCAAAATATTGTACAATGTATTGGCGTCAAAATGAGAAAACTCAATGCGCAATCATATAAAAATGACAGATTCCAAATTCAAATGTAATATTTTGTTTATTTTTAATTGTAACAGTATTTATGGCCAGACTAAGTACATATAAATAAAATTGGAGTATCTGTTTGTAATATTGAAATAACCGCTTTTTACTACGTGCATACGAATACATATATATACGGTACATACACCAAAATAACATTTTTTACAATTTTTGTCTGTCTCTCTGTCTGTCTGTCTGTTTGTTCCGGATAATCTCTGGAACGGCTGGACCGATTTTGACGAGACTTTCACTGATAGGTAGCTGATGATATAAAGAGTAACTTAGGCTACTTTTTTTAGACTAGCTTCGCCCCGCGGCGTCGTCCCCGCGGTACGACAATAACCGCGGGTAGCATGAATAATAAAATTTAATGTTCCCGAAGCGAAGCGAGGGCGGGTCGCTAGTATAGTAATATTACCTTAGAGTTGGTTACACAGTGTCCCTTCTTTCATTTCAATAGTCTTCCAAAATGTATTTAGTGGGAGGATTCCGTTCAATTTTGCGTCTCTTGATAACGATAAATAATTATTGAAAATACTTTTAGAGAAACAAGGTTATTTAATAGGCACTAATAATGTAACTAAATGTTAACTTAACTCTCATGTTCATATTCTAAGCACACTTAAATTCCTATTGCGGGTTTATATCATTATTAGTATGCAATTCTATAATCGCCTAACGGTAAGATCAACAAATGGTGAATTAGAAATATAATAAAGCAAGTAATGAGCTATCATTACCCGCCTGATTTTTTTCACTGCCAACACGTATAGTTATAAAATTATTTAAAAAAAATACATTTTTCTACTTATTTGCTGGTAGCGTAAGGTGCTAACTCCGCTGTGGCTGATTGGTCATGGGACGCAACCAGAAAGAATTTGCTAACACTGACCCTAGCAAAGGTAGTGCTTCACGGTTATAAAAAAATACATACATAGTATTCATACGACACATTCAGCGCTTATACCGAATAATTTAGATTCAGCGCCATCTATATTGCAGAGTTGTGAACTGGCAACTCGAGCGGTTCGGAGTTCCAAATAGTTTTTTGTATATTGTGTAGATGGCGCTTTTACTATTTTAGTTTGATTGGTTTTTATTTTAAAGTTTTTTTTTAATTAAAAAAACGAATGATGTCAATCAAAGTTTTTTTATCATATTTATATTTGTTAATTTCAAAAATTCTAAGTAATTTTATCAAAACATTATCATTATATTATTATAAAATTCTATTTAGTTTTGCTATTTGGCACTAGATGTCGTGCCAAACCTATAACAGCATTCAGTTTGTTTTATCTATGGACTTCATTAACAACTTCAAATTACGTGAGCTGTTAACTCTTGTGTTCATGTAATAATATTTATTTATAATAAAGATAAATATGTGGTGTATGTATTAGTTTTACCGTCCACACTTTTTGTTTGGCAGGAATTTAATAATGATACAATAATTAAGTAAACGACGTATGTAGGTACCTAATACTGTAAAAAAAACTTCTTAAGGATTACATCTCGCTTAATTCGCATTTGCATATTTGTATACAAGTTGTCATCATTCCAATTACAATATTACAATAACTAGAGGTCCCGCAGTAGTCGAAATTCGACTATAATTTATTGGAATTGTAAGTTTGTACACTATTATGATTTTATTTTATACTTCTATAATCACAAATTTCGCCAAGACTACACTATAAAAAATATTAACAAAGACAAACCATATTCTATTCTCAATTTGACAACAGACGTCAAGAACAAAAGCTTGACAATAAATAGTATATGCATGCGTGTGTGCATCAAATACATGGTATGTAGTGTGTGTAATGTTTTCTTTATTGATCTAACTATAGGCGGGCCCTGCACGTTGTCCCTCTCGATACTCCCTCGCTCTCACATATCGAGGCGTCAGTGTGCCGTATCTCGCTGACGGGACACCAGCCGATCGTCATCGCATCCGTTAATCTCCCCCCGGACAAGCCCCTCCTGAGCAGTGACATCGAGTCACTGTTGGGCATGGGAGACTCTGTCATCCTGGCAGGTGATTTAAATTGCCACCACACTAGGTGGAACTGCCATCGTACAAACGTTAACGGTAGGCGTCTCGACGCGTTTATAGACGACCTCACCTTTGAAGTAGTCGGTCCCCCAACTCCAACATGTTATCCGTATAACATCGCACTCCGTCCGAGCACTATAGACCTGGCATTGCTTAGGAACGTAGCTCTGCGCTTGCGTTCCATCGAAGCAGAGTCAGAGCTCGACTCAGACCACCGAACTGTCGTTATGCAGCTCGGTCGCCCTCACAACCCAGTCACTATTACGAGGACCACGGTGGATTGGAATAAGCTGGGCACGTGCCTAGCCGAAGCTGCTCCGCCAATCCTCCCTTACGGCCCGGATTCGAATATATCCCCCGAGAACACCGTCGAATCCATAAACATCATTACCGATCACATCTCTTCCGCGATCATTAGATCTTCTAAAGAAGTCGATGTGGAGAATAGCTTCCACCGCATCAGACTGTCCCCCTAACTTAGGAATCTCTTAAGAGTTAGGAACGCGGCAATCCGGGCCTACGATCGTCTTCCCACGCATTCAAACCGGATTCGGATGCGTCGTCTACAATGCGAAGTCCACTCCCGCCTAAGCGACGCGCGTAACGATAATTGGCATAGTTATTTAGAACAACTCGCGCCCTCCCACCAAGCATACTGGCGACTAGCTAGGACTCTCAAGTCCGAAACTACCGCTACTATGCCTCCCCTCGTACGCCCTTCAGGCCAACCACCGGCATTCGATGACGATGACAAAGCTGAGCTGATGACCGATGCACTGCAAAGAGCAGTGCACCACCAGCACTCAACACGCGGACTCCGAACACACCGAGTTAGTCGACAGGGAGGTCGAGCGCAGAGCTTCCCTGCCGCCCTCGGACGCGTTACCCCCCATTACCACTGACGAAGCTAGAGACGCGATCCACAACCTCCAACCTAGGAAGGCACCCGCACGGCTCCGACGGCAGCCGCAACAGCGCGCTAAAACTTTTGCCAGTCCAACTGATAGCAATGTTGGCTACCATTTTAAATGCCGCTATGACGCACTGCATCTTTCCCGCGGTGTGGAAAGAAGCGGACGTTATCGGTATACATAAGCCGGGCAAACCGAAAAACGAAACTTCTAGTTACCGTCCGATTAGTCTCCTCCCGACGATAGGAAAAATTTACGAAAGGCTCCTTAGGAAACGCCTCTGGGACTTTGTTACAGCGAACAAAATTCTCATAGACGAACAGTTCGGATTCCGCGCTAAACACTCGTGCGTACAACAAGTGCACCGCCTCACGGAGCCCATCCTGATAGGGCTAAATAGGCGTAAACAAATCCCGACCGGCGCCCTCTTCTTCGATATCGCGAAGGCGTTCGACAAAGTCTGGCAGTCGAGTAGAGGGAACTCGTTCTCGTCCCCGTCAACTGACTGCCGGAGTCCCGCAAGGCTCCGCGCTCTCCCCGTTATTATTTAGTTTGTATATCAATGATATACCCCGGTCTCCGGAGACCCATCTAGCGCTCTTCGCCGATGACACGGCTATCTACTACTCGTGTAGAAAGATGTCGTTGCTTCATCGGCGACTCCATATCGCTGTAGCCACCATGGGACAGTGGTTCCGGAAGTGGCGAATTGACATCAACCCCACGAAAAGCACAGCGGTACTCTTCAAAAGGGGTCGCCCTCCGAATACCACTTCGAGCATCCCACTCCTTAATAGGCGCGCAAACACCTCCGCCGTTAGCCCCATCACTCTCTTTGGCCAGCCCATACCGTGGGCCTCGAAGGTCAAATACCTAGGCGTCACCCTCGACAGAGGGACGACATTCCGTCCCCACATAAAAACGGTTCGCGATCGCGCCGCGTTTATACTAGGACGACTCTACCCAATGCTTTGTAGTCGAAGCAAACTGTCCCTCCGTAATAAGGTAACTCTCTACAAAATATACGCCCCGTCATGACGTATGCAAGCGTAGTGTTTGCTCACGTAGCCCGCACCCACTTGAAATCCCTTCAGGTTATTCAATCCCGATTCTGCAGGATAGCCGTCGGTGCGCCATGGTTCCTAAGGAACGTGGATCTCCACGATAACCTGGAGCTCGACTCATTTAGTAAGTATCTACAGTCGGCATCGCTGCGCCATTTTGAGAAGGTGGCACGACATGAGAACCCTCTCATCGTAGTCGCTGGAAACTACATACCCGACCCAGTAGATCGAATGGTAAACCGTCGACGTCGCCCAAAGCACGTCATTACGGATCCTCCTGATCCATTAACGGTGCTTTTAGGCACCACAAGCACCGGTCACCGTCCTCGTCGAACCCATCGCTTGCGACGAAGGGCTCGACGAGCGAACTAACCCATACACACAGCCCACTGAGTTTCTCGCCGGATCTTCTCAGTGGGTCGCGTTTCCAATCTGGTGGTAGATTCTGCGAAGCACTGCTCTTGCTAGGGTCAGTGTTAGCAACTCTCCGGTTGAGCCCCGCGAGCTCACCTACAAACGTTAGGGCGAAGCTGAAATAGCCTCTCAAGGCTATCAGCATAGGTAGGAAAAAGAGAAAAAAATAATTTTTAATTAAAGAGGAAACTTGACTTCGTTAACTTCAGGTAATTTTTAGTTTCACTATGCTAAAAAGAGCTTAGTAGTAAAGGAACAATTTAGTGTTTTGAATTTTTTTTTGTTTCTATACAAGAAAACAAACATTTAAATAGTACCTACCCGCTCGTCAGATATTACTTGAAGTGTAATTTAAAAATGTGGTGTCGTGGGACACCAGGTAGGAACGAAGTTCCTTCGGCTAATGTAGAATCGACACAATTTGCAAAAAAAATCGTGCTCAATTTTATGTTGGTTTTCTTGATTTTTCTCTTAAATTTTGCTGATTAGTTTTTATTTAAGTACAGGCAAGTATTTAGGAAATTCAATATTTTAGGAAATAATAAATTACGTAAAATAAAAATAAAATCGTAATTCAAATTATCAATTAAAATAACAAAATATGTCTCTTTATTTTTGTTTGACAACATAAAATTACATAGAAATAGAAATAATTACAAAATTAGGAGAGAAGGGATGAGAGAACGAAAAGAAAGAGGGAGAAAGAGAAAGGTATTATACACTACTCGCTTGTGTATACGACTGTCGCGCCTGCGCACGTCTCATTTAACGGTTTTATTCCACGCACTTTTTTTCACGGATTTTTTACACGCACTTTTTTCCACGGATTTTTTCTTACGGTTTTACTATCACATTTTTTTCAGTTCGGTTGCGCAGCAAAATCCCTATCCCCTCCAATCCTGCCGTAAGGAACTTCGTTCCAAAAAAAAAATTGATCTAATGTATCTTTTATGCATTCTTTTAAAAAAATATTAGCATTGTGCACTTCTTCTCTATATTCTCTATAAGTGTGGAAAATTTCATACTCCTCCGTCCGCGCAATTTTCGTAAAAAGGGATACAAAGTTTTTGCTTTACGTATTAATATATAGATGAAATAAAATAATTTTGTTAAAATTCCTGTTCTGCACTTTATATTGTGAAGAAAGCTAGTGTCGAAGGCGGCTTAAGTGTGTTAGCATAGCACCGCTGTTCTCTTAAGCCACAGTGACCATTCGTCAAAAAGTGGGTCGTGGTACCTTCGATACAATAAAACGGGTTGCGTTCCTGAAATCAATTAGCACAACGTTCCTAGGAACTGTTTTTAAATGTTATGCCTCTCTCATAACTAATACCGGCGATGATTTGACGAGACGTACGCTCATCAGCTTATTGGGACCTTCTCGACTATTATTACCTATTTCACTATTTTTATCGATAAGCTGAAAATAGCTGGTAAGGACTGAATGCGAAAGACAACAGACTGAAAAGAATAGAGTATGAAGAGACCTACACTCATTATTGGGTGGACACAGGTTGAAGAAGAAGAAGTGGAATACGCTAGTGAAGCTGGAAAAGCCTCCTACATTACCTATTTAGGCAGCCATTGTTTTTTTTTTCAATCTCTGTAACCTTTGACATTTCGAATACTTTACAATTTTTGTGGTCAGGAACGACAACAGTCATATGATTACAATTAAAAAAAAACGAGGTCGAATCGTAAAAATTGTTTTAATGATGACCACGACTCGCAGAAATCGTAGGGATTATTAGATTGCCGTTTTTCTTTAAATTTCGCTTTTAAAGTGTCCACAAAAAACTTTTATTTCTCTCATTCTAACTTGGGCAGAAACATTTTTGTGTGATCACGTCCAATTTGCGTCCGCCATGATGCGTGGACGCCGCCTCTTGCGTTCCACCAATGGAATGCATTCTGCATATAATGACATGCAAAATTACCCCAAGAGTCCCGAGTGAATGGTAAATTATAGTTTCATGTAGTACATAAAGTATAGGTTATGCGCGCCATTTATGCTGGTGCCTAATTATATTTATTAAAAGAAACATTTGTTTTCACTATTAAAATGCTAATCTTTTATTAAAAGTTGTCGTTTATTATAAATATAATTACGTAACATAAATTAGGAATTATTTTGGTATGCCTTATTAACGTATATAAATATACTAATAGATGATTTAATAGTTTAATGAGGACAATTATTTAACTCTGTTTAATGCATTAGGATACTTCGATTGTTTGTTTAAGTAGAACTATTTCATGTCTATTTTAGTTACTAATACTCGTATATATAGTTTAAAACCAAGCTTAAACAGCAAACCGAATTAACAATTCATTTTATCTTTTCTTTATCCCTTTGATACTGGGTATTTATAGCGAAGCTATTTAAGTGTATGTGTAATGTATAGTCATAAATTACATTCAGATATTGTGTACAAAACATATACACATGCATATAAGCTTGCATTCTTGCACAATAAAAACATTTTAAAAGTTCAAATATACCAAGAATCACGAACATGTTTAATTAACTTAACACGATTAAACGAAGCTCTATGTAAAGTTTCTTCCAAGGTTTTTGGAAATAAGTTCCTCATGGGACGATGCGGAGGGGTACCCTTACCGGGAAAAAACGTCCGTAACGTAAGATGTTTATTTTAAAAAGAAATGAATCGCCTCATCCGTAAACTACAATTCTAGTTTGACAGGAGAATACCTATTAAATTTCTTGCCAGATTTTCTCAGTGGATTGCGGTGTCAATCCGGTGGTAGATTCTGTGAAGCACTGCTCTTGCTAAGACCAGCGTTAGCAAACACTCAGGTTGAGCCCAGTGAGTTCACCTACCAGCCACAGTGTAACTGGAATAGCCCTTTAGACTTTTATTTTATTTTATTTTTTTATTGCTTTGATGGGTGAACGAACTCACAGACCACCTGGTGTTAAGTGGTTACTGGAGCCCATAGACATCTAAAATTAAATACGCCACCGACCTTAAGATGTAAGTTCTAAGATCTCAGTATAGTTAGTTACAGTGAATAGGTAGGGGAGAAAACAGAAGAATGAAAATCGAGAGACTTTTAGTTATTAGAATTTTATTCCCGTATTCTCAGAGATACTGGTGGTAGGACCTCTTGTGAGTCCGCGCGGGTAGGTACCACCACCCCGCCTATTTCTGCCGTGAAGCAGTAATGCGTTTCGGTTTGAAGGGTAGGGCAGCCGTTGTCACTATACTGAGACCTTAGTACTTAGATCTCAAGATGGGTGTCGCATTTACGTTGTAAATGTCTATGGGCTCCAGTAACCACTTAATACCAGGTGGGCTGTGAGTTCGTCCACCCATCAAAGCAATAAAAAAAAAGATGTGTGGTGTCGTGGGACACCGGATAGGAACGAAGTTCCCAATTATAAAAATATTAATTTAAAGTTCTATTCGAGGTATGAAGAAAGAGAGAGAGAGACAGAGAGAGAGACAGACAGACAGACAGAGAAACATGCGACGTCGCACAGCTTACAATAGCTTACTATAGCAAAAAGTGTCGTGACAACTTTTCGTAAGAATTTTTTCCGTCTAGCCCCCTTTCACAACGCGCGATAAGGAACTTCGTTCCAAAAGTGTCGTGACAACTTTTCGTAAGAATTTATAGCAAAAATAGTCGTGACAACTTTTCGTAAGAATTTTTTCCGTCTAGCCCCCTTTCACAACTCGCGATAAGGAACTTCGTTCCAAAAGGATAGCTGGATTTTAAACTATCATCTTCATTTTCTGATCAGTTTTAAATTAGGTTATTCCATAAATTGATTGAGCTGCATGCTGCTTTCCAAACTATAGGTATATCAATGTTAGTGTTAATAGTTATCAACCTAGTGTTAAGTGGATACCGAAGCCTTTGAGTGTTAACTTCTATCTACCTCAAGACATGAGGTTGAAGTCACCAATGAATTTTATAACGTCCATCCCATCAGACAGACATAATTAGGGCGCTGCGATCTTATACATACAGTCAATGAATTTATGCACAAGAATTACCGACCCGCGACAAAAACTCGTACAGTCAACCAAAGAAAAGTTAATCTGTATTCACTGACAAATCCTGTCATCATTAACCCATACCTCCACGAGAGTGTAGAGCCGGCGGCAAATTGACGTAATTTTCGTCGACAAATGACATGTATCGACAGTTGGAATGTCATTTCGTAAATTACCGTCTGTCATTAGTTAGTTGATATAATTGGTTGGGGTCACGCAGACTTCGGAATGTCGGTTAGGTCTTGTGATAATGTAATACGCTGTATTCTCGCTAAAATCAGCGTTACGATTTCCCTGTGTCGGGTATTAAAATATTCCAACAGAAATATTAGTGGTGCAGCGTGTTGTGGGCCCATTTCGGTATGTTACTGGTGGTGGGACATCTTGAGTCCGCACGGGTAGGTACCACCACCCTGCCTATTTCTACTGTGAAGCAGTAATGCGTTTCGGTTTGAACGGTTGGGCACCCGTTGTACTGTTAAATCTGAGACTTAGAACTTATGTCTAGAGATAGGCGGCGGCATTTACGTCGTAGGTGTCTATGGGCTCCGGTAACCACTTAACACCAGGTGGACCGTGGGCTCGTCCACCCATCAAAGCAATAAATAAATAAAAAGTTTATAAAAAATATTTTATGAAATAAGTAGTGCTAACAGCTGTGTGTACAAAATATATTAAATAAATAAATAAATAAATAAAGCTGCCTAATCCTACCGCAATCCATGTCTACACGGGACAGCTGCTATGTAAAGCAATTGCAAGTTCTACATCATATCTCTATTGGCAGCGTTCAGGTTGAGATTTTTATAAGTTCCAGTAACTATCTAGACCAGTAACCAGATAGGCTGTAAGTTAACTCCATCTACACAGTAAATAAATATGAAATTATTAAAAACTTGATACAATGAAAGTGCTCTTTCAAATTAAATTCGAAAATAAACAAGTAGGTACCAAAGATTAATTTGATAATTATAAAATGTTTCATTAATATCTAATTATAATATATCACAAAATAAATTAAAGTAGACTCAACCTTTTGCATTTTTTATTTATTAAGCCTCAATTGTATGACTATAGACCGGTGTCTCGCCGGATTTCCTCAGTGGGTCGCGTGTCCGATCCGGTGGTAGATTCTGCGAAGCACTGCTCTTGCTAGGGCCAGTGTTAACAACACTCCCGGTTTGAGCCCCGTGAGCTCACCTACACGTCAAGGAGACGTTGAAATAGCCTCTCAAGACTATCAGCATAGGTAGGAAAAAAAAAGAAGAATCACGGTGTGAATAAGTAGAAATACGCGTGTGGGCTCACAAGAAATCCTACCAGCGGTCGTTTAATTCAATGTTCTTCACTGAATGTAGCTCGTCTTTGAGTTCGTTTATAATAAACCAGTTTTGAAAGAACTCCGCTTATCTGAAATTTCATTTCACGGCTTATCACAAACGAACACGCCACCTAACACGACAGGATGAATTTCACACGCTCTTAGTTACGTATTTAATTAATTTAAAACGATTATACCTAATTAAGGAGCAGTTCAAACACTTCGAAAGAGATTAATTTGCTGTAATTGCCCTTAAATACCAATTATGTTTTTGTTTTGAAATTCTCAGTTCAAAGAGAGCTAAAACGTTAACGTTTGCGTTTTCAAAGATGGCGTTTGATTCGATATCGAATAAAATGCAATTTTAGTACCTAAATTCACAAAGGAAGAATTGGAAATAGACTTTAAAAATACGTTTGATACACTGTAAAGTTAAAAGCTGGGCATTGTGGTAAATATTTATGATACACCTTTACGTTAAAATTCAATACAATTTTCATATAGTGTAGCTGACATAGAACAGTGTGCTTATTGCGAATTTCGTAACTTCTCGATCGCGTAAAATTGTCAAATTTGTATTGAGTTGGAATAGCGCTCCTAGCGGCAAACGAAGGGAATCTGTACCAGCTCCATAGATACTCCACAGAAGATATTCGAAAGAGGCCTGAATCGCGCTAATGAAATTGGCAAGCTAAGTAAATAATAATATGTACTAGTAGTCCCCCGGTAGTCGAAATTCGACTATAATTAATTGAAAATATAACTTTGTACACTATTATGATTCTATTTGCAAAGACTATTATACTTCTATAATCATAGACTTCACCAAAAATACACTTTAGAGAAATATTATTAAAGAAACAATATTTAATCTTTTTTAAGGGATTTTATGACCTGGTAACTGAGCCCTTTAAGTCATGTCTTATTTTAATGTATATTCATATATTTACGAAAAATGATATTATGGAGTGAAATGAAATGAAGATGATTAATTTGAGACATTAATCAACTGGGATGAAATTAAATGAGATGATATGAGACGAAATATAATCTCAGTAAAATGGTGGTCATTTTTCAGTGGACTTTTTGGAGGATCCCGAGAAGCTACGTCCAGCGGCTTTGTTTCATTTTCCCACATTTGTGAACTTTCAGAGATATTAAACAGTTAATAAACCACCATTATTACACATTTAAAACCGAAGAAACACTAAATAGACAAAATAAAACAAATCACACAACATCACTCCTCGCGTTCCCGCCAAAAAGTCCATATTTAATCTTTTTTTTTTTTTTTAAGAGATTTTATGACATGGTAACTAAGACCTTTAAGTCATGTCTTATTTTACTTTAAATTCTTAATTTTATAAAAAATGATAATATGGAGTGAAATGAAGATGATTAATTTGAGACATTAATCAACTGGGATGAAATTTAATGAAACGAAATGATATGGGATGAAATATAATCGCAGTAAAATGGTGGTCATTTACTGAGATTTTTTCAGTGGACTTTTTGGAGGAACCCGAGAAGTTACGTCAAGCAGCTTTGTTTCATTTTCCCACATTTGTGCACTTTCACAGATATTAAACAGTTAATAAACCACCATTATTACACATTTAAACCTGAAGAAACACTAAATAGACAAAATAAAACAAATCACACAACTTCACTCCTCGCTTTCCCGCCAAAAAGTCCCATATTTAATCTATTTTCAGTTTGACCACAGACTATAAGCATTATCAAAAGTTTGAAATTAAACAAAAAGTGTGCATGCTTGTATGTGTCAAATACATATTGGTAGTGTGTGTAATGTTTTTTTATTGATTTAATGTATTTTTTATGCATAATTTTAAAAAACTATTATCATTCTGAACTCCTTCTCTATAGGTAAGTGTGGGAAATTTCATACTTCTCCGTCCGCGCAATTTCCGTAAAAAGGGGTACAAAGTTTTTGCTTTACGTATTAATATATAGATATAAAATACAAGTTCCGAACAATTTGGAACATCTTATGTCTATCGAGAAATACGACCCGTTTGTCGGAAGATCTTCCTTTTGTCGTTTATCTATGAACTAAGATTACAAGAACTGTTCCCTTGCTCAAGTCCTGTTTAGTCTAAAAACTAAACAATTGAATACAAATTAATGTTCTAATTTCAACGACAATGGACACGTAATCGTCACTATCCAAGTTCTGAGAAACAAAGAATTCACTTTCAATCAGTGGCGTCGTTCTGTCTATCTCGCTGTACAGTATATTATAGTACTAGTAAAATAAGTCAAATGTAGTTTTTAGAGCAATGAGAGTGACGCTATGCGGAATATCTCTATCAAGGTGAGAAATCATAATTGTTTTTGTGGTTAATTTTCAAATAATTTCCATTATTCGCTTATTAATACAACACGTGAAAAAAATTTTTTTTTGTGTTCTTCAAAAAATTTATACTGAGCAAGTAGAATTTAATATTGATTAATTTAAAGATTTAGCTTAACAAATATATTTACCATATTATATTGGAGTTATAAAAAAAATGTTTTTTTTTTTAACTTTCTCTTAAAACGTCAATATCGTGGTGCATAATAACGGTATAGTGAAAAAACTGGAATTTGATGCAACTCGACTATGGACTCATTATTCAGTTCTACACGCTACAACCTTATATTACTTAAGTCAGATGTAAAAATATATCTCGTGCTAAAGGCCATTGATAGCGCAATATATTGTAATGGAATCTTTCTGAGGTCACGTACGCTTGGAAAAGATTAATCAACCGATGACTTGTTAAATAACACTGTTTACTTTTTGGGTTTTCTTCGCGGCCCACATTTATTAATTATAGTTTTATTCGTTTTTATTTTGATTTGAAACGGGTGTCCGCATCAGACGGCATGGAGACTTCGATCTAAATTTAAAGACGATCTTATTAGTTGAGTATGTTTTCTTAAATCAAGTACCTACATTAGCTTTTTTGGTGTCTAAGAAAATGTGACGCGGTTCAGTGGAATCGTCTATATATTTATACTATAATTAAACTGAATTTATATTAATATACTACGGTTCTTCTTCTTTTTATCCACCTTATCCCACTAGGTGGGGTCAGCACAGCTAATTTTTCTCATCCATTCTCTTCTGTCAGCCGTCATCTCAACACTCACTCCTCTCTCTCATATCGTCATTTACACCCTCCATCCATGTCTTCTTCGGTCGACCTCTTTCCTTGCTTCCTACCATTTACATACATCTCCTAGTAACATGGATCTCCTCTCTACGCATCACATGTCCAAACCACGCTAACCGTCCGCTCTTTAGTTTATCAATCATCGGGGCTACTTTCACACTTCCTCTGATATACTCCTCATTCATATTACTCATTCGTAAGTTGAAACATACAAAACAATAATAATATTTTAGGTTAATCTAACAAGCTAGGCGTCTCTTTCGTGAAAACGAACCTATAAATCAAACAAAGGACCAGACCTTAAAAAAATTTTTGGTTCTTTCAGTGCGCAAAAAAACGTAAATACTAAAAATCATGTTTGGAAAATATTCGACGTTAGGCAGTATACTATTTAAATATCGAAGTTTTGCTTTATAAATGTTTGGAGAGACCAACATCCCAATCTAGTTGGAAATGCCAGAGCTGCTTAAAGATGAGCTTAGCGTATAGTTTAGTGGGAGCCCCAAAACCTGTTACGTAACACAACCTTGCGAGCGTCGAGAGGAATACGCGTTTTGTGCATACTTCATTAGTCTCTGAACACGTAAGCTGTGATTTTCAAAACGTCGGGTATATACTATACTAATATATAAATCTACAGTGGTTTTTACGGATGTTCCGTTATAACTACTGAGCCATGCATCGGGTTAACTTGAAACTTGGTATCCATGTAGAAAATACATGTACTTAATGGGTAGGCTAATATTTATATGAGTCTTGGACCCCCTAATAATAATGACAATAAATGATAATCTTAATTTTAAATGCCCAGCGAAGCGAGCGAGTACGGCTATTGTTTATAAAATGAAAGATTAAATCGTAAAAATAGTTGAGTTTATGTCTGCATTTCGCGAAATACCGAAGAAACTAATATGTTCAGTTAACTTTTCGACGCAGCCATACCTATAGCACTCGAACGCATAATTTTTTTTAACTTCAATATATTTAAGGCTAAATTTAATTGAAAGTCCTAAATTACTTATTCAAAAAGTCACTGATAGATTTCAATGACGTTGTCTTTTAATAATGAAAAACAGCTATTTAGATTAGCATAGAAGATAATTCTTTACTGCACCGTTAATTTACTTAAGAGCTCATTGTTTGATATATTATTAGTGACTTTAACTAGAACTAGGGCCCATACAAGTCTGTGGAACCTTGAAAACTACTATAACGACGCTTGTAGCTGAAAGTAAGTATTGTACTTTTTGACGAAGCATGTTGCTGATAACTCTATTTCTATAATCTGACGAAGCGTGTTGCGGATAATAATTATGTACTTTTAGGTTATTAAAATAATATTTTGTGTAAATGTTTGTAAATAAATTTATATTTTGATTTGATAATAGAAAAAAAAAGAAAAAAGAAAAAAATTGTATTTAAAAAAAAACCTTGAAAAGTCAATTCAATTTAAGTATCCTTAGAGCGATTTTTGTTGGAAATTTGTATAGAATATTAGACTCACTAAATCGATTAGTATATTTAGCGCAAAAACTGCATAGCCTTCGTATTCAGTGATTTTAATCTGACCTATTAGCCCGATTACCTGACCCGCGCTAGCGTCGCGTGACAAGCCACATGTTAATGACAAGCTTCATATACAGGGGGGAAGTGACGGTGTCGCTTTAATTAAAAAAAACACGCATTTTAGTAATCCTTATGAAGAAACAAAAATAAATTTACAACAAGTAAATGAATTAAACGTAAAACAAACATTAGTAGTTTTTTCTTAGAAAAAGGTCAGTGACCTTGTCGAAGGCTGTAGCGTGTGTAAAATCATAGCAATCGAAAATATTATCGTACATCTGAACTATTCAGTTAATATGAGAGATTTAATGTGTTCTGTATTGAAATTATACGACGTCTACACCCTGGATGTTGAAACGATGAAGGCTATAATGGAATAGAAATAAAATTTAATCTAAATTTTTTATATAAAGATCTCTGTATGTACGTTTTCTGTTCCTTTGTCGTCGTGTAGACGCCGAAAAGGCTGGGAGATTTCGATGGAATTTTCAGAATTTTTTTACTGTCCTAGTGGGTGATCTTATGAGTCAGGATCTTTGGTAGCAATCCGATCAAAGTTCAATTAATGTTCGGCCAGCAAAGCGGGCCCGGCTTAAAAAATATCATTAAAAAGCTTGATCAACAAACGTTCCTTAGCTGATGACACACAAAAGTCTTCTAATATAAATAGAAGTAGTAACATAATCTAATACAAAAATTATTAACGTCCAGTTTGGTATATTTTCCGATTGCAAAAAAACTACTATGCTGTAACGTGGGCGCAAGACAACATGGACTCAGAAAGTGTTTTAACACCATTTTCAAATTTAGGTATTTGGGACACACATAGCAGGAAACAAAGGAGCCGTCGTAGCCGCTGGCCTATATCTTCTAATTAATAGCCAGACAGATTGTGTAGCTCTGACCTCGGCTTGGTCAGTAGTGGTTAAATTGTTAGATCATTTCAATTTAAGTTGGCCCTTAATGCCTCTTCTTATGTGTTTTATTTATTTTTATTTTTATTGCTTAGATGGGTGGACGAGATCACAGCCCACCTGGTGTTAAGTGATTATTGGAGCCCATAGACATCTACAACGTAAATGCGCCACCCACCTTGAGGCATCAGTTCTAAGTTCTCCGTTTTTACAGTACGATTGCTGCCCCATTCTTCAAACCCAAAACGCATTACTGCTTCACGGCAGAAATAGGCAGGGTGGTGGTACCTACCCGTGCGGACTCACAAGACGTCCTATCACCAGTAACTATACATTTTCTGTTGCTTTTTTCAGTTAGGTAAATCATGAATTATTTGAAACCTAATCGTCTTGATGGAGTATTATCGAATTTCATTATCAAGACCATCGCAAGTTTTACCAATCAATATCGAAGCGTCCTTGATGAGTGAGTCCAACAAAGGAATTGTGCTTATTAAATTTTAATACACTGTCATACATTGTTTGACCAATATCAATTGATGTTTTACATTCTGTATCGCATTGTTGCGAGAGCCTTGTAAGACAACCTTGTAAGGCCTCTGCTTTGTCTTGTTATCGTATTTAGCGTACCTGTGGGGTTTTGATACTTGGCAGAAATTCACAATATTAATGTAGATCGTCTAGTAACAAAAGTATTTTGAATTAAAAAAGAACACACGAGTCGAAACAAAACATCACTCATACTCGTAACACGACTGACCTATCAATATTTATCGAAACATTTTATCGATATCGACGTAATGAGATCGTTTAATGAAAGTATTTCCTACTGCGGATTATTAACCAAATTTTTAAGTGTTAAGCTTATAACATATAAAAAATATTTAAATAGTGAAGTCCTATACAAACTTCCGTGAACAAGAAAACTGTAACAAGTATTCGAAACGTCTAAAGAAGTCAAATAAAAATAAGTGGCAAATTTAAACCTTAAAAATAATTACGCTAAGTGTAATTTAAAATAACATACTAAGTATAATCAAATTTGTTTTTTATTTTAAATTATTTACTAGCTTTTAATTTCGCGTGTTTTTATTATTTAGTGACATTTAGTGGCGATAGACGAGCCTATGTCTTAACTGATGGCGGACAGTCACCGTTGCTCACGGACATTAACACTGTCAGGGGCATGCTAAGCCATAGTCTCTTAAATCACTACACTTTCTATAAAATATTATAATATTATAAATGTAAATAGGGCGCGAATTATCCTGAACTGAGTCTGTGTAACAAAATCGACTACCGCTCGAAGTTATTTCGTTTCTAATAGCCTATTTATGCAACTTACCACATTACTAAGGCATTTACCACAATCGACATATACATATAATAGTAATTAAGGTGTTTAAATAAGAAAAGACGAAATTGTGTTTCTTCTAAACAACAAGAAACAACATTTAATGTCCTTTCTTCAATAATTCTTTATCACACATTTCACAACGTCCATTAACCGAAAAATTATTTAAACAACTATCAATTGTCATATGACAGATTGACATTCAATCATTCATTACATCTCCCCCGCTGAAAAGACAATTGTAAGAGGCAGTGAATTGTTTTACAATTGTTCAACACATCAGATAGACACTGGACAACTTTGTTATATGGTAGAGGTTTGATTCTGCTTTATTGTGTCCGGTGTCAACTTCATAGATCGATTCTGAAATCTTCTTTAGTATTTTGTATGGCCCTGTTCTCAATTCATCCATTTTCTTCCTGTTAAGTTTATTTCCAATCTCCACATAAATACTATCGCCTTCTTCCAATTTATACCCTTCTCTGTAGCATATAAGAAAGAAAAATATATTTGACCAGCAAATATATTTTTCTTTCTTATATGCTAGAGTTACAGGAGCAGCAAACGGGCTGTAAGATTCCTCTATCCATTTTTTCTGTAGTAGCTTCGATATTTGACTTTCAATTTCTGTTCTGTCTTCAACTGTGCATCTATACGGACGTTTATAGCAGTATTTATCTACCATCAAATCTATATGGGCTTCATAATCCTGCACAGAGCCAACATCATATTTGTCTTTAGCAAAAACAGATTTGTATTTATCTACTAACTTCTCAATTTTTGATTGCTGATATAAATCTAGATGATTTACAGACATTTGAAATTCATCAATGTTTACATTCATTGAAATTAATTTCACACAATTTGTTGGTATTTATAGTAGTACCATTTTTTACTATCTCAGAGTATAGTTCCATCTCTCTCTTCTCTTTCTCTTCTATTCTCTCTTTAAATGTTTGTTCTTTATTTTTGTCACCTAGTACATCAGGAATTCCGACATTTGTTACATTATTCTCATTAGAACAATCTTCATTTGAGATTATGCTTTTCTTTTCGGGATATTGTATGATGTTAAGTTCTTCATTTTGTATTAATTTGAATTTTTTTATACAATCCAAACCAATTAAGAAGTCATAGTTAAAATTTTCATTATCCACCACAAAAATATCCATATTTCTTTCAATATTGTAGATTTTTATTTTTAGCGTCACCATACCTTTCGTTTTTTTCTCACCATTAATAGTTTTTAAGTTTACAACTTGCATATCATTTGTCTTCTGTTTCTCTTGTATTTTCAATAATCTTGCATTAATTAAAGAAACATTAGATCCAGAGTCATAGATTCCAGAAACCTTCAAAGTGTCATTTATTTGTAAACTTATTTTTATTAATGGTGGTATTTCTAGTTTTTTGGGTTTGTCTCATTCAGTTCTATTTCCAATTCTGAATTATTTACTGTTTTTACCACAGCTTTTTTATTTTTTTCTTTGAACCAACAGCTGTCCTCTGGGTGGAACCGTTTCCCTTTTTTCTCATTTAAACAGATTGGGCATGGTTTCTTTTCGTCAATCTTTTTCCCTTTATTATCTAAATTATATGAGCTGTTCCTTTTTTCATATTTATTTTTCATTACCAGATATTCCAATTGTCCTATCTCATTGTAAATGTCTTCCGTTCCTTGTAATGTTTCTCTGTCAATCTTGTCCGCCACATAATTGGGTAAACCAAATGCTATGAGATCAATAATTGTTCCGGTATCCACTGTCTTCCTGACTTCCAACAATAATTTCTCCTTCTTTAAAGCATACTCAAGTAAGGATCCCGATTGATATTTAAAGGCAAGAGAATATCTAGTGGAGGACGATCCTTTATTCGCAAATGTATCACAAAAAAATTTCTCCCGTTTGCTCCATTCTGATTCTACTGTAAGCTTCATCAGCATACAACTGTACAAATCTACACTAGCATTTTCTAAGAAGTTCTTCAAAATTTCATTTTTTTTTATCCTCGTTTATTTGGAAACGTTCACATTCCTTATTAAAATCTTTGATCCACTGTAATGCATTTGAATTACGGCCGTTGAATTTTTCTATAATAAAATCCTTTGCAATTTTCCCTAAATTTTGTTTTTCTGGTCTCTGCTGTTTTTGTTCTTGTAAATTTTCTAACAAATTTTCAAGCATGTGATTAGAATCACTAGATGTCGATTCAGAACTAACAGGTTGTTCTGAAATCTCTTCCAAATAACAATCATTGAATTGCAAATTTTGTTCTTCATCCAAATATGTTTTTGAAATTTCCTCCCTCACAGTTATCCATATTTTCCTCGTTTGATGCTTTTTTACTAAAGAGTTTTTTACTCTGGTGTAGTTAAGAGTAGTTGCGATCACCTTATGAAGATTTACAGGTTGATATTCGACTGGAATTCCAAAAAACCTGTCCACTTGGTATAGCAATGGAAGTTATGTATATGAGGTTTGTTTTGCCATCCGCCGTTGATTTCATTGTAAAATCAAATCTTAATTTCTCCATTTTCTCAATATATTAGCAAAAATGTTGTTTTATAATAGTAATTACGGTGTTTAAATAAGAAAAGACGAAATTGCGTTTCTTCTAAGCAACAAGAAACAACATTTAATGCCCTTTCTTCAATAATTCTTTATCACACATTTCACAACGTCCATTAACCGAAAAATTATTTAAACAACTATCAATTGTCATATGACAGATTGACATTCAATCATTCATTACATACATATTTCGGTGAAATATTCCATAGCATTCGTTACGTTGAATCATCGTGTTAGATACATTCTAAAAAGGGAAAATCACTTATTTGAGTGATTACAAAGGCTGAATGTGTCATCAATGCCTAGTTTAATTTAAATTTAAATTTAATATTAATATCGTTTCATATTTTATAATATGCGTTCACATTTATTTATAACATTCAACGTGCGAAGTGAATAAAAAAATATATTATATTTTATTAGCATCATCAATTCAATTGTATAATGGAAATACATTATACATACTAGTTTTAACTCCCTTCTTTGTTTCCATAGAATATGTTTAAGACAACGAGTACAAAAACGAATGTCCTTTTCTCGGTAAAGAATCGATTGTAATTTTCTCTGTCTTAGTTGAAGCTCTTGAGCAAGTTACAGGTGCGTAGTTAATTAAATATATTCAGGGATACTGTAAAATTATGTCACACATTTTGAAGTCGTCGTGGTCTAAGGGATAAGACGTCCGATGCATTCGTGTTGAGCGATATACCGGTGTTCGAATCCCGCAGGCGAGTACCAATTTTTCTAATGAAATACTTACTTAACAAATGTTCACGATTGACTTCCGCGGTGAAGGAATAACATCGTGTAATAAAAATCAAACCCGCAAAATTATAATTTGCGTAATTACTGGTGGGAGGACCTCTTGTGAGTCCACGCGGGTAGGTACCACAACCCTGCCTATTTCTTCCGTGAAGCAGTAATGCGTTTCGGTTTGAAGGGCGGGGCATCCGTTGTAACTATACTTGAGACCTTAGAACTTATATCTCAAGGTGGGTGGCGCATTTACGTTGTAGATGTGTATGGGCTCCAGTAACCACTTAACACCAGGCGGGCTGTGAGATCGTCCACCCACCTAAGCAATAAAAAAAAACAAAAAAAAAAACAAAGAAGAAAACTGAGGTTTATTTCTTTTCGTTTTACTTATAGAAAAATCTTTAAAATTATTAGCATTAAAAACGTTCGTGTCGTAGGATTTGAATTTATTTGCATCACTCGATACGAGTAGATAGATATACATAACGGGGTCCAACCCATTCCGGGCGGAGCGCTTCAAATTATGATTGAAAGCGAAAATAAATTTACTGAGGAACATAATCTATGTCCGGGGCTTTTCGGGTTCGTAGTGAGAAGAGACCTGAATAACTTCGAAAAACTCAGTGTTGTGTCTCACGTGGAAGGCGGAAATCGAGGAAGATCTCCGATCGACTGACAGAATGACGTTGTCAAACAAGATAATCCAGGCAAACGGTTGAGACTGCCAACTGCCAATTGCTCTAGTACCAGAAATTTACCAGTCCGGAAGGTGTGGTCGCGATCCTTACGAAGAATCAATACGAATTTTGAGCAAAATTAATTGATACTACCTCAAAGGAGACTGAAACGATTACATACATTTTTGGGCCCGAATGTAACGTGATGAAACTAATATGAATGAATAGATTCAGATTTATTAGTACCTTGCTGAAAATTATAAAAGTTTTCTCAATCTGAGAGCCGAGTTAATAAAGATTTAGTAAAAGTTAGGTTATGTTACAATGTCTTTAAAAGAGCTGAATAATAACTTATTTAAGCATAAGTAAAGGGTTTATTATATCCATTGGATAATCTTTTAAATGTCATATTATGAATGAATATCAATGATATATATCAGGTATGGAATATGGATTTGCTATCCCACAATTCACACAGCGATCCATAATTTCAACAGTATCCAATGCAACAATTTCAAGTCAAACGTGTGAGCGATCTTCGGTGTCCAGTGTAGAAGCAATTATCGTACAAGGCTGGCAGAGTTGGAATCAGTAATAATAAAGCAGTGATCGTTGAAAATATAAAAACAGCCCGATAGATACACACTCAAAATGCGTCGAAGATACAAAACGACTAGAGCAGAAAAAACCAACAAGCGCCAAAAAATAATTGTATAATCTATGAACAAACGTCATGTCAGCTTACTGTCAAAGCTGTCATCAAAAATACAATCGATTTTAATCGATTTGAAATCGATANTTGAAAATATAAAAACAGCCCGATAGATACACACTCAAAATGCGTCGAAGATACAAAACGACTAGAGCAGAAAAAACCAACAAGCGCCAAAAAATAATTGTATAATCTATGAACAAACGTCATGTCAGCTTACTGTCAAAGCTGTCATCAAAAATACAATCGATTTTAATCGATTTGAAATCGATAATCATATTACTTTGTTAAGTAATAATAGACTTTTTCTTCATTTATGTATATAATCGCAATTAAATCCGGCGTATACTGCACTTGTATACAACAAGTATAAATCGCTCATTTAATTACTTTGCATTAATTACCTAGTGCAACGTTTTTCTTTTTATAATCCTGTAATCGATTAATTAAATCGATCACACCGTTATACCGACAAAAACTAACATTCTCATTTTTCTCCGGTCCCAGAAAGAGGATTGAGGTGATTTTTTATATTCTTAAATAAAAAAATATGACAAATTTTTTAGACTACATTCCAAGTTATTACATTTTTGGCCCACGATTTTCCGTCTCCTTTCAGATCATCTTTTTACCATACAGATTTTACTATTCAGTACACTTTTAAGCGCTGATGCTACCTAACAACCACTGGAGTAAGTAAAAATGCCTAAAATATAAAATACACACAAACGAACTTCATGTTAAAATTTAGATATAGTAGGTCTATTAACATTGGCTGGAGAAATAAATCAATTTGATATAGCTTATAGCTTAGCAGGAATATATATACCATAAATTTGTCAAAACTCAGTCATAAATAGTTTGTCTTTATTCTCCGCTACGATCAATCTACGATCCCTGTTGGGTACGTATTTTATTCGATTTCTATTATTAAGTATTCTATACTAATATTTTGTTCAATTATTGTAATTAAAAATAGTATTAAGTTCCCATCTATCTAAATTTGGAGTGTTTCGTTTCAAATTTACTATTAAAATCATTTTACCATCTGTTTCTACATAAAAATATGTAAACATTTTTAATATGTATAATATTAAATTCTGTAGGTATTTACTTCAATAATTGATACTTAGTGCTCAATTTTCTAATTAAGAAAAGTATTTATTAAAGTCAAAGTGTAAAACTTAATTGACTATGGTTTTGTAAAAGAATATTCATTACAATTCTGTAACTCAATCCATCTANATCATTTTACCATCTGTTTCTACATAAAAATATGTAAACATTTTTAATATGTATAATATTAAATTCTGTAGGTATTTACTTCAATAATTGATACTTAGTGCTCAATTTTCTAATTAAGAAAAGTATTTATTAAAGTCAAAGTGTAAAACTTAATTGACTATGGTTTTGTAAAAGAATATTCATTACAATTCTGTAACTCAATCCATCTATATTATGCGCCAATATTTCAGCCCACCCATTAAACTGTATCTTCATTAACTTACTTGATCTTTTTGTATCATGTTACAATATATTGAATGAAAAAAAATTTGGTATTTTAGGTAATAATAATTAGGTACGCAATTTTGTTGAATTTTTTTTAAGATACGTTTTGATATACCAATACTGTTTTCAAGTATCAAATCTGTTCAGTCGCGGCATTCGGCGTATATTAACGTCCACGGAACGCTTGGCCATAGTTCCAGTGTGCTTTGATCTGCATTTAGTCACTCATAGTCGACTAGACGAAAATAATTCGTAGGTACGTGTAGCGTGGGCGCCGCGAGCCGATACCTAGTTCTCAACCGAAACGTTGGAACGCACGACGCCTCGCATTACGCAACGTACTGTAATCAACGTAAAAGTTATGTTCGTGTAAGTCACTGACAACACGACCGGTCTCGGCGGCATTATTTTCGCGGTTATTATTGTGACCGGCTGGCTATAAAGATTACGGATGTATGCGTGTAAATTGTATACGCCTCCGATGTTAGTTTAGCTGCGATAACAAAAGGCGGACGACGTGCAGTCATTTTTATTTCGTGACGAACGCGAATTTTTTTTTTTTTTCTTATTCTATTTTCCAATTTTGAAACGCAACTAATGTTCCCAGTTGATATCGAAGTGTTTCGAATCGAAAAAAATATTTTGAACTGTTAATTGTTTACGTTAAGATTCGTTATCGGTTACGCTGCAGCGATAAGAGGCGCGCTGACTTAACGTCACAAGATAGTGAAAGCAAGTGCAAGAACATTTGTGTACTTGAACGGATTGTTTTGAAATCGATATCGATAATACCGATTCATGAATAATACATACAGGAAGGAACACGCTACGCCCACTATGCTAGTTTAATACACCCAGTTAAAACTGTTAATTGTATGTGTGATTAAACAGTACTTATCGAAGTGCAAACGATGATTTAAAGTGATTGAGTGTTCCAATTGTACGCGGTAAGTATATTTATTTATTTTAAATTGAATTTAACGCAGTCTACGGAGGTTCGGCCACCGGCCCGAAACAAAAAATAGTTCCCAACATTGACACGTAAGATGGAAATTTTATTTGTTTAAATATAGAACGAGTCTATAACCAATTATGGACATTTACCGCTATTCACCGGTTGTAGACGATTGTAACGTTTTCGCGCCTTTCACAATGCGCTCAAAATGAGATACTCCTACATTACGAGATCGCGTGCGTAAAGCTTTTAAGTAATCTATTTTTTCTAATAATAACTAAGGAAAATAAATAATAAATATTGAAATGTTATTAAATGTATATTTAAATAAAAATACTACATATTTCTCAGCGACTTTCTTATATACTAATTCTAGAAATTTTCCGACAATGTTACTTTTCGGCCAATTTCTAAAAATTTTGCTTTCTGTTCGGTGATTACTTGGAATGGCCCCTTAGGCTATTGGCGATCAGGTAAAGAAAAAAATAGGTACTGCTTCTTTTGGGACCACCTGCCCGATCCTCTCTAAGGAAAGTCTAACAGCTAAATGATAGCTACCTGTTAGACTTCGTGAATCGACCAGCTAAAAAGAACCGAGCGAAAGCACTCTATCGGCTGATATCATGGACTAAGTTTCGTGGAACTATCTGAGTTCGACGAGAATAGCGACGAGTGCTTTAGTAGCTACTAGTCTTCGAAGTATTAGCGTCCAACTACTGGGTCTATAGTCAGCGGCAATTACGGCATCGTATCGGTTTGATGTCATAAAATAGTATTCCAAAGCCGTTTAACAAATATGGATTGTTACGGATGTTCTCAGAATATTCTCGTACCACGGCACTTCGACGACCAACGTAAGAAAGCGGGATTACAATATTTGAAGGGAGACTTGTGAGGGTGACGTTAGACGGTGCACAGGCAAAGCAAAGAGCGCCATGTCTCAGTTCCATAGAACATGGAGAGATAGGAAAATATCTCTTAAAACCAAAATGAGACTTTTCCGAGCTCTGGTGTTCTCAATCTTTCTCTATGGTGCTGAAATCAGCTGATCGCTACCGCATTGATGCTTTCGAGATGTGGTGCTAGAGAAAGATGCTACGAATCCCGTGGACAGCATATCGGACTAACGCATCCATATTAAGACAGCCCAATATTCAAACCAGGCTCTCTACCATATGCTTCAAGAGGATATTTGAGTTCTTCGGTCACATTGCCAGAAAGAGCGGTGAAAAATTGATAGTAACTGGCAAAATTGCAGGCAAAATATCTCGTGGCCGCAATCCAATGCGACCAAATCCGCACCACTCTAGATACCACCGTCTACGACGCCATACACACAGCCGAGAACAGAGGAAGATGGCGAAACATCATCCAAAGAAGGATAATGAAAGGAGATGGTCACGATCCTCAAACACGAGGAATGCGACTCAGGGAGGATGCGTAATATTTCAATCGTTCGAAAGTCCCCTAAATTCATAATGTTGGAATGTAGCTGAACATTGAATAACGGAATGTTTTTGTAATTCATAGTCTTATGTTAATTGAATTTGATAATTTTCACATCCATGCTAATGTAAAATTGTGTTTGTTTACACAACGTATCGTTACTATAATAATGAAGAGAACTGAGGACTGGTAGCACATGGTCACCTGGTCCCAAACTAGGATTCCCCGTACTATGATAACCAAAGACTGATATATATATTTAGATATGTTATATACATTTATATTTGAAACGTATATAAATACGTATATAAACCAGACGAAGAGCGAACAATCCTGCTCATGATACAAATGTTTGCCCTTTTTTTTTCCTACCTGAGTTAGCTAGGCTGATAGCCTTGAGAGTCTATATCAGCGTAACTCTAGCGTGTAGGTGAGCTCTCGGGGCTCAAAGCAGGAGGTGATGCTAACACTGGCCTTAGCAAGAGCAGTGCTTCGCAGAATCTACCACCGGATCGGAAACGCGACCCACTGAGATGATCCGGTGAGAAACTCAGTGGGCTGTGTCTATGGGTTAGTTTACTCGCCGAACCCTTGACCTTGAGAACGGTGACCGGTTCTTGAGGTACTTAAAAGTACCGTTAATGGATCGGGAGGATCCGTAATGACTTTTTTAGGGTGACGTCGACTGTTGGTCGAGGTCCTTGACTGTCTATTACGAACTATATTACATGGTTGCACTAAGCATTGACAGCGAAGTGGCTGACGAGCAGTATATTGAAAATAAAGAGATTCATTTGATTGCGTGTTCGTCTGACGTAGTGAACTAATCTAAAAAAGCAAGCAATGCTTCTTTGTATGTTTGTCCTCTATTTGTTCCTTAGTCATTCTCACGATTATGATAAAACTTGATCCAGCTATTGTTAGTTATTTAGGTACGGTTTCATAGTACAATCAAAGTGCGACAGATGACGTACCAGNAGTATATTGAAAATAAAGAGATTCATTTGATTGCGTGTTCGTCTGACGTAGTGAACTAATCTAAAAAAGCAAGCAATGCTTCTTTGTATGTTTGTCCTCTATTTGTTCCTTAGTCATTCTCACGATTATGATAAAACTTGATCCAGCTATTGTTAGTTATTTAGGTACGGTTTCATAGTACAATCAAAGTGCGACAGATGACGTACCAGTAGATTCAAGAATATCTTACTGGAACATCTAGTAGAATCTGAGAAAGACGAATCCGAAGATACTGAGAATGAATCTGTTTTAAGAGACCTAAAAGACTAAGACATACATTAAAAACAAAAGTATCGAATGTTTGGCAATCCAAGCGCTTAGTAACAGTAGTCACGTGTCTTTTTTCAAAGTGTGCTAAGTGAATATCTTCGAATATATAAAGAAGAAAAAAACAGATTAAGGGTTTCATATAATCATCTAAGGTTCATCTAAAGTCAAACTAAGCGGACTGGTATTTTATTGCTTATACTTACGGAGCACATTTGGCTGACGGGTAACGCGTTGTTTAATGCGATGCCATGTGGAGAAACTCCCACAGAACTATCGAGTTCACACCCATGTTGTTGGACTCTACTGGCCTTGACAAGGAGTAACTAAAGCACAGATCACAGGTACTTGTTGAGCTTTTCGAAGACTTTGACGTCACAGTTATCTCATAACGTCAGCTAATTAAATTCATTCACGAATTAGCTGTCCTAATGGATACTAATCAATTGCTAGCTACCCCTTCCCACTTATAGTAATCCTATAGTAATTATATAGTGTTCTGATAATCCTCTCTAATGCTATTAGGGTAACTCTGCCAAGAGTTTAACGGATAAGCAGAAACACAAACCTAGAGTAGATTTTTTCTAATTCCAATCTAACTCGTGCGGAAATTTTTCTTGTCGGAACAATTGTACAGACAATTTTCTCACAAGGCTGGATTTGTTTAGACTGTTTTATGTTAACTCATTTCGCTTCAGACTCGTGAATTTTTTACTTACAGACATTTTACTTAAGTATACACTCTGACGTTTTAAAAAACAAAACACATTCAACCGATATATTGTATTTTGACAGTGGTATATCTATACTAATATTATAAAGAGGAAAGATTTGTTTGTTTGTTTGTATTGAATAGGCTCCGAAACTACTGAACCGATTTGAAAAATTATTTCACTGTTTCGAAATTACACTATTCCAGAGTGACATAGGCTATAATTTTTGGAGTTTACTCCTTTAGAATCGATTTACATATATAGGCCCGGGGTATGAAAATTATGGGGACCAAAATCGTACTAGCATGTCACACGAAATGCGTTATGCGCCTGATTGCGCATGTCACACGAAATGCGTATCGCAGGTGACGCCGGGCTGCTGCGCCGGCAGTCCGCCACAAAGCCTCGTACTGATCGCGCGTTTCTCTCATTATTGTATTTTCATATATTTGTTAGTCGTTTGTTTTGTGTCTCGTTAATTTGTTAATAATCTGTAGTGTATCGTGTTGTCGTAATATAGAACTATTTCTCGTATTGTTTCGTTTAATTTTTTATATCCAGTAAACTCCAGTCGTGCGTCGGAGCGGACACACACACTTTTTTTTTTTTACCCAAGGTGTAAAAAAATTACATAAAATATTCTTTACATCGCGCGCCCTGCGAAAACTATTGATGATAGAATAAAATAATGTACAACGACTTTTCAAAAAGTGTCGCGACAGCATATGTCTAACTATTATAGTTATGCCGCAATGTGTTCTTTTATTAAAAAAAATTAAACAACGTTAAATATCATTGAAATTTTTGTTAAAGACCCAAGCGGAGCCGGAGCGGGCCGCTAGTTATAAATAACAGTAGAATTTAAAATAAAATAATACTCATAGCTTATCATTTATCCCTCATCGTAGAAGTTTCGCTCGAGATGGTATTGCACAAGTCAATTATGATAATATCAGGTTTAGAATAGTCGTTATGTCAGCGTAATTAAAATGTTGACCTCATGTTTAGAAATCAACAGCATCTATATAGAAATTCGATGAAATAACTAGGCAGATTTTACAAAGAATATGAAAACTTTTTAACAGGGCAGCGAATTATGTCACGAATTACAGGAAATTGAATCTTTAATCGAATTGCGGAAAATTTTAACGGTTTTTTACTTATTTAATTTAATGTAATACTACTTCTACGGCTTAATCTCGTGTTCTTTCTTCTTATTTCCGACAATTCGAATACTAAACACTTTCGTAGTTACGAATGAAGATATTTCTTTTTTATTTTTCACTAACAAGACCGATATTTTTATATTTTAAATCATAAGTGAAATGTAACGGCGGCCGTGTTTTTTTCTTTTGCAACTGATACATTTACAACGCACCATCCACTCCTGCTATTTGTGTTTCCCGAAGGTTAAAGTCTGCGCGATATCAAATGTTGCGATCGAATAAATACAATGTAGTAATTATTAGATGTCTGAAAATATATTACAGTCCATATTCAATGAACAAAAAACGATGATATTTTAAGGATCTTAATTTGAAAACATTCGTGCATTGTAAGTTTACTGTTATGGTTTATTTTTTAATATTTACCTAAATTAGGTCAATTAATATAGAATAAACAGTAAATTGGCAACAGTAATCTAAATGTAAGAACACTGTTACATCGTGCTGGAAATTCATCAGCAATTAGTTTTGAATCAAAGACAGATATGAATAAAGTTCAAAATCCTATCATTTTGTCCTACACAGTTTTATTTCTAAATCCGGTTTTGTATAAATAACAACACATTATTAAGTCATCAAGGTGTAATAAAAAAACAATTATAACATGATAAATATTAAACATATGGAATACTTCAAAATGAATAAATAATAAAATACTTAATTACGTTTTCTGTGATATAATAAGAAAACAACATTTAAAGCTCTTCTTAATCTCTTTTAAAATTAATATTTTAAACAGTATTATTATGTATACAAATATATAAAACTATAGTGGTTTTTATGGATGTTCCGTTATAACTACTGAACCATGCATCCGATTGACTTGAAACTTGGTATCCATGTAGAAAATACATGTACTTAATGGATAGGCAAATATTTATATGAGTGTTGGATTCCTTACACCAGTTGCGGGGGCGTTAATGATGAGAATCTTTGTGGGGGTGAAAAATAATAATGTCGTACAGCTAGTAATATACAGAACTTAATTCTTTTTTCACTGACTAACAGGCAGGCGAGTGATTCCATCTAAGAAAAAAGAAAACTAAACAGTTTTAAATGTTTTAAATGATAAAAGTTTTTCTTTACAAGTTCTCGTACATATTTATAAGTAAGTATGTATAAGTTTCAGTACAAACAATCAGTTGACTGTACTATTAAGTGGCTTTATTTTTATTTGAAGCATAAATATTATAGTCTGATCGCAACAACGCAAAAACTGCGGATATCTTTGCCTTAGTAACAAAACACGGGTTCAAGGTTAATGAACTTTACTATAATGCTTTGAAGGTGATCAAATATATCGAGTCTGATTTAAGTACGTTGATATTTTAGATATTTCGAACAAAAGAAAAACATGTGTTCAATTCACGTGTGACAGGAGTGAAACCTTGGGAAGTAGTCTGTTTCATATTCGGCATATTCGGCATTCGGCAAAATATGCCGGCTAAATCCGATAGATGTATATCCGAAATATATTTATCCCTTTTTATCATAATTTTCATGTTTAATCGAGTATCGAATCGCAATGGTCAATTTTTACGCAAGTTTTCAATTAAAAAAACGTTATATACATTTACCAATCCCAAGCAAAGAATTTTCTGTGTTGTGTGTTGTATGTAATGAGCGTAAATATGTGACGAGATCAAGTGTGAAACTCTTGCATTAGACGCCTAACCTAATGTGCAACCTAACCCTTGCATCAGCCTCCTGAGTTTCTCGCCGGATCTTCGCAGCGCGTCGCGATTCCGATCCGGTAGTACATATTATCGAAGCAGCTGCCCTGGAGTTGTTAGGTCTGCTTTGGAGGCACTCGGGCTGCTGTTAGCAACTTTGTCCCAGTTAGTTATCCCACCCCTGAATCGAATTGTCTTTTTTTTGTTTAATGCTTTTCTTTGTTTCTTTATCATCATCAAGACGAGTGTAAGTGAAGCTCACGTTGTTATTTCTATGGGCAATTTTAATTACATAATACGTCTCCCTCCTCTTGCCTGAGTCGCATTAATCATGTCTGAGGGTCGTCACCATCTCCTCCCATTATTCTTCTCTGGATGATGTTTCCATCCATCATGCCATCTTCCTCTGTCCTCGGCGGTGGTATGGCATCGTAGACTGTGGTATCCAGAGTGGTGCGGATTTGGTCGGACCAGCACATTGGATTGTGACCATGAGATATTTTGCCTGCAATCTTGCCAGTTACTATCAATTTTTCAAGATTGTCACCGCTCTTTCTGGCAATGTCACCAAAGAACTCAAGAACTCTTGTGACAGATGGTAGAGAGTTTGCATATTGAGCTGTCTTAATATGAATGCGTTAGTCCGACATGCTATCCACGGGATTCGCAGCATCTTCCTCCAGCACCACATCTCGAAGGCATCAATGCGTCATTCCACGTCTCAGGACCATAGAGAAGGATTGAGAGCACCAGAGCTCCCTAAATAAACAAAATTACTTTGTTAGAAATATCATACGATGAAGAACGTATCATAGGGTTGATTAGTACTAAACTTTTAAACCCATTACGTCAGGTCAGAGTCCCGTGAGCTCACCTACTCGCTCGGTTAAGACTCCTTGAGGTTACCAATATAGGTATAAAAAAAAGGAAAAAAATAAATACCCACTACAAAAAGTCCAAAGCAAAATTATTTAGGCATCACGATACGGATCTAGTTTATTTTCTGCTAATTTATGATTACATTAAATTGTTTTGGCGTTTTTAAAAGAGGATATAGGTGCGTTTACACTCTACTTCGCGTATCGACAATTACGGCTGTGAAACGTAATAGTTATTGAATTAAATTAATATTCGTTTATAAAAATACATTCGCAATTTGGTCAGCGACTTGAATATTTCATTAAATATTACTTTTACGGTTTGATCCAACGTTTACGATTTTCGTTTTATTATTTCGGATGTTTCGAATACTTTACAGATTTTTGTGGTCACGAACGACTTTTTTTATTGCTTTGATGGGTGAACGAGCTCACGGCCCACCTGGTGTTAAGTGGTTACCGGAGCGCATAGACATCTACAAACGCCCCCACCTTGAGATATGAGTTCTAAGGTTTTAGTACAGTACAACGGCTGCCACGCACTTCAAACCGAAACGCATTACCGCTTCGCGGCAGAAATAGACAGGGTGGTGGTACCTACCCGTGTACACTCACAAGACCAGTAGACTAAGGTGTTATACGTTGACATTTGAATTTTGTATTAATCGTGCTATAAAGTATAGTTTTCATTTTTTTCCGCGACTTGCAAAAACCTAAGAAAAGGTATGATAAAATACCCTATTGTAATAAACTACGCTTGAACCAGACGGAAAATTATAGTTTACTTAATTCTGTTGTTGTGTATAGATGGCGCTAGACAGCAAGGTTGTAAAAGAATTTTACAATCATTCAAATAGTTAAGCTACTCGACTATAGATGGCGCTGTAATGGAAGCATTTAATTTGAGATCTTAATTTTGAAGTTTATTACGATTTAATTTTAGTTTTTTTATTAAATGCTATATTTTATGGTGTGCATAATGTATCTGACATTTATTGATTAAGTACATGAGACAATAAGATATTAAAGAATAATTTGCTTCATAAGGAGAGTTATCATAGTTTGATTCGGCACGTATCGGAAGTGTAATTGAATGACCAACTTGACAATGATCATTTCGCAACATTAAGCATGAGGCTGGCACACCAGCTTATGAAAGTCGGGGCGTACATTGAGAACAAAAAAAAAATGACGAAAAATGAGGAACTAGTGGTAAAGTGAGTTAAATTTTATAAATGTTACTGTGTAATACCTAGGTACTACGTATTTGAAATACGTATCGTGTGATGAGTTTCAATATATATTCTTACTAATTCTAAATTTTAAGAAATATATTAAAAATATCTTTTTTTTCAAGCAGCCTTTTACCTATTTTATCTTGATTTATGAACAAATAAAACGCTACTTAATATTGATACTTATTAACAAAAATGGGAAAGACTATGAAATAATTAAATCATCGTTTTAGCTACCTTCAATTTCTCTGACAATTAACAAATTTTTTCGCGTTTGTTTACGTCCATGAAATTTCGTACTGAATAATTGATCAATGAGTTTTTTTTTAGTATCCACAATAGATACGGTAATCACTTAACGTCAGATGTGCGATTAGCTCGTTCGTGCATCTACGCCACGGAAACAAACAAAAAAAAACACAGAATTGAATGCGATTTAATTCGGTAAAATCCCGCACGGCGCGAGTGTGTCGCCGTGACGTCAAACTAGACGTAGCCATCCGTGACATAAGTCAGTGACGTAGCTTTACGTAGTAGCGACACGCTGCTCGCGAAATCAAGGTCACCGCATGCGGTAAACGAAACGTTATTATAATGTTTCGATTATGCGGTCCGATGTTACATAATTACGTTTTTATTTATGTTCTGTGTTAATGATTATGTTATTCGTGATAGCTGTTTTTTTTTTTTTTTTAGATTTTTAAAGAAAAAGAAAACATTTTCGTTGCTTCGTTTTAGTCAATTTAGAACTTTATTATTGATAGCTGAGTCCCGCGATGTTAACCGCGGTTATTGTCGTACCGCGGGTGACGCTGCGGGGTGAAGCTAGTCAAAAGTAACCTAAGTTACTCCTTATATCATCAGCTACCTATCAGTGAAAGTCCCGTCAAAATCGGTCCAGCCGTTCCAGAGATTAGCCGGAACAAACAGACAGACAGACAAAAATTGTAAAAAATGTTATTTTGATGTATGTACCGTATATATGCATGTAGTAAAAAGAGGCTATTTCAACATTACAAACAGACACTCCAATTTTATTTATATGTAGGTATAGATAAAGACAATATCTGTAAACTTATTCAAGTACAAAAACGAAACAAAAAAACAATAATTAACGTTGACCTTGAACGAAAATAGACACAGCTAATTACAATTTCCTCGTCATTATAATGGGTCATTGACTTACCAACATGAGGATAAAAGTTAATACACATATGAAGTACCATCCTTATAGCAGTGAGATAATTAATGTTCCATACTACTTATGCAGTGGTTGCGTGTTGTATTTCTTCTATTTTCTGAACAAAGTAAACGCGGTTCCAATGTTAGAAGTTCAAAAATGCCCAATTTGTTTTAATTAAACTTCATGGCGAAATAGATTCACGATGCGAAGTTTGGGCCAACGATACTGAAAACTGATATATTATCTTGCCTAATTTCAGAGTTAAATTAAAAAAATTAACACAAATGGAAAAAAAATGTCGTTCTTTTCCATTCACGGAGCGGTGAAAATGAATGACTCATAAAACCATTCACTTTACATTTAGAACGTAATGGAATAATACAATAGCGGGTTTCTCAGTCAGTGTTTTGCCGTCAGAAAATTACTCGATGATTCCTTCTTGGGAGTCAGGATAGAAAATTTCCTAAAGGTTTACACGTCTGAGCTGTGACGTAGTTTCCTATTCTTTAGAAATTTTCGTATTTCTGTTGATGTGGTGTAGGTTTCACTGTCCACCCCCGATCGAATGGTTTCCAAAACGCACGGAACTCGAAAAATACAACGTAGGTGGATATTTACAGATTATGTTATAATTATGCACATATATACAAATATATTATATACATATTTTTTTATTTTTCTATATTAGGTTTTTTTATGTACCAATTTTATACCGCAGGCAGGTACTAATTTTTCTAATGAAATACATACGCAAGATATCTTCACTATTGACTTCCACGGTATAGGAATAACACCGTATAATAAAAATCAAACCCGTAAAATTATAATTTGCATAATTACTGGTGCTAGAACCTCTTGTTAGTCCGCACCGGTAGGTACCACCGACGTGTCTTTTTCTGCCGTGAACCAGTAATGCGTTTCGTTTTGAAGGGTGGGCCAACCGTTGTAATAAAACTAAACTAACTAACTACTATAAAATGTCCCACAGTGGGAAGCGGGATTTAAGTTGTTGATGCCTATGGGTTTCGGTAACCACTTAACACCGGTTGAACCGTGAGCTCGTTCACGGATCTAAGCATTAAAAATAACATAATAATTCTACTGCTATTGCTTACCAAAAAAATATAAATTGAAGTCTCAATACCATACACAGCATTGATACCGCGGTTGTACTACCTACCATTCTGTCTGGAACATATGGATCAGCATTGATACAGCGGTTGTATTACTTTCTGTCTGGAGCATATGACTGATTACCGACAAGAATAGACGTGATAGGGTACGCTTAGGGAATACGCTTCGGTTTTAAGAATTCTAAACGAAGAAAAATAATTAAACCTTATATATTATCAATTTACACCGGTAAAGTGGATGGAAAAAGTTATATGGGGCGCGGGCCAATACATTGATCTGACCAAAGCCGCACCGCTGTTGAGTCCAAGATACAGAAACAGATGGCGAAAAATCGTTCGAGAGAAAGTAATACAGAAGAGTCACGTCCCTACCTACAGCTTTTAGGAATTCCATGCAAGGAGGAGCATTGTTAAGCATAGGAATGCATCTGCCAAATATTTCCAATACCACCCTTGACTGATCTCTGAGCAACTAGGCATGTAACTAAAGATGATAAAACGTCAAAATAAAAAAAAATAAAAAATTGCCCTTTTAAGCAGATGAGCACACGATTCACCTGATGGTCACCGTCGCTCATGGAAATCACCAATGTCATGGGCATAGCTAAGCCACTGCTATATCGCAAATATCAAATTTTTATTTTCATTAATACATCAATTTTTTTTTAATATATAATTTTTTTCGTTTTTTTTTGTTCTTCCACATCTTTACTTTCCAGGACTGAGTCAAACGTCTTTATTATTTGTTTATAACATCAGGGTTGCCTTAAAATGATGTATTCCTATTTTCCTTATAACTTCTATTATGAATGGAAAAATAATTAGCATTATGACTAAACTGTATAACCTCAATAAGTTTCCCATTAATTATAATGGTGAGTGAGGCTATAGACGCAGTTTATGTGCAATCAATACGTTCAAAGTTTAACAGTTGGAGCGGATTCAAAGTACAGAGATCCTATGGACTTTTAATTGTATACATTTGTATATGTTAACGTTCTGTGATTCACGCGTTGTACGTAGGAATGACTTAAATTGCGTTCCATGAAAAACTGTTGGGACCATTTGAAATGATGATGATGACTGACAGTAAGCATTAAAAAAAACCGTTTTCAAGAATCGAAATCTTATATATAAAATTCTCGTGTCACAATGTTAGTTACCACACTCCTCTGAAACGGTTTGACCGATTTTTATGAGATTTTATGTGCATGTTCAGTAGGTCTGAGAATCGGCTACTATCTATTTTTCATACCCTAAGTAATAAGGGTTGTCCACCCCTAACATTTATTTTTAATTTTTTGGACAACTTTTTTTTCTTATTATGGGGCATTATGTGATTGAATGAGGTTTTGTTATTTTTATATTCCCTTATGGTTCACAGCGCTACATGCCTCTTTCACTCATTTACCACATTCTTACACACACACACTTACAACAAGTTAGTTTTTTTTTCTACTCTAGAAATTCCCTAGAAATCTTATATATGGCAAAAAAAACGTTTGCCGGGTCAGCTAGTGTTTCTATAGTTTTTTTCTTTTCATCTTCGCGATAAGAGGATCCCAGACGTTGTCATATAGACACAAAAATGCTTCGCTATCCAAGTAGGCTCTTATTTTATGACTTTAATGACTTCACTTAGCCTATGTGAAGTTAATTTATTTTTATTTACGACAATGTGAAATTTGTCAAGTCACATAAAATGGTTGGCACCACTGTCTGTACACTTTTTATGTGCCCGATTATTTTTGACGTCCGCAATTAACTCCTTATCTCCAATCGAAGTGCGTCTCTTAGTTTGTGCTATGTATGAGAGCCAGAATCACCACACCAGGGCCCAGCAGATGGAAGCTACACTTAACATACCTTAGGCGCCATATCTCTTGTGTGGTCTATTGAACCATTAATTCATCGAATAAGTGGCGTGACACGATAACGCTTCTTATCATGGCCGTCTCGGGCTGCATACTCGACCCAGACGACCGGACAACATACAGCCGACGTCACCCTAAACTCGTCATTTACCGATTCATTCCCAATGCTTTTAGACATTCCAAGCACTGGTCACTGTTCTCGTCGAACTTGTCGAATTCATCATGCAACTTATCTCACAGACAAAACCAACTGATTTTCTCGCCGGAACTGTTCAGTCGCGATTCCAATGCGGTGGTAGAGTAAGCGAGACACTGCTCTTGCTAGAGCAAATATTAGCAAAGACTTCTTGTGGCTACCGGCGATTCTTCTTCTATATCGTTCCCTCACTATTGAGGATCGCGACCACATGTGATGTTTTCCACTGTGTTCGATCATGGGTGACATGGACCGCATGGTACAGACTACCACCAAGTGCTTCTCTTATTAGATCTACCGGGGATTAGGTAGGGAAAAAAGAATATTAATTATCACAATATTTAAATGTCAACGAATTGTCGGTGCTTTAGTTGTAAGTGACCACGACGGTTCAAAACGTCCGAAATAATAAAATGAATACAATAAATGCGAAATTACATCGTAAATGTAATTTTAATTGTATATGACTTATGAAAACCGGAAATAATACTAATAAGAAAGTCTTTAAGGATCAAAGAAAGCTAGCAAATCATCATCTCTTTTATCGTATCACGGTTTCAGAGTCTCATTCGCGGTCCGCGTTATTATTATCTTCGTTCAATATGTTTGACATTTAGGGTTTAAGTGTATTAATCTTTGCTATGATTGTTTCTGGGCACCAAAATTACAGGAGGAAGTCCTAGCCTGAGCCATTTAATAAAATATAAACAATTTTAAACCTTGATGCTACTTTAATGATAACCTAGTATAATAAAAAAATCATTAGAAATGACGCCATCCACTAAAAATAATTATTACTATATGTTATAGGTGCTTAGCTCGCACTGATGTAGATTATAAAGAAAAATGTTCTAGAAACGAAATAAAACGCTTTAATAGCAATATATAGCAAATAGAATTAATGTTTTTATTTTTTTATTTTGATGATCCTGGTTAAGATATTAAGCCATAGTAATAAAAATTTTGATGTGAGCTCGTTCACCGGAACTCTCATTTACCATATTACAAAGATCATAAAGAGTAGGTAATTCAAATTTAAGTGATCCTTGAAACGAATCATTCAGGATAAAGTCATTGTCCTACCAAAATAGTACAATAAGATAAATCGATTTAGTTCGGTAGATAAAATGTTTAATATTTAGCACATTTTACTGGTGGTGGGACCTCTTGTGAGTCCGCACAAGTAGGTACCATCACCCTTCCTATTTCTGCCGTGAAGCAGTAACGCGTTTCGGTTTTAAGGGTGGGGCAGCCGTTGTAAATGTCTATGGACTCCAGTAACCGCCTAACACCCGGTGGACTGTGAATGAGCTCGTCCACACATACAAGCAATAAAAAAAAGGNAAAAAAAAAAAAAAAAAAAAAAAAAAAAAAAAAAAAAAAAAAAAAAAAAAAAAAAAAAATACTACGTACATACCTGTAGTGGGTGGTGAAAATGACATTTTGATGTCTATGGCGTGCAGTGACTTGGCTGTGCTGATGCCCATGAGCGACAATGACCAATCACCACTTAATGGCCATACCCTCTGTCTGCCTAAAGCAACAATAACACAACGATTGTCTCACCGATCTAACTAGAACGCATAATTGCCTAGAGATATAAACATGATGACGATGCCCATCTATGCGAGCTCACAAAGAAATCAAGCAAAAAAAGTCTGTTGACCATAGCAGTAAGTTGATACGTGCTGATATATGGACCGCTGCTTATACTCTTTTTTTGTTCCTATCTAAGCTGATGGTCTAGAGAGACCATGTCAGCGTCGCCGGGCTAGGTGAGCTCACGGGGCTCAAACCTGACGATGTTGCTAACATAAACCCTAGCAAGAGTCGTGCTTCGCAGAATCTACCACCGGATCGTAAGCGCGACCCATTGAGAAGATCCGGCGAGAAACTCAGTGGGCTGTGTCTTTGGGCTTATTTACTCGCCTAACCCTTCGTCGCAAGTGACGGGTTCGACAAAAATAATTACCGGTCTTATACACTGATGAATTTTTAATCACCTCATATCAAACCCAGTGGAAAAGAGTGGTTGATTTTGAGGTGATTCACTTTCAGAATTAACAGAATTCACACTATCAGAATACATAATAACAATTGTTCCATTAGACAATCTAAATTAAATTATAGTAATGAAATTATAACGATCTTTTCACAGAAATGTGAAGATTATTTAACAAAGAAAATACACGTTAAAGGATAATAGGTAATTTTCAACTTGGGACGATTTTCAAGTATTCTATAATACATTAACGGCCGCCTGGTGTAGTGGTAAGTGACATGGTCACTACACAAGGGGGTCGCGGGTTCGAATCCCGCCAAGGGAAGATATTTGTATGATAAATATAAATGTTTTTTCCAGGGTTATGGATGTATATTAAATATATGTATGTGTATAATAAAAATCTTACATTTATTTCCGTTATCTGGTACCTGTAACACAAGTTCTTTACGAACTTATCACAGGACTAGTTAACGTGGCGTGATTGTTATTAAATATTTATTTATTTATTTATTAACGAAGCATTTATTGTCACTGGCGTTAAATATCATAGCCTTGATGTCTCTGTACATTAAGATGTACGACCCATAGTCACAGCATTTGTTCAGCTGGTTTTTTCATTACTCATTCCCGTAATAATTTGCACAGTCCTCTTATAAGATTGACTCATGTATATCTTAACGTGCCTGAAAATTAGTCATTACCTTATTTAAAGGTATCCAAACACAGTTCGCCACTATTGATAAGACCATTAAATAGTATGATTTTCTATAAATAAATAAAATCGTGTGAATATTGCTTTAAAGGTATTTTTGAGAAACACATGTAAAATAAGGTATGTACTTACGTAATTAGTGTGAAAATAAAATAGGCAACTAGTATAATTAAGACATAAAAAATAAGAATAAATAGTGGAATACCTGCCTCTAATTCCCTTCTAGACAACAGTCAGAAAAGAAACAACGTTAAAGTACAGGGTCGGATTTAGAGGTCTGGAGGCCTCGGGGCAACAGAGGAGTGGAGGAATTATTTTCCAATTAAAATGAACTATTTTATTCAGTCACTTTTCCAATAAATAATTTATTGTGAAACCACGTAGATTCTCTTAGTATTTAACAAATATACTAAAATATAAACAGAGATAAGAATTATCTGAAATTAAATTTTAGGTTAACGTTAACGTTTAGTAATACAACGAAAAAAATAATCTTGTCGGAATTTGAAAGATTTTTTTCCAAAGTCTCTATTGTTTGTAGAGGCCCCGGGGCTTTTGCCCCGTTTGCCCTCCCCTGATTCCGGCCCTGATAATGTATTCATAGTCTTTTCTAAAAATACAATGTACCTAAATTTTGTAATTTCTTTAGCTTTCATCGAGATGTAGCTTTTCTGTGTTTAATCCGGCGTTTTTTTGGTAAATTTACATTAGAAACACTTACTCACTGGCAACTGTTGTAGTCATTAGTAAACAAAAACTCTTAGCTCTAGCAAAAACACCTAGTCTACCACCAGATCGGAATCGCGACCCCCTGAGAAGATCCGGCCAGAAACTCAGTGGGTTGATAATTGTAAGCGATTCATTTACTGCGTGCTATGCGTAATGGAAGTACTTATTGTTGACACATTGATATTGTAAGCGGAGGGCATCGGATTCTAAAGAATATGCCCGATTTAGTCGTATCAAACGATACGTCTAAGCCGAGTTTCAAATCAGATAGCTACCAGAACCGACTGCCCTTGACATGTCAGGTCTCTTTCTGAGGCGCTCAGTTGCTAACAACTGGCAAATGCACATCTCCCAGCTGAGCCGTGCTCGCATATCTACCCCGGTGCAACTGGAAAGGCTTACGGCCACAAATAATCTTTCCATGCTTAAAAAAAAACTTAGTTGACTATTAGCATTTTGTTAAATTTAAACCACATGCGTTACTTTGACGGAAGCGTGTTGACCGTAAAATCACTGAGTCAGTTGTGTGTGATCCGGAATCGATGATTCATCCATTCATCTCACACCGTGAATGGACCACCGTGAAATCTAACGTTTTGTTCTGTAATCCGAGATTTTACTAAAGTTAATAATTTACATCATTTGAAATATTGCAGTGCTCATATAAAAAACTTATCTCTCTGGACAATTTACTTGAGGTAGAATTTGGTATCGGAAACGAATTTTTTTCATTTTTCTCGTTATTGTACCTTTATTAGTTAATTTTCATCCGGGAACACAATGGGGACTCAATATATTATGTATGTATATTATAATAATCAATGTTGAATCAAATAAATACTTTGTTTCAGAAATTACTCTTTTGATTCGATACTAATTCGATAATAAAACATAAATGATAAAAAAATGAAGAAAAACCTTTTCATTGCTGATTAAAACAAAGTGAAAGAATATACACTTAATATTAAACTATAACTATCAGCTATTTTTATTTCGAAGTTAACATGAGTTCGAGATGTTACCATGTACATGTAACGTATGGATAATTTTTATATTTTGTTAATTTTTATAATTTGCAAACAGAATGGAAGTGCTAATGTAAATATATATACTACAACTGTTTCCGTATATAGCGGGTCTTTTACGAAACATACTAAAAACTTTTTGGTTAATAATTGGGTAAAGATAGTGTGTACGAAATCTTTTCTCTCTTTTGTAATTTATACCAGAGTATCATATGAAATATTCAATAACGTCACAGAATTATGAAAACTTCAAAATAACTGTAATAATGTGAGGCTTATCTTGAAAATGGCAAGCGTTACGAAATATTGAGCGGTGAGGTCACGTTTGTGGCAAGATTTGTTAATGAGTAACTAAAATAACAAATCAGTTGAGATTGTTAGAGATTTTATTCGTTACCAGTGTAGGTAACCCGGCCATGCTCTGCTGTGACTGTCGGTAAATCTACTATTATTTCAACCTTGAGATGAAATACGAAATACGATGAATTTACCCCACCCTGCCTATTTCTGCCGTGCAGCAGTTGTTTCGGTTTGAAGAGTGGGGCAGCCGTTGTAATTATTCTGAGACCTCTGAACTCATAAGCCCCATCCTCATAATCCTCAAGAACCCATCATCTTTATTAATTTATCAGTTCAATCTCCGACAGCGGAGCAAAATTTCATTTTTATTACTTTTAACCACATATTAACAGGTAGGGAATAGAGGAAGGAAATAGTGAGCCCAACGGGTACGTAATGGTGATAACTATTTTGATCTGTCTATTTTTTGAGCGATAACGCGGTCCTAATTGAAGGGTGGACCAGCTACTATCTAAGAAAATCGAGACATTGATTTTTAGGCGGCGTTTAGTTTAGTTATATCTCTAGGCTACATTAGCCAACTAACATCACGCCAACCTTAATAACATAAAGCTCATTTGCACGTCTTAAACGTATGAAAGAAAAACATAAGGAAAATCAATAAAATAAAAAAAAACAATATTTCATTCCCATTCAAGTTACAGTGAAGCCGGTCGGATAAGTATAATGACGTAGTAACTACGTCATTACCACCCACTGATTTTATTACGATATCAAGAAAATATAGGAATCGGGCCTGTCCCTAGTTTCTTAATGATCTTGTGAGAAAAAAACACAGGGATTGTGTAAAAGCAAAACAAGTGAATATCGTGATTGCATTGCTGTTTTTAAAACTAATTTAATTTTTTATTATTATCTTTATCTTCAATCATAAGCATTCGTAAATGCAACCCACTTTTTTTTTCTCCTACCTATGTTGATAGCCTTGAGAGGCTATTTCAGCTTCTTCTTGACGTGTAGGTGAGCTATGCTCAAACTGGGCGTGTTGCTAACACTGACCCTAGCAAGAGCAGTGCTTCGCAGAATCTACCACCGGATCGGAAACGCGATCCACTGAGAAGATCCGGTGAGAAACTCAGGGGGTTGTGTGTATGGGTTAATTTACTCGTTGAGCCCTTCATCGCAATCGACGGGTTCGGCGAGGACGGTGACCGGAGCAAGCCACGTTTAATGTTCATGATACAGTAGGTACTATTATTGTCCCAGTCGGGAGACTGAGCCAGTGGCCAATATTCCGCTAAGCGGTTGCCAGAGTTCGAATTCAACACAACGTATATGCTGCATCTTAGGACCTTAGGGCGAGTTTAATTTGTATTTATACTATTAGGATAACCAATGGCTACCCCGAACTTGAAACAAAACACTTTGTGGCAAAATTAGGCCTATTGATAGTGACGACTTTATGTAAATTGAGTCATCTGATGCTTCTCATACCGTTGTAGAAATCCGGAACAGAACTCTTCAACAGGATGCAAAAATCATGTTAGGTGTTATTGGTTAGTCATCCCGGGAATTCCGATACAGAGTCGATATGAAACTGGCCATAATATTTTCAAGATAAATCACCCTTGTAAACTTTTGAGTGTGAATTGATTCAACGAACCGTTCGAAATCCAAATTGAAGATGACATTTTCAAATGCGATTCAGAAAGAGTCCTAATTAGCAAGCAGTCATTAAGCTATGCCTATGACACTGCTGCTGCCCATGAGCATCGATAATTGTTAACCATCGGCTAAGAGGTATGCTCGTCCTCCTTAAAAAGAGAATAAAATAAATCACTAGGAGCACTGGAAGTGAAGCTAGACAGGACAATGAACCCATATTTATGAATTTTGGCACGTCGTCAAAATTAAGTAACTAATACTCAATTAAACTAACCAATTACACCACAGTCGATTTTAGTGAATCAACCGGTGAAAGTGACCCTAACTGTTTCATTTAAGAAAAAGAAAATAAAAAGCAACAAAAGTGAGTCACTATGGCAGAGCAAGTACTATCAGTTGATTGTTTATCCACTTAGACGATGACTTTAAAACAGGCATTCTATGTATATATTTAGCTACCTACCTTCTACTTGCTTGCCAATAAATCTTAAATATTTTACATAGTATTTAAATTTTATTAAAATACATCAGGTGGGATCATGTAAAAATATTTCGAAACAGTAATTTTAATAAAAAGAAACTTGGTTGTTGTCAAAATTCTATTAATAGTACTTAATATTTTAGTAATGACAATTATCTTAAAATACAAAAATTGCTTTAAGATTTCCAAAGTTTAATCTAAATGACGGATTAATTGGCACGCATATTAAATATGTGCAAAAATTTAGACAAAACCTTCACATTAATCTAATTTTAGACTGTCATTTTAGAACAGTTATTATTTATTTGTCGTTTAACTTGACCTAAAACGATAACATATACATACAAACATCTATACAAAAAAATAGAGGCGATTGCAAATATATTTTTTATTTGAAAATTTAAAATTATATTTTCCTGAAGCATTTATTGGCGGTATGACGTTTTGTGAGTCCGCACGGGTAGGTACCACCAACCTACCTACATATTTCTACGGTGAATCAGTAAGGCTTTTCGGTTTGAAGGGTGGTGCAGCCGTTATACTGTAAAAATTGAGACCTTAGAACTCATATCTCAAGGGGCGGGATTTACCTTGTAGATGTCTATGAGCTCCGGTAAACACTCAACACTAAGTAAGCCATGAGCTTGTCCACCCATCTAAGCAACTAAAAAAGCAATTACTTTAAAAAATAAATACCCCTTTCACTACTAATCAAAATCAATTCAGAGCTACCAGGGAAATTTAACAAATTTGTCATTTGGACCATAGGTCACGGTTAGCCAGTTAACAAAACCATCAGCTCTCACGACCAATGCGTCATCTGAACCAATTTCAATGACATCATGATTTACACCGAAAACATTCAGTACCTTTTTAGTCTACTTTGTTTAGCGGGGAATTTCAGGTTGATTTTTGATTTTTATCTAGTCTGAATTCAGAGAACGGAAATAAGTGAGATAAATACGTTTTTGCTGCGCCTTTTGCGTCACAACTTCGATTCCCCGGCCGGAGTTGTGACATCATTAATTTATCGGGCCAGCTATGACGTCTTATTCTCTGATCCGGTACACGATTTAAGTTTTAGTAACACTTTTCTAGATGATTGCTGGCGGATGTGGAAAACCCTTAGCACATGTAACTCTTAGTAAACGAGGTACTTAATGAACTTCAACATCTTTAGTGCAATGTATTTTTGTATTCATTTCTATATTATTGATGAATATGCACAAAAATAGTATTATGTGTCTAAATATTACGGGGTGAAAGGCTCTTTAGCGTAAGCGACATTCCGATTAATATGCGATATTTGTCTTTGTAATTAAAGGTCCGCTTTGTTTCGTATTAGCATCAACAATTCGATGTTTTTAATTGAACTTCAATTCGGTTTACCTTATTTAAATAGATGAAGAAGTGTTTTTGTTATGATATTTTTTCCAAATTTTAAACTTTAAATGGCTCTCCTGTAAAGTTTCGAAAATGTCGCTTGAACCAAATAGCTTTTCACCCCTAGATATATTTACTTAGCTATTAAAATGACAACACACGTTCACTTCTTTAGTGATTGCCGCAGGAAATAAGATTTTAAAGCTAAATTTTCATTTCAATTTTTAATAAAGCTATAGTGTTATAAAATGCCCGTTTTCAGTTGTTAACGGTTAAATAGTTACCGATGCACTATGTTTTACTAGCGGTTTACAGCATAAATGCCGCCACACACCTTGAGATATTACACAGACGCGGATTAAAAGTTTGCTTTGATTGTTGTTATATGATATTATTCCTCCTGCATCCTAGTTTTTTTTTGAGAGGAATGATTATCGGTGGCCCGATGGCCTTCTCAGTTTCACCAGGACAGGTGGGCGAGCACAGACTCGGCCAGGAGATCATAGAAGTAATTCGTGAATATGTTTTAAGTATGTACATATTTCATTAGAAAAATTGATACCTGCCTGCGGGATTTGAACACAGACATAGTAGCATCGGTTGCTACGCGTAAAAACCTGTGAATTTTATTTTTTAGGCCTCGATGGCTAAGCTTCATTTTGATTTCGGAATAACATTAAAACATCGGTTTTCTAATTTGACCAAAGCCTTTTAGCACTTTTTACGTGAATACGAGGACTGGTAGAAGGAGGAGGATGGTAAAAGCAAACGGATTACCAGTAATTTATAAGGTATTTTCTTTTCTTAAAGTTCTCCAAAGTTTTAACATTTACTTGCGATTTACAGACACGAACCATGTTTTAGTTATTCTATTATTTCTGTTATGTTTTATTTCCTAATAAATCAGAAATTTTTGCTTTTAAGTTATTTTATGTATTACTATTACAATTTAATATAACAACACTTCAGTTGTATTTTAACAGTTTAAGGTACAATTTCGCGATGCGTGGGCATAGCTTCCTTTCAATAGGGACCCAATTATTTCTTAATGAAAGCGGAAATAGAATACGCGTCATATAAATAGAAAAACCTATCCTACATTACATTTTTATTAATAGCTTTGTTTCATTAAATACATATCCGGTTACAGTAATTGGCTGTAGATTCAGAAAAACTATTTTATTTATAATTGTGTCACATTATCTTTTTTTTTATTAATTTATTAATTTACTCGTATGAGTATACTAGCCGTACTCGCCCGTTTCGCTGGGCATTTAAAATTAACATTATTATTTATTGTCATTATTATTAGGGAGTCCAAAACTCATATAAATATTAGCCTATCCATTAAGTACATGTATTTTCTACGCGGATACCAAGTTTCAAGTCAATCGAAAACCACTGTAGATTTATATATTAGTATAGATTAGTATAGATTACATAGTTATTGTAATTCGTGTGCTGCTATATCGATATCAAATCTCACTTGTTCCTGAACGTCCTTTTTTTTTTCAATGAATTTACCTCATCCAAAAATATTCAAGCAACAAAAAAGAAATTTTAAGTACCATTTTCACTATTTATCACCTGATTTAATTTGCAACGTAGATATAGCAATTAGGTATAGGTATCGTTTTGGAAATATTTGTTTTTGCTGGTTTTTTTTCGATCTTATTCATTTTTCTCGATATAGTCGTTTTTTTTGTCGGCATGTTAATACCAAAAAAGATTGTAAATGTGAAACATAAAGTTTATATTCAATTAGCCAAACAAACTTCTATATATAATCTTTCTTTTATTATTTTCTTGCACGAATTAGTAATACCGAATGATGCTTAATTCGTTATGTGGATATTCATTATGGTTATGGAATAGAATTCAGATCTGACATCTCAAGGAATCTCGAAATCCATTTAAGCGCTGGTTGTTTACCTAAAATATTTCTGTTTATATGTATATATTTTTGTCACATTTTCTCATTTTAATATTCAAAAAGTACTCATAATAAATAGTCACATAGTTGAGTTAGTGCTAAATAAGGTTGTCATGTTGGCAAATAGCGCAAGTGCGATAATTAATCTACTCGATTAAATAAGTGCATTAAACGTGTTGTAGTCTCATGAACAAACAAACATCAAAATAGTATTTAAAATAATCTGTATAAAGGACTGCCAACATTTTTGTCTATCTATTTTCTTAATTTGTAGTCGCTAACGGCTAAAACGTAATCAGCCCATGCTTTTAAATGTTACACTACGAAAATATGAATTTTAGGAAAACAACGAAATAGAAGTGTGATCAGTCTTGAACCCGTAATCTTTCGATAGAAAAGAGAATAGATGTTTCAAATTTTACAGTCATACATTTATTTGTTTGTTTAAAATTGAAGTTATAATTTTATATTTGTGTGAACTAAGATTTTTATATTTAAAAATGCAGCATTCATAAACATGATAAGGAATAATAGATTTTCATTCAGTCGCGTTGAAAGTGTATAATATAAATCAGGTTCCAATGTTTTACGGAACTATTTTCGATTAGGTACATTAACTTTGTATGTGATTCGAACTAGATAAAACTGGAAGTATATGTTCTCTATAGGCAGAGGTCGGCAACCTTTTCAGTCGCAAGAGCCAAATATAACAATTTACAAAATTTCAACGTTTTTAAAAAGTCACTGGAGTGCTCTGAAGAATTGTTTTTGTAGGCCCCATCGTATCGTAAATAAAAATTTTTTTTTTACGATTTTGCCTTCAATCCGGAAACCATGACCAAAATTTGCGGGGAAGAGCAACCGTTTTTCCGGCTCAATTCAATTATCCATTTATTTTGGTTACACCTTGTAATAAATTCTAGTAAGTTTAATTAAATCGTGATTTATCGAACTTTACATGCACATTACATTAAAATAAACACAGGTTTCATCTAGCAAAACTGGTAGGCCTTTGATCTGTAACTAGTTATTTGAAAGTGTCGTGAATCATATAGAACGACACGCGGATTTTAAACTAAAATGTTGTTTCGTCTGACAAACCCCGTGTCTTTCAAAGGTCGGCTTCGTGATCCACCTTTCGAGGCTTTTCCAATACGTACTATCATAAGCTGCACTTTTTTGGAATTAAATTCATTATAAAGACGTATGTACAAATCAGTGACGTCAGAACGATGGAATCGTGAGTCGTAAAAACGAATCAAGATATTTGAAATAATAGTTTTATGCTTCAATTCAGTTCGCCGTTTGGAAATTGGGCACCTAAATTAGTGTTGATCAGATCAAATTTGCTTAAAGTCAGTTGTAACCACGATGTTTTTTTTTCTATTTGAAATGACAGCTCGCCTCGTGTTAAAGTCCAGAGGATCATATTACTGGTGGCAGGATAATGTCAACCCGCACGGGTAGGTGCTATCACCTAGCTTGTTTGACCAGCGAAATTGTCGTGGAATCAATTGGGAAGAGTTGGAACAGCCTTACATTAGCCGTAATGCAATTGTTAATTAGACCTTGTGGTTCAAGTTGGGTCGTGGCATTCACATTGTGATATCTACCATATACATATGTGGCACTTAAGTAACTCCCGGTGGGCCGTGATCTCGTACAATTGTCATCACAATAAAAATAATCATACATCACAATGTGAATCAAACTACTCGCATTTTCTCAAATGATTAAGAAGAATATGGAACTTCAGCAACATCGATTATCTATATTCCTTTACCATACGTACATACATATATCTTGGGTACTGATATTAAGGCATTTCATGGCCTTACGTCTGCTCATTCCTGCTTTAAAGCAATTAAGCCAACATGCAACTGAGACTTGGAACTAGTTTTTCAAGGCACATAACATTACGCGGACCGTGATTTTCTTTTCTCATCTGCCTTAAAATAATAAAACTAAACTATATACCTAAACTTATCACCGTTTATTTATTCACACCTCGTACTTTGTTGTATTACTATTTGAATAGAGCTATCTCAATATTAAATAGTTGTCGTGAACTAACATGGATTCGGCTGGCGGAAGCGTGGAAGGAACGTTGTGATGTATTTGCGTCATATCCGATTCTCCGACAGGCCAAAGTACAACTCGGAAGACATTAACCGGGCTTATGGAGGTTCGAACTACTGACGTATCATAGAGAAAATTAAATAATCGATGACATTCGTTTTTTATTGCGTGCATAGGTTAGCGAGCTCACAACGTCATGCCGCCACATAATTTGAGACATTGAAGTCTATATCCCGGATTTGATATATTACATTTAGTAAATACAAACACACAAAAAGTCTTCACTAAATACCGAATAGCTGGCATTGGTATATATCACTACATAGTATAAAACAAAGTCGCTCTCTCTGTCCCTATATCTGTCTTTCCCTATGTATCTTTAAAACTACGCAACGATAGAGTGATTGAAGAGGAAGTTTTATATGTATGATCCTCCTCGCGTCGTTTTCCTCATTACTGAGGGTTGAGACTCCCCCGCTGCATCAGTTTCTCCCATACGACTTCCCTCCATCTGCCGCGATCCTTTGCTTCATGAAGGGCATTATGGGAATTGATGCTCAGAGAAGATCGTATTTGGTCCGACCATCTCGTAGGACTGCGTCCTCTGGGACGTTTGCCATCTACCTTTCCTGTCACCATCAGCTGTTCAAGATTGTGACCCTCTTTACGAGCAATATGTCCGAAGAATTCCAGCACCCTACGAAGGCATATAGTGGAAAGTCTGGCTTTGTATGTATATAACCTCCGTAAATAGTGGAGAAATCAATAATAAATTACAATTTCCGAAGCGAAGCGAGGGTGGGAGGATGGGTGGTGGAAAGCATACTTGTCATATTCGTACATAACATACTACGTAGAATGAGTGTTATTAGGGTAGGGCGATTGTTTTTTTTTTCCTTAAAATACACTTTAACAATTCCTGGAGATAGTGTACGAGAAACAAGTCCACGGAATTAATTGAACGTTCTGCTCGTGCCAAGCAGTTTAATTGACTCTGTTTGTTTGATGAGGTGACTCAACATGCAGATTCATATTTTGTACCCCACTATTTAACAAACGAGATTAGTTCCTACTATGAATAATCCAATTTAAGATCTCAGTTTTATGACTTGCTTTTCTAAATTCTCGTGAACTCATAAGAGCACGTAAAATTTTTCACTGTCACTTCTAAACAATATAACGAATCTTGAAGTTCATCGTTCGCTATCAAACATTAGTGCCCCGCGAACAACCTCACTCAAGGTCCTCGTTCACTGAGCGATACGTCAAGTTCATTGATGAATTGCCTTTGTGTTGCTCTCTGTACGCACACGCCGCAAACGCAAATGCGTCAGCGGAAAGTGCACTTGTGTGCTCGACTGTACTCATGGGTGCGTCGATTTCTATATCAATTCTAGCGAAGCTGTTATGTGTGCGTGTACGCATGCTTGTTTGTGACAGGACGCTCAACAATAGCCGGAATAGGAAGCGCCAACGGCAAAATGGGCGTGCAGACTGACTCCCCAGACAAGATCCGTAAGCGGGTTCTTGCCACTAGATTTAGTTTTTGTTAATTCGTTAATTAAGCGCAAACAATACCAGATCGGACGGCTTCACGCATAGAGAACACAGTGCTCCGATTGTGTAAGCGTGTTTGCCCGTCGGAANCAGGACGCTCAACAATAGCCGGAATAGGAAGCGCCAACGGCAAAATGGGCGTGCAGACTGACTCCCCAGACAAGATCCGTAAGCGGGTTCTTGCCACTAGATTTAGTTTTTGTTAATTCGTTAATTAAGCGCAAACAATACCAGATCGGACGGCTTCACGCATAGAGAACACAGTGCTCCGATTGTGTAAGCGTGTTTGCCCGTCGGAAATCCTGGTTCATACCGTCTCGTTAGAAGATAGTTATTGACTAGGATTTCGATTGACGAGACAAAAAAATATTTATTGCTTATTCGGTAATGGAATATTTTAGTAAATATTTTCTAATTAACATGGACGTTTCTAGAATGGACGTTTCATAAAATTTAAATTGGATTTGTAATCAATTAATGAATGAATCAGAACGCTAAAAACTATTAACTAGACGTAGCAAGTAATCAAGCAGTATAACCACTATTACTGTGCTTACATATTATTGTGTAATATACCTAGAGTGTATTACTTAATATAAGACTATATTAATATATATAATTCAGTTTCGTCTTAATCATTAATTAATTAATTAATAAGTATTTTTGTCAGTAGTCTTAATTTAGCATGTTAAGTGGTTACCGGACCCCACAGACATCAATAACGCCGCAATCCAACTTGAGATATGAGTTCAAGTCTCAATTTTATAGTACAACGGCTGCCCCACCCTTCAAACCGAAACACATTACTGCTTCACGGCAGAAACAGACACACCAGGTGGGCTGTGGGCTCGTCCACCCATCTGGGTAATAAAAAAAAAGACGCTTCTACATTATTTTAGCTCATCCATAGTAGCTGAGCCCTCAATTCCGTTCCCTAAATTTTTCTCCAATTTTCTATTTTTTATCTCAGAAATACGACGCGTATACGATTTACATATCATCAAGATTCCTGCCTTATCCGACCCAGGCGACGGGGCAACGCAAAGCCGCCGTCGCCCCAAACATATCTGGTCGGATCCCCGTATCCACTCTTGATGCTTTTAGGCCCCTCAAGCACGGGTCAACGTCCTCGTCGAGCTCTTCGTCGTAATCGACGAGTTTGACAAGAACGGTGACCCATGAGCGGTCTAACTTATAACCATAGTACACTGAATTTCTTGCCGGATCGTCTCAGTGGGTTGCGAATCCGATCCGGTGGTAGATTTTGCTCCACTGGTCTCGCTAGGGCTAGTGTTAGCTAATTCTCTCAAGTTGAGCCTGTTAGCTCATTACTGGTGATCCGCACGGGTAGGTACCACCACCGTACCTATTTCTGCCGTGAAGCAGTAATGCGTTTCGGTTTGAAGGGTGGGGCAGCCGTCGTAACTATACTGAGACCTTAGAACTTATATCTCAAGGTGGGTGGCGCATTTACGTCGTAGATGTCTATGGGCTCCAGTAACCACTTAATACCAGGTGGGCTGTGAGCTCGTCCACCCATCTAAGCAATAAAAAAAATAAAAACTTACCCGTCGGGGTGTAGCTTGTATAACATTTTGACCTACCAGCGAATAGGTAGAGGAAATAATTGTTTGACACTAATTCTGAAGAACCATTATTCAATCTAAGAATTCTCGCTTATTACACATCGATTGCTTCAGATTGTACATAACCTATCGATAGATTTTCTTAAAATTTACAGTAAGCGTAAAGCCTCCTATTAATGTTTTGTTTTTGTTTTATGAATATTCCGAAATTGAAAACTAACAGTGTCTCATGTTACTGCAGGTTACAGACAAACAATTCGTTGACAGTTTACGATCAACAAAATATTTGTTTAGTGTTTAAAAAAAAAATTAAGAACAGACAGTATCATAAATTTTAAGTTCAAAAATACATCCATTATTTGACCTTCCCTTGTTCCTCTCGATCGTATTTGAATTATGACAGGCAGGTATTATTGTAACACACAATTACTACTCAAAAAACCTTATCCTATCTTTTCAAACTAATATGATATTTATTGCGATGCTGATTAAGGATATAATCCTCTGCGTTTAGTTTAGTATTTTCAATAGAGGTGTTTCGGAATTATTTAAGTGTTCTAAAGACCTAGGTCACGAAAACCAGTGCCTACACCCTCAGGCCTAGAAGCTAAATGCTAAAATTATTAAAGATATGTAATCACGATACCATAAAACATGTTCGAAATCTGAAATTGACTCCGTTTTTTAATGTTGTGCCTTTGTTTACAGGTTGCAGATACAAATCGAGCATTAGGCGTACCTAAAGCAGTAAGTTTTTGTAAATTTTTACCTTTGATATTCCTTTTATGTTTGTACTTCATCATATCAGTACATTTAAGATTCGTATTAGCTACAAATGAGACTGAAGTAAGTTCGTAGTCTAAAGTCGGTGTTGATAAATTTAAGGTTTTCAGTACCTTAAACGTTGAATCAAGTAATTATCTCGATTTCTGTTACGAATGCACCAGAATATCTAGTAGACTCTGGGAAAGACCAATCCAAAGATAATGAGAATGAATCGTATTTCTAAGAGACTTAAAAAACTAAAACTTACTTTAACAAACAAAATAAGTGAAGTTAGGCACACGTCATTTCGGATCCACACGATCCACGAACGGTGCTTTCTCGTCGGATCTTCTCAGTGGGTCGCGTTTCTGATCCGGCGGTAGATTCTGCGAAGCACTGCCCTTGCTAAGATTAGTGCTAGTAATGTCGTCAGGTTTGAGCCCCGTGAGCACTTCTTCTTGTTAGGTTACACTGATATAGCCTTGAGAGGCTATCAGCTTAGGAAGGACAAAAAAAATTAGACTGTCTTGGCGCTTAGTAATAGAAATCGACATAATTACTTCAGTGTGCCGCGTAGAACACCGGCGAGCTACATGACAGTTAAAGAGTTACAGGATTTAGTCGATATTGACTAGCACTACGTGATTCTACTTAAATATTTATATGTTTAATTTGATTAAGATTAAATCACTAAACACACATAAAAAACTTTTTAATGCCATGTCGCAATTAATGTTGACTGGAAAGGAAATTTAAACTCAATCATATACGATATCAATACAATCATACGTCAAAATCGAATTGACAGAACACGCCGCAATCACAACGTGTTATGTGAAATTTAGAAATTGATTTTTTGATTGTATATTTTTCATTAATTTTTGAGGGAATCGTTTATTTCAATGGTAAATGGTCATGTATCATGTATTGTAAATTGTATGGAACACTGGATATCGTAATAACAGTTGGGTGACCCTAGAAGATTGCATATTCAATATGTTTACCGAATGGTTTCACCGAAGAACAAAAGTTTACGGACAGCATTTTCAGGTAGTTAAATTTAAATTATCTCTATACGCTCTCGTTGCTAGACATTGGGGCCTATTCTTCGAAATACTAACTTCAAATAATTTCGAATCCTACATAAATTATTTAAAAAGACTATTTGCGTCCACCTTACGAAACAGTAATAAATTTATCTCGATTTTATTTTACGCAACTGGTGAAATTCTAAAAGGCGGTTTATTTTTTTACAAACAAATAGTTCTAACGGCGTCCACTTTACCCCCCAAACAACAGTCACAGATGTAGAGTGAGCAATATTATATAATAGTAAATGAAATTGATAGAACGAATTTAAATTTAGTTACCAGATGAAGGTATTGCTTATTTTGCAAAGATGTGATTCAAATTTTGTAAAAAAATATTTCGTCACAACGTTTTGAATTTCGAAATATATTTCTCGGATAATCATTTACTGTTACATATTAATATGATAAATATAGTATAAATATTTACGAACGAAGGAGGAATCTAAGAAAAAACATGCACAAAACTGTAGTACATTTTTTTACGTGCACAATATACGCAATCCGCTTTATAAAAATATTTAAAATGCTACTAATCATCCTTATGCGTCTTACCGTGTCTCGGTACCGTTACCGTAATGATCCCACACATGTTGACAAGCACTCATTCCCGATGAGTATTTTCACACAGGCTTCTTTTCCTCAAAGCTCATAGATTCGATTAATAGCAGACGTGCCACATTGTTAATCAGGCACATGAAAATAAACTACGAAACAAAACTTTGGGTTTGGGTATGATCATTGAAAGCGTGATTAAAAATTTCCTACATTGGCCGAAAATTAAGAACTACAAAAACTTTTTTTTTTTTTTATTGCCCTTGTAGGCATACGAGCATACGGCCCACCTGATGGTGAGTGGTTACCGTCGCCCATGGACTTCAGCAATGCCGGGGGCAGAGCCAAGCCGCTGCCTACCGAAATTATTCTATTGTTATTCTATTGTTATTATTCTATTGTTCGGAAAATAATCTAGATTGGTCCTTAACGAAATTTCGATGTAATGTTATCTCAATACAAAACAGTGATTCCGCGATTGCGTGAAATAAATATATTCCTATTTTGTCAAAATAGAGTTTATTGAATCCCTTCTACATTTTCATAAATTAATCTATAAACGAAACAAAAAACAGATCACTTCCCACTCCAGTTTTTACTACTATAATGGACCTTTGATTTTAATTGTCCGGCTAATTACGACATAATTTGACGACGACAAAGTAATGTTTTAATTGTACACCCTACTTGTGTTTTCTCACTAATTAACTTTTTAATGATTACGTCATCGTCCAGTATTCATGATAAATTCAATAATAAAGCATTCGAAATTTAAAATCTTATATGTAAAATTAGAAGATTAAGGAATTGCGTTTTCGTAATTGTGGAGCCAAAGACGGTTTGCGTGAGCAGCAAGTCCTTAGTTCCGAACGGACATAATTTTCGCGTTATCCACGAATTTAGGTCTTGAAAATTGAAGGCAAAAAGGAGAGGGGCCAACCGCCGTGACTTGCCCACCCAGCCGGCACCGATACCGGCTTGCAACGTCGCTCCACCGCGGNTTAGAAGATTAAGGAATTGCGTTTTCGTAATTGTGGAGCCAAAGACGGTTTGCGTGAGCAGCAAGTCCTTAGTTCCGAACGGACATAATTTTCGCGTTATCCACGAATTTAGGTCTTGAAAATTGAAGGCAAAAAGGAGAGGGGCCAACCGCCGTGACTTGCCCACCCAGCCGGCACCGATACCGGCTTGCAACGTCGCTCCACCGCGGTCGTTGACGAATACCGCCAATTCCTGCGCCATACAATTTTCAATTCAATAGGACGTAGGTCCATATCGATATCCCTACGATTCTCAACTTTACTCCGTTCTGTTTAATAAATAAACTCGCTGGGCAGCAGCAAAACTAATTTTCCGACAGAGATAATGATTAAATTGTTTCGGCTTGTCAAATCAAACGAAATTATGGCGTTATATCTTGTTTAATAGCGGTACGTTTATGTTTTCTTGCATGCCTGCGTCGATACCCCCGAGTGAGATTTCTACTTTAATTGATTTCTTTTAGATATTTCATCATGTTAAGGATATTGCGGTTATCTAAATCTATACCTACATTTTATTACAATATAATTGACTATGTATGACGAATGGCAGAGCGAATCAAAACGTAGTTTTCAGTAAAAAAAGGTCATATCTTCAGTAAATTGACAAACAAAAATAATATTATGCCATTTTACAGCCCGAATCAATTCTAATCTATATATTAATACGCGAAGCAAAAACTTTGTATCCCTTTTTACGAAAATTGCGCGGACGGAGGAGTATGATATTTTCCACACTTATAGAGAATATAGAGAAGAAGTGCACAATGCTAATATTTTTTTTAAATAATGCATAAAAGATACATTAAATCAATAAAGAAAACATTACACACACTACATACCATGTATTTGACGCACACACGCATGCATACTATTTATTGTCAAACTTTTGTTCTTGACGTCTGTTGTCAAATTGAGAATGGATTAAATATTATTTGTCTTTATTAATATTTTTTATAGTGTAGTCTTGGCGAAATTTGTGATTATAGAAGTATAAAATACAATCATAGTGTACAAACTTACAATTCCAATTAATTATAGTCGAATTTCGACTACTGCGGGACCTCTAGTGTTAATAATTTATTCAAATAATTAATCAATAACACACGTTGTTATACAATCGCCTCTAAGAGAATTAAGGTGACGAATGAAATTGCAATTTGGGTTTGTAAATAAAACTCTTCACTTTGGAATGTACGAGCGTGCTAGGAGCTTTCTGTGTCATCTTAGACGCCGCTCAAGGTCGCGGTCAGTGTACAACTATGCATACGTAATAATAATTTCACTGTATGATTCTATCATCTCACATCTTCGATTCACACATAGGCGAATTTATAAGATTATCACACACAAGTCTTAAATGTTTTTGTATCAAAAAAAGCAATTAATTATATGAATGAGTTTAATAGTTACAGCAGCTCGGATCCGGAAATTTCATTGTATAGTAAAATTAAATAACTATAATCACGTCTGGGCGTAATGAAATGACAACTGATGAAAAATAATAAAAATAAAGTGGTTATTTCTCGTCGACATATCTCTGACGTGATATTAAACGACCATCGTGATACATTAGAACGTAATTTCAATTGCTTCCATTGATAAAATTGATGCAAATCATCGTGACTATGATTTTATTAAGGTGTGTAATATAGGAAAACACCATATCCTGTATCGCTGCAAACGTGAGTATTAACGGTTTCTGAACTTTGTGCTAAATACAATCGACCTCGAATTTGCGAGACGCGGCCTTCATTCTGACGTCACGAATTACGCACTGAACAGGTTGATTCTTTTAGGCGTCCATTACCTTCTATGCTAACTAAGCTGTCTCGGGCTGTTTGGATAGGACGCAATGGAATTACGGCTTCAGTGAATGTCTCTTAGCTATCTTGCTGTGTCCACACGTGAGACGCTCAACGTTGTGCAGTAATGAGTTACGTTATAATAGGTTATTTATTACATTGATTCCGGTCTATTTCGATGAGTCACTTATTTGATCACGTATCGAAGACGATTTTCACTTAAAGTTTGGAAATGCTAATTAACAACTATGTTGCGATAAATGGTGCAATGAAATAACAATTTTTTTATATTTAAACAATTGATTAAACATTCTAAGGGTTCATTAAAATGCAACAGTAAATCAACAGTCAACAATCTTCTACTAATGAGGCTTGAAATCTGGAAATAATTTTAGCAGCGGCTTAGATGCTCCTACTAATTTTGATGTAAGCGACGGTGAGCTACACTTGGGCTGCTTCCGTAGTCAATAAAAAACATTATACGATCATAATCGATTATGAATTATTATAGTATAATTTTATTAGTAATTCAAAATGTGGAACTTTTCGAAACTTAAATTTCGGGTCTTCGATGAAAAGCTTCACCTAAAAGGATATTGAAATATATAAGTTAACAAATGCGACCAGTGCATTTTCATCATTTTTGGTCGCATGTAAGGCTCAGTGCGCGAACAACCTGAAAGTCCAGGAGTCAAACAAACAATTCGATAACTTGTCAACTTTTCAAGTAACTTTGCTGAACCATAAAGTATAATACTTAACCCTTTAACTGCCATAGGATACTGGTGCCCTACGCAGCGCACTGAAGTAATTATGTCGATTTTTTTTACTAAGGTGCCGGAATATCTAGTAGACTTTAGAAAAAACGAATCCGATGATACAGAGAATGAATCTATTTCTCGATCTGAAAAGATTAAAACTATATGTTTAATATAAATCTTACGTTACGGACGTTTTTTCCCGGTTAGGGTACCCCTCCGCATCGTCCCATAAGGAACTTCGTTCCAAAAACAAGAGAAGGCAAAGTTAGACAATCCAGGCGCTTAGTAACAGAAATCGACATAGATACTTCAGTGCGCTGCGTAGGGCTCCGGTAACCTACAGTTAACGAGTTAAGGAAATGCTACTGATTTTTTTTTTCGAGTGATAAACCATCCAATTGAGTGTTGTATAAGGCGTTCCAATACAAATATGTTAAATAAGTGACGATTCCTTACAAGTAAATTATGGTAGAAGCAACATAGATAGTATGGCATTGCACAAAATTCCATCCGTCCTAGTTTACGATCGTTCCAATCGCCTAGGTATTTCGCAAGCAAAATTATTTTCTCCGGCACTATGCAACGCTGGGGATTTACGTTGTAATATGATGAAAGTTCTGTTAATCATTCACTTTGTAGAAGTGAATGTGGACCTTGTAAGTTCATGATTAATATTTTTAGTGCATTCAGTGATCGGAACAAGGCTTTTCACGAGCGTCTATAAATACTGTCACTGTGAATGTCGCTACCCACCTTGAGACATGAGGTCGGAATTTTGGTAACGTTGTGATAACGGGATGCCCTTGTGTCTTAGGTTAATTCACCTAAAGATAATCAATCATACTAATATCTTTTCTGTAAAAAAAATACCAAAAAAAAATATTTAATTTAGAGTTTAAACTAATCTCAAATATCGCTTGACGCAATATGAACCAAATTCATTCCTACCTATACCAATATGAATAATAGTCTTTATTACAATGTATATACAATGTTTTTTTCTAACAACACGAACGGACACCCGAATAAACTAGTCTGACAACCGTAAACATCTCAATAACGCACTAACTCACCTTGAAATTTCCACATAACCTTAACCATGACTTGTATATCTCAGCGTGTCGCAAACTTGTCTGATGCACTGATCTACGTAATTTTTTTTTTATTAAGTCCACGTCCGGTAAGTGGGCGTATTGTTGGTGTCGTACAATTTATCAAGCAAACATCCAATGATACCTTTATTCACACCGTTTTGAAAATTTCACGGTCGCCTCTCGTAACGAATTTAATTGTGTTGCGTGCGCATTCTTCATTGTGATCCCTTCGTTTATAGATCCGCCGCGTTCGAACTCACAATGGTAAAATTCTCGAGGCAGTCGCAAGAGTTTTTGTTCGAAGAGACCTCCGATGCGTTTCAAAATCTACTACCGTTAAAGCAAAAACAAATAACGCCCTTAAAATGGGATTCGTCACAATGGCCTCGTTTATTGTCTCATATATTATGATGTAGTGAAAGTTAGCGTTCCTTTTGTCTATAATGGAAGCTTAAACGGTAAACAAAATATATCGGCAACGGAACAAAGGCACAACAGAAGTCGAACTGGCTCGTAAACATTTTGCAAACATTTTAATGTCTCTCTATACATCTTAATGAAAGATGCGGCAAGAATGACGCGTTGCGAATTTTAAAAATATTCACTTTTGTTTCAAAAGTGGAACGGATTTGTCTAAGTTCAGTATATATGCATGTATATCTAATAACATTTAAAAAAAAAACACCTAGAACAATAATTTATTTATTTTAAAAAGACGGACATTTCACAGTTTGTTTTTTAAGTTGTGTTTGGCGTCAAATCTCAACGTTGAATTTCGTGTTATGTAATGAAATATTTATAGATAAACTAACTACAAAAGTAGGTTAATACGTTGAAACCTCTGGTCTGTCTTTGCACGATCATTGTAAGTCATAATTTAAACACAAACCGTGTCGGGAAACTGAAAATTCAGTGTGCCCGTTCAGTATTTTCAGCGCAGTTCAATGTTTTGTAACAGTGTATTCTGACAGATTTAGCATTACTATGATGATGTAAGTGCTACTTCTTGTCGACAATACGTACGAAAAGAAAATGTTTCGTTCAGTGACGCTTCAAACATAAACTAAGCCAGTGTGTTTTGAAGTTTTATGTGAACTTTATATTTACGTTAATGTAAGTTAATTATTTCAAATTTCGAATTATTTTATCAGTAAAGGAGAAAAAGACCCATCTGATGGTAAATTTTTACTGCCGTTTATGGACATAAGGAGCATTACTAATCTCATACCGCTGAAAAAGGACCAAGAAGGGAATTACTATCCGACGAGTTCATTCTGAAGCCTGGTTGTACGTAGCACTCAGTATAAATGAAATTAATGCATCTCTTAGGAATGAATATTCCTCGGTGGTAGAGTGAATGGTAGAGTGGTAGAGTGGTGAAGAAATGAAATTCCCCAAATGATTATAATGATTAGAACTCACCTAAGCTGCCCTCTGCTAGCATTCCTTTATATAGGACTTATTAAAGATAATATTTTAATTAGCAAAAATTCAAAAAAAATCTTTTGTCAAAGATGAGCTCGTCTATCCACGATCCTACCTAGGTTTTTTTTATTGTAAAAAGTCAAAGTAATAAAGATAAATAAAAATAAGAAATAACTAAAAAGTTATTTCACAAATTGTCGGACAGTGTACTAAACGTGCCATAAGAATATAAAATATCAATAATAAAGTCATAACGTCGAAAGATTCACTCTTTAGATGAGTCACTAAAGTTTTCACGATGTCCTACGTGACTCGTTGCAAATTGTTCATCCCATCCCATATTCTTTTTAAATTAAGCAATATGCATTTTTATCGGGTAAAATGTTCAATTTAACCGGTCAAAATTTAAACTTACTTATGTTAGGTATACACTAATAGTGTTATTATGAGCCTTCACGAATAGATATTATCACTATCTAGGCTGTCATTGCCACGAAGCTGATATTCGATCCATTTTGAAGATAGTATAGCCGTAAAAATTAAGACCTAGACCACGTATTCTAAGGTGACAGTATTTACATGCATTTCTGTGAGCTTTGATATTCACTTATCATCAAGATGGTCATGAATTCACCTACCTCCATGAGAGCAAAAAAACATTACATTACAAAGTGAGTTTAAGTTATCTTTAAAATATTTTAATTCGACATCCTTGCAGGATCGATGCTCATTTTTTTCTTCGAAAAATCATTTTATGTTTGCATTGTTATCGCGCGTTCGGATTTACCAAGTTATGAAAAAATGTTTAGTACATGCGGAACATACGTAACACATTCGGTAAGAATGTGTCACACCTTTAATATGTACATGCATACCCTTGATTACCCAAATATGTTTTCTATGAATGCACTTATAACTAGTTCCTTTTTCGCTTATTTTCTTTTAATTCAAGGATCATCTATATATTAATACGTGAAGCAAAAATTTGTTATCCCTTTTTAAGAAAATTACGCGGACGGAGGAGTATGAAATTTTCCACACTTATAGAGAATATAGAGAAGAAGTGCACAATGCTAATATTTTTTATAGTCTAATCTTGGCGAAATTTGTGATTATAGAAGTATAAAATACAATCATAATAGTGTACAAACTTACAATTCCAATTAATTATAGTCGAATTTCGACTACCGTGGGTCCACTAGTTAATTTAATTATTTCAATAATATCCCTTGTTATATTCAATGGAATGTTTTTTTCTATCGCGTAGCCCACTGAGTTTCTCGCCGGACCTTCTCAGTAGGTCGCCTTTCTGATCCGGTGATAGAGCCTGCGAAGCACTGCTCCTGCCAGGGCCAGTGTTAGCAGCACCTCCAGGTTGAGCCACGAGAGCTGTTTTGCTATAAGATGTAGTTTTAACAGGTTTTTTATTATAATAAAATATATGTAGTGTATATGAACATTGTATTAACGCAATATAGAGTAAAAATTATAATTAAATAATTAATATGCATTACGCAGAAGATTAACACATTCCACAAATCAAGTTTATCCCTGGTTCCAAAGTTTAGTTCTGACGTCAATTATTTCGAAAATGTAACGCATAAGTGGAATAAGATTACGTTCTTGTTGAATTATAGAAATAACGCGAAATATACATAGAAATAACTGTAAATCATACGTGCCATTTAATTAAGTCAGTGTCAATACCGTAGAAAATCGTATGTGACTCTGGTCGTGTGTGCCAAGGATTTTTGTCGATTTGGAAATTTGGAGATTCTCGTGACGAACGATGGTGTTCTTGTGAACTGACAAAGGTGTGGTTCTGTTGATACTAGTTTTAGTGACGTCTTTAAGATTTCAAGAATCTTATACATCATCTATTTGTCTTTATGTTCGACATGATATATCTGTTTTGGTTCTAGGAGCTTTGAACATAAATGCATCAGAGACTAGGAGTGAGAATTGTAATCGAAAAGAAAAACAGTAGATGAGGATATATTTAAAATGTCGATTCGGATTTAAGTATTAAATTGTGGGTGGTCGATCGTTTAGTCGTCTACGAGGAAAAGTCGAGGTAGACTGCCGGTCGCCATTCTTATCAGTGAACGAATGTGCGATTCTCGTAATGACTTTTTATCAACAGGAAGCTCTGATGCAGTGCTTCGTTGTTGCGCAGGTGTTACAGCGTCACCTCGGTGCTATATTCCTTCAAGGAATCGACCGATGACGCAACTCTTCCGTTATAATGTAGGTGGTGTTCGGCGGAACTGTATCGCTGTGTGTACAGGACACCGCGGATTCTCGACGTGGCGAATAGCTTCATAAATAAGATTCGCACAGCTGCCTTACATCGGATACTGATCATGCAAATAGTTTAAGAACTTTAGTTCACATAACAGGCGTCGTGCATTTCGAGAATCGTACAAAGTAAATAAGCCCTAATTATTTCGTGGAAAAAAAATTTGATTGACAGATTTCGATATTAAGGTATGGCATAGTCAGACGTGTCATCGTTTTTCTAATCTAATGCAATTTGTGATAATTAAATCTTATATCAACCGAATAGTTTCAATGATACGCACTGTTTACGTTAACTATTATCTGAGTCAACTGTAAACAGAAGTGACTAAATTGCTGTGAGCTATGTGTTTATGACTCAAGATGAAATTTTACCCTGGAGAAATTTCAACAGATGCCAAACAAAATATGTTTCGCATCACAGACATGCCATTCGACTTAATAATCGTTTAGTATTTTAAATTGAGAAACATATTTTTTGCTTACTATTTTTCAATGTCGCAGCCCACCAGAGCCCTTGTGTTATGCTGATAGCCTTGAGAGGCTTGATCAGCGTTACCCTAGCGTGTAGGTGAGCTCTCGGGGCTCAAACCGGAGGTATTGCTAACACTGGTCCTAGCAAGACCAGTGCTTCGCAGAATCTAAAAGATCTTTTGGCGTTAAAAAAATAATGGATTTAGGCATATTATGAACCCGAACACCTGAACATGGGTAGATACCAATCAATTGATATTTCGAAGTCATAATCGTGGGTTTGGGTAGCTATTTAAAACTAGGTGGGCCGTGAACGCATCTGCCTATTTAGTGTAATACAAAAACTGTTATTGTACCTTTATATCGGAAATTTACAAATAGAAATAGTTAGAACTACGATATCTACACCAAAGAGTTTTTGCAAGGAAAAATGTACTGGAAATGCTGAGCCGGTCAGTAAATTAAGCTAGAATAATTAAATTTATCGTATTATTATCGGTTTTTTGATAACTATGCAATTTTTTGAGTGTTCAGAGGATGTCTTACGTTGAATGTTTCGGTTACATAGATACAAGTCAGTAAAAATGTGTTAATAAATACAATACAATACAATTTTAAGTGGATTTATTAAATTTTGACACCTGCTTTCTAGTAAACTTTTAAATAATAATTGATAATAAATGCGAATTGGTTTGGCAATACGCCATGCAAACATCATTTAGAGTATTTTGACCTATTCGATTTTTACGACGGCTACTAGCCTTGACGTATTTCTAATCGTAATCATGATATTAATAGTGAACCAATTAAACTAGTTGAAATCATAAACCTAGAGAACGAATAATAAACGTGCATCAATTAAATTCCTTACTCATAGAGTTTCCTTAAGTTCAGTCATAGTGTTTTAGACAATTAGGAAATGAACGCACCATTTTTTCTAAACGACGATACAAAAATTTTAAACAAAAATTTAATTGTCAAAAATTTATTTTTCTTTGGTTCTACTACATACTGTGTACATTAAATACTCATTTCTTGAGTATAATTAGTAAAACTGGACGAAAAATTTATAGAGTATCGTGAAAAGGATTCATTTTAATGATAACATTTAATAGCGCCTACCATTAATAGTGGTAATCATTAAATAACAGATGTTGCACAAATTGACGTTACGTCATTATCAAATTTATTTGGGATATCAATTACATAGTATTTTTTGTTTTTAAATCAATTATGTTTTACGTCACAGGCATGTACGTATATCTGTTTTGGGTTTATTCTAATTGTTTACTTTTCCATTAAAAATATTTAAATTAACAAGAGCTTCGTTATGTGTGACTGATTTAGTCTGTATCGTAAAAATGTTTGTATTTAAATTTAAATTAAACTTTTGTCGATTTTAGTTTTACATTAGTATTATTTTTAGATTGTCATTTCACTGCGGCAACTTGACAACTTGAAAGAAAATCTCACCATTGAAAAATAGTGCGCGTAAATTAGTAAGATTAAAATTGTAAGCAGCTTATATTCTATAAGCTATTTAAAAACCATCGTAGGTTTTCAAATTTTTTTGTTAATTTTTATTTTATGCCGAAACCATCTTCGTATTATTTCAACTGGCACTAGAGATTTAGGAAAAGAAACAAAAGAAGGTCTAAGAGATTTAGAAAAACAATAAAGTTCGGAACTTAATCTTTTTTTAATGCCGCCATAGAAATTGATATTTCTTAAGTTGTCTGAGTTGAGTTTAGCGTTTTCTATGATTTAAAATTTATGACTGTTTTTAAATGCAGTGGAAGTTTTTTTTTTTTTGTATTGAAATATATTTTTCCCTACTTAAAATGATAAGCAAAATGTTCAATTAAAATATTTCACTTTATCTTACGCTTCGTAGTGTTTTTAGTACAGAGAACATACATAACTATACTGTAACTATACTGAGACTTTAGAACTTGTATCTCAAGGTGGGTGGCGCGTCTACGTTGTAGATGTCTATGGGCTCCAGTAACCACTTAACACCAGGTGGGCTGTGAGCTCGTCCACTCATCTAAGCAAAAAAAAAAAAAAAATATTAGCACAATATATCTTAGAACAATCTGACAATGAATGACTCACAAGGCTCAAGTTTAAAAATTTCAGTCTTAATTTCGAAACGCTCTCGTCATAGCGTAAAAACCCATGAAAGGCTCCTTCACTCTCGTTATAAATCGATAATTTATAAATGCATCTACGCAATAATCGAATTATCGATTAAAAAATAAACAAGTTATAAAAGTCATCCCTTATCTACTGGGGTTTAGGCTAAATAGGCCCCTCAACATATAAAGTCGGTTTAAACTGGGTGTGAATGGGTCCCGCCCCCTGCAGCCGCCGCCCACCATTGGCCGCGTCGTGCCTACACTGGAGAGCCCCTACGTCGATTCGTCATTCCTTGCCCCCCACTGCCTTCAATGTATGACAGTGTACACTGGCCTTTATCTTACGCGCGGTCACACAAATCCATTTAGTCTCTGACACGACACGACGCGTGCGACATCGCAACATTTTGGGGGATGTCAGATGCGATCGTCAACTGTTATGGATCATACTAACATACCAGCTTGTGCTTTGTACAGACATATCGGTACTGTTATAGTAAGGCTGAAGATGGAAGTGTCAACCATGCTATGTTGGAGTCGGGATGTGTGCCCGGCGTCCGGTTGTCCGGAATCTATGCACAGGCCCTCCGGATGTGAACAATGCGCTAGGACTAGATTAAATAGCAAATGTTGTGACTGTGATAGTGTGCATGTGGATAAAAGCCGACCTTACAGATCGAGCACAGCAAGAAGTAGTAAGCAATCACTTTTAATATTACATCTATTTTCCGTGTTTCGACAGCTTTCATTTAATTGTGTTCTATCCCGAATCAAGTTGCTATCTTTTTTAAATATTTAAAATTCGTTCCAAATTAATATTGTAGCAAATAAAAATATATTCGAATTTTTTCGAATTTATACTGTTAAAGTGCTAAGCTTTTTTGAAAAACAGCTTACCGAGTTGCCATCATTCCAAAAAATCTATACTAATATTATAAAGACGAAAGATTTGTTTGTTTGTTTGTTTCGAATAGGCTCCGAAACTACTGGACCGATTTGAAAAATTCTTTTTCCATTAGAAGCCGACATTGTCCCTGATGAATATAGGCTACTTTTTTTAATTTTTTTTTTTGGTTTCATGTGTGTTTTAATGTTTCCGAAGCGAAGCGAGGGCGGGTCGCTAGTATATAATAATTTGATTATGGAACTTAAATAAGAAAACACAAAACTAAGTTCTATCTACTTATCCAAATTATTAATTAATTATAAATGTAAAATAATAAGCATTAAATTGTACTAGTATATTTGACTAGTAGGTACTATATAATAATTCTGTATTATAAACAGTACATCCGGTCGAGATTGATGTTTATCTAACTATTTGTGTTCGATACCGGCCACGTGATATATTTAATTAGCTCTCATCCTTGATATAATCGCAAAATAGGCTCGATTTCATAAAAAAAACTATCACTCAATTCTTCCTTATCGCACCTTTCACATATGCTATTTCCTCATAGGAATCTGTTTTAATGATGATGAGAATTATTTATTATAATCTTTGAATAAATAACACCCAAATGAGTATGAAATCGAGGCTACAATTACATATTTTTATTGCAAAAACATCAATAATTCTCGAGACTGAATTAAACAAGATCGATGCAGTCTTGTGTCCTTAAGCGGAAATCAACCGCACAAAATTTTGTTTTTCCGTTTAAACTAAATTTATTAAAATGGAAAATTGTATAGTTCTAAAATGTTACACTTATGTATTTTTTTTTCTTTTCTTTGATTACTCGTAATTTCGGGACAAGAAGTCAACTTCGTTCATTATAATTTTTTAAAGTATTTTTAAGGCTTAGTTACATTTTCCAAAATCAGACATACGCCTAAAAAGAAATTTGAAAATCAAATGATGTTTTTTTTAGAGTGGTAATTTTTTTTAAATTTGATCCATAATTAAAATAAAATTCCCTCTGCCGACAAAAAAGGGTTAATTATTCCAAAAATTCATAAGCAATCGAAAATTACATTTTAAAGTTGCAAATTGTAGAAAAGTTGTATGCAATTACTTTAAAAATAGGTTATATGATTTTTATGCCTAAATAATACTTTGTTATTTGGAGACAAAAAAACGGCTAAGTGTGAAATACTTCAGACAATTACAAATTTAGCACACTCAGGTAAAATAAGCTTATCGTAACTGACTTTAAAATCATAGTTATGTTTAAAAAATTCAATACTCGCTAATAGCAAATTAGTGACCACTTTAATAATTAATAAAAATAAAACATAATTTCAAAAATATAAGTTTAAAAAAAAAGTCAAAATTTACTTTTTTACGAAAAGTTTTATTTTTAGAATTTTAGGATTGTAATGAATATTTTTAATTGTTGTTTGATTCGTTTTGGAAAACCCTCAGACGTCATAAATTGTTTAATGAACACGTGAGTCATTCAAAGTAATCAGAGCATAAAAAAATTTGATTGAGAAACTGATATTAATGTCCTGGCGTATACAATACTGACACAAAACGTAACCTCTCGCAATGTTTGCTTTCATGCTGACGTACTCGTACAAGTATAGATATGGACCTTCAAAGTTTTAGGAAAAATGTTTATTTTTTTATGTCGTCTATCTAAATCGCTGCCTACTCTTTTCAAGCCGTGTCAAAAGAGACATATGAAATAGAAACGCTGAGCTAGAGGCCCTTGTAGGATTTCATGGTAGGACATACTAAAATACTGAAAATGCACTGCCCATATGTACAGGAAATGTTCATAATGTCTGCTCCGAAAACGCGACATACATATATGTACATACTAACATATTATCCAATGCTGAGTGGCAACTGCTAACCAAAACATAGATATGAAAGCATTTCTTTCATATTAAATTGCATTTGCGTTGAAAAACATGAAAATGTTTGCACATATTTCATGTTAATTCCTATAACATTGATGAGCGAATAAGTAAAAGTGTAGTTATCCCTACGAAATGTTAGTCAAGTTCTGATTGAAACCATCTAGGTAAGAGATTGGTAGCACGATATTCATGTCCGAGTCATTAAAATTTTTTACACGATAATTACCGAGATTTTCACATAAAACCATGTTAAACGAAGTAAGTCAACCGATCTAATTATGAACAGTTATGTCAGTGAGCTCGTCCCGTAATTATGGTGTTTAGCTGTCACGCATTTAGTAAGAGATGTCGAACCCGGCTTAGACTCGCTTAATTAACCCTTTTTATCAACTTAAATAAACAAGAACACAAGTCTTACATGTCGGGAAATGTTTCGAATTACAACGTCGTGTATACACGTATAGGCACTTCGTTCAAAATGATCTCTTAAAGAACAGTTACATAAAATTAATACCGTCAGTTTTTACGTTATTAAAATTAATTCGAGAAAGATTTGCGCTTGTTTTTGTTAATTTCGAAGTGGACGGGCGAAAATCGAACATCATCCTCGCAATGCTATTACCATTTAGAAAGGTTTTCAGTTAATCAAGAGTGGTATCACCGGGTGTCTCGTGATACGCGCCGCCACGCGCCTCTCCCGCCGATAATCGCACTTATTATGCGCAGTCAAATTTTACGAGCGCATCGGTTGTTAACCAGCTATTAAAAAAAAAAATGGCATGATTCAAATTAAGACTGTACCGGTAAATAAGTGGCTTTTTCTATAGACCGATCAACACCATTCGATATTATTATACGTATCGATCCAAAAATGCGTATTACCCTTTTTTATTAACAAAGTATAATCCGATCGTGCTGTAACGTTGATTTGACAATTTTGTAAATGCAATCGAAAACATTAAACTGAATGCCAAAAACCAGATTTCGACATAAATTACCGAAATTTACATAATTATTCCAGAGGCGCCTGCAACATCCGGGCCTCCGAACTTTTCTTGGTTTTCGAGTCGAAATTCTAGTTAGCGGGTGCGCGATTTCTTTTTAAAAAGGTTAACAAGATGCTCTCGTTTGATTCGTTTTTCGTGCCGCGAAGCCTTCTTTTGTGAACGGGCGAGCTGTTAAAAAATAAACGAACTCTTTGTTTCTCGGGGAGTCGGACCGACCTCCGACGCGGTCCCTGCTTTTTTATGCCCCCTTATAACCTGTGTAATACCTACGTGTAGGTATCTACAGTTTTTATGGTCGCCCGGTCAGTTCTTCAATGGCCTAAGGAATTCGATCGAGTCTCATTGTTCATCTTAAATATCTCCACGTATCGCTGTTTGAAGGCTACAAAGAGGATATCAATTACTTGCCGTCCTTTCAGAAAAAGCTCCCGTTTGTTTTAATTAATGTCAAATAAATCCTATTTAAAAACATAAACGTTTTTAAAAGTTCCTCAGCGCCATTATGAAAAAGAAAATTGACTATCATTAACTGAAATGTTTATTTTTTCAAAAAAAAGTATGTAATTCTATTAAATACATACTGTTTTAGAATTAAATTCACATCCTTACGTTTCAGTTTTTTCTAAATATTCATGCGACGTTAAATCGTGATGTTATTCAAAATGATTCAATTAATCCCCTATTTTTTCATTCTATCTTAAATGTGATCTCAAAGAAAATATTTGTCCCACAGTGACTCCACGTCTTTTACGAGCTGACCTGTTATTTTTTTTACATGAACTTTTGACGGAACGGTCTCGCGGTTGCTTTTGACCGGCGCACTAATAAAATGTTATGATCGTGTGTTTAACGCGTGTTGTGTGTGTCGGGCCTTCCTTTTGACATGATCGTTATTGCCCCTCTGCGGTCTTTTGTACCTTCAATAGTTACAACATTATTATCGTGTCAATTTGAGGGCAATATAAACCGAATCACGGCTAGTTAAAGGTTCGATACTTTTTTGTTTATGCAAATCGTGATCGTGTGTTGAGATAGGATCGTATCGTTTTCTCTTTCGCTCGTAAGCTGAGGGCGGCATCGGGACTTCACAGGCTCTAGTTAAATAATAAGCGGCAAGGCGCCCTGTAACTATAATTTTCTTTTATTTGACCGCCGCTCTGCCTCCGGCTTCGGAGCGAAATCGACGCAAAACGCTAACGAGATGTAGAAAAAAAATACACGCACACATTATTATATGGTTTCGTTGTGTGAGTGTGTATTGATGAATTTGACTTTGGGCACATCTTGGGTTATTTTCGACCGTTCCCACACGTTAATCAAGTTATGTGGAATCCCAACAGAATTAAGGTTGTTCCTTATTCTAATTGTAACGTTCCATGAACAAAATTAAATTTTAACTAATATTTTTACAATCTTCATATTTTGTTAGTTTGAAAATGATGACTTAATCGTTTATATTGTGGAGAATGTGATAACGCTACGAGATGGATTTCTGTTTATTTCACGAAGATTTCGCAGTAAATAATTATGTTTTCCTTAAACAATGTCGATGATTGCATTGTACATTTTAGCACAAATAACTGAACAGTTTATGTCATTAGTCACATCTAGACGCAACACTAATGATTCATACGTAGACTGAAAAAATAACTTTCTTACTGAGTAATGAAATTTTTTGGCTGATCAAATAATGTAAGCGGCATCGTTTATAATAATAATACCTTTAAATTTTTTTCATGGTAAAAAGACCTAAATTGTTCGTTCAATAAATATTGTTGGGTACATATAATTATCGAGCTGATTACAGCACTTGAACTTTAAAATACTTCTTACATCAGTTATAAGCAGAATCGATCTACATATTACATATACACGTGTAATGATATTTATTCATTGCATTATTCGCTGGACATTCGCACGAGTGTTTCCGATAATTCGATTTATCGTCACGGGAATGTGATCGCGTAATCACCATATTTGTTTCACATGATGCTGATTAATTAATTATCTATATTAACGTAATATTTTCTTTGCCTAAACACAGGAGTCGTTTACGTTTTTAAGCGAGCGCGAGGTAGACGAATTTCCTTGGCCAATTTTCAATGAAACACTTCATCCAGTTTTGCATTTAAATAATTGGATAATTTGGATACTTTAATTGTATATTTAAATTGGAAACGACAGATGCACGCAGAGTACACCCGTAACTTAATGAAAAAACACGTCAATCACACATCAAATTATTACCTTTAAAGTATATAATGTATTCGATTTTAATGAGTCAAAGTTTATCGTCTCGTTAAATGTATCCACAATCTATAGCACTCACAAAGCTGGCAACTGCCAGTGTGCCTTCTCACACAGACAGATGTGGCAATTTAAATGGTATTTAAAAAAAAATTCAACATACATATTTACATTTTATTCAAACCGACCATTAATCTCATTATCACCGAGAACTCTAAACTATTAAATTATTCAAATAGTTTTTAATGCAAAAACTTGTCCATTAGATATTATCCAATTACGACGCAGTGAAGTTAAGTAAAGTGTGAAATACAAAAAGCGTCGGTCGATCTTAACATTCAGAATGCATTACAAAATTTATAACATACCATGTAAGAATTCGATGACATTTTAAACGAGTTGCCTTAATAAATAAATAAAACGGTACACCATTAAAACTTGATAATCAAGTGAAAATTTATAATTCACTTCCTTCCTGGACTCAAACAATGCAGCCTTAGAGTTATTATAACTGAACGCGAAAGCGTTTCGACCGGTTATCGAAATACAAAAAAAAAAAAAAGCTTGATACGATTTCGTTATCGATAACAGAAAAAAATCGTGTTAGTGATTCACACAAGTTCAGTGGACAATTAGCAAAGGCTGTCCACCTTTGGGCCGAGTTGTATTTATTCATCGGATGTTTAACGATTACCATAATCGATAACATCGCGCGTGCCGCATACGGAACAAGCTCTCGAGCGTTCATTCAATCAGATGCTACAGAAAAAAAATATATAAACGTGCGCTTTCATTGAAAAAGACAAGACCGAGTATAATAGAGTCGATTTCACGAAGGAAAACGAATGTCCACGAATAGGGTTGAAACTCGACGATAACGACTTAAAAATTTATAAAAATCCATGATCAAAATTATTTAGCTTTTGTTTCGGTTTTATAAGCTTCATTTGTAAATAATAAAAATGTTACTTAATAACAATTTCATTTTTCATATATTAAAAAAAAAAATTTTTTTAGACGTGAATTATTATTAAGTTACATTTTTAGAGTTGGGGGTACTCAAAATGATAAATAGTTGTTAACACAGTATTGATTAATACTTTTTCTTTTACTTAGGATACGTCAACGTTTGCGCGGCGGTTTGCCTGTTATTACTTGTCGGGGGTCTCACGCCACAGTCTTCAGCAGCACCTCGTAGAAGCCGCAGCACAATGCAACGACAAAAACGTGCAGCTGATACATCTGAAAACTACCTGTGGAGCAACCCTTGTGACCTTAATAACCTTACTGTAAGTATATATATCTTTCATAGTATTTTAGTTACGACAAAAATTTAGAATTAAATTAGCATTCTACATTCGACGACTTTAAGGAAAGATTTGCTCCTGTCTTATCGGTACCAGAAACACACAGGATGAGAAAATAGAATATGTACCGTATTATGTCACTATGTATGAGAAGATTGACTTAGTATATTCTCTTTTGTTAATTACGAATATGATATAAAGGTATAAGTTAAGCGGCTCGGAGGCTTGGAACTAGAGGTAGACTCTAGGTCAGCGGTCGGGGAACCGGAGTAAATTACCCCAAATGGGGTAAAATGAAATTTTGGAGGGTAAAAATGAAACTATTGTGAGTAAAAAGTATATATTGAAGTGAAACTTCTTTAGAATAGTTGTGATTTCAAATTCGATGAAAGCCATGTGGTAATATCAACTTACACAAAAATATTTTGGGGTAATACTTAAAAAAGTTCCCCGACCGCTGCTCTAGGTCGTACACCTAATAACAGTACAGTAAAATTAAACTATTAAACTCATTTGAAATATAAGTAGTTCCTCTTTAAGTTTAAAGATGATTTTTTTCGTTCACGTTATAATCGTCAATCTTTGCAGACAGTCAATGTACCAGATCCAAAAACAGTCGCGCCGAAGCTCATCGCGCAGGCTACGAGCGCCTACAGGTCGGCAACTAAATACAAGGATACATTGGTAAGTTTAAAAAACATTCTTCGTTTTCATAGACTGATTCAATGGCATACTAGTTAGCTTCCCAGATTTCTAGACCGATGGTCGTGGGTCCGATTCTCACATCGGGCATACAATTATGTGATTGCTTGCTCTGTATTAATAATTGGGTAATTTGTCTAAGCGTATATGAGCATGTAAATCAGTCTCTATTTCCTGTAGTACAGGGAATACTAAATTAGTTAGATGACCGTATGTGACTTGTCTCCGGTTATTATTTTTATTCACTGACGCAGTTTGGCTCTGATTAATGTATTTAACATTTTGTATATACATATTTATCACGACAATGGTTTGACGAGGCGGCGTCAATTAGAAACTACTGACTGTAACTATACTGAGACTATACTGTTACTATACTGAGACCTTAGAACTTATGTCTTAAGGTGGGTGGCGCACTTACGTTGTAGATGTCTATGGGCTCCAGTAACCACTTAACATCAGGTGGGCTGTGAGCTTGTGCAGCCATCTAAGCAAAAAAAAAAGCGAACGTATTCGAATTTATAAATGAGCGAGTAATTGAAGCTTATTAGAAAAAGTCGCATTACTGTACACGCTGTTACCTACGGCGCAATGACGAGACGCGCGCGTAGTATTTGCGGCCGAATCTATATGCCCGCCGCGTCGCATTAAATGAACGGACGAAGCTCGCGGCCGACCATTACCAATAAAACTTAGTCAACGTCGTCGCATGCCTTCGGTGCTCATTTGCACGCAGATATTATTGATTTATGTACGGGAGATGGTACTTTTCCAAAGGCACCGAACAACTCAAAGTAGGACGTCCTGTGCACCCTTTCGATTCATGAATAATTCTAGAACTAAATAGATTATTTATGGGAAAGTTTAAAATCGACACATTATCATCAATTTTATGGTTATGATTGATTGAGTATCCGGGTAATAAATTTTCAATTCGCCATTGTTATCGTGTTGGCGTTGTGCATAATATGGCTTTCGTTTGTGTCAAAGAAGTCTCCAAAAAGTTTGCATTCATATTCTTGTATAAGCGATTATAGATAAATAAAATGTACAATGAAATACTGGTTGTGAGATAGTCAATGACACCATTAAATTGAAATAATCACCGATGTTGAGGATTAAAGAAATCTCCATTGGATCGGTACACTGACTTGTTGTATCCATCCATCGCAACGTAGTTTTATGTTTCATGAGACGATTTAAATCGGTGTCCTATATGAGGCAGTCAGCGCAAAAGTGTCCTAAGCTTATCATATTTAGTATGGATATAATTAGGTTAGCAAAAATAATGTTTAAAAAGCCATCTTTTCTCTATGGGTGAGACTATGGATAGACCGGATTTGCATCAAAATTTATTATGTTTTAAATAAATTGCAACATATAAGCGCGAATATGAAAAATGTTGGGCTAGGCCACTTTTGCACTGACGGTCTCATATAGCTTGAGTAGTAAAATGTTGCAAATGTAAAAAAATGGCCTGTTTAAAATTCAACGTGTACACGTATTTTGGTGTGGTTTTCTCACCGTTGCGAGCGATGCAGTTCCGAGATTGCGAGCGTCGCTGTCTTGCTCGCACGTCCGGTCCGGCTGCGGCCGTTTCCTCCCTTTTCAATTATAATTTCGCATTATACTACTGTCACGTTAAAACGACTATCGGCGACAAACTTTATTTTACTATTTTTTTTTCCTACCTATACTGATAGCCTTGAGAGGCTATTTCAGCTTCGCCCAACGTGTAGGTGAGCTAACGGTGCTCAAACCGGAGTGGTACTAACACTGCCCCTAGCAAGAGCAGTGCTTCGTAGAATCTTCCGCCGGATCGGAAACGCGACCCACTGAGAAGATCCGGGGTGAAACTCAGTGGGCTGATTTATTTTACGAAAATTAGTTTAAAAAATCGTATTACTCCTAATATTGTAAAAGACTAATGCGACTCTCGTTCACAGAGATTTTAAGAACCTTGCGTAATTTGATATTTCATTTAATAATAATTTTAATTAGAACGGCGAAAGAACTGAATAGATTTAATATTATCAACCTCAGTTTTAATAACTTGTTATTATGTTAAATGTCAAAGTCTCAAATGCCTTTTTTTAAATACATCATAAAATGTTCAAGCCAGAAATTTAACTAAATAAAAATGGTCTAGCTTTAATACGCATTTTCAAGATTTATTGAAGTCTTATTTCAGGGCCACACAAAGATCGCAGACATTTCAACCTACATTCATGAATTCGTAAAACATTCACGAATTTATTAGAAATAAGCGTTCAGCATTTTAATACAACGATTCATATGAAAGTTCTACGATTCTGATCCGAGGAATATAATAATTTCCGAATCGGAAGTAAGGTGGACCGATCAACAAGAAATAATAACGTGTCGATGTCGCGCCTCGAATCGCTTATGGACGCTTCTTCACCACGAACTGTGATACGATAGCGAGACAAAGCTCGAAGCGTTTACATTTCGGCGATTGTATTGATATTAGATCGATTGAACGGGTACGCGGCCGTCGATGGTATCGGAACAATGAACGATTTTATGATGAATGTATCGAGTTATCGGCGGCGATGTTCGCGCAGTAGGTATGGTAGCATTGTAATAGGCTCGACGGTCGTAACGACGGCGACGTCCTGTTCGCTGCCTCCTCGTAAAACGACATTATCGACTCACAGTAGCCGGAACGAGGTACAGGACGGTGCGCATACGCGTCGAATACTGATTGCGCATTAGTATTGCGCGACACACCTGCCCGACGATTTTTTTCTGTCTCTCCCCATAATATCGGTCATTCGTTACTAATGTCTCATATTTATTGCGATTTAGACATAGGCCGGTGACGATGAACCACCATTGTTGCCCACGTTACAAGGACGTTTACGTCTTCTTTGTTTGATCTCCATCGGTTACCACCCGAAATTTCGTAGTTAGCATATTAGGCGTGCAGTTTGCTTCGCGTTTAAATTGTGCTTTAATTTAAAAATTGTAATAATTTATCATAAATAAATCAGACAGTCACACCTGTCGTCAAGCCCATTCCGTATAAATAATAACTGGCCGCGTCGTACTAAGAACGCAATAACAAATTCAACGAACTCTACCGGTACTGTGTGACTGGCCACCGTGTGAATGTGTCATAACACTCAAGCTTTTGACTACACCGGTGTCACGTTATCGCATCAGATTTTCGACAGCGGAATCCAGTTCGCTTCCTTAAAACGTCCCCCGAGTAATTTTGAAGGTAATTACTATAAACGAAGGTAGCGCGATTCAAAGTGTGTAATCCAATCGCGCGACTTGATTTGACGCGGCGCGCCTCACCCCGTGTCGCAGTTGAACACGTTTTGATTACTGCTTATGCGACGATAATCATTGTAATAGTGTCGTTATATAAGCATGAATTACAAAGCTATATATACGTGTACGTACATAGCGCGATAGTGTTGTTCACACGGCGACATGCTGTCTGCAGTGTTGGATGTGTACGTGTGTCGTAAATATATCAATGTGACGCGTATGTGTGGGTGAATGTTTATTTGATAAGCTTCCGATGTTTCGAGCTAGACATTCGGATGCTAAGTCATCGGATACCTTACTTGACTGCCCACCCACGGTCATTTTGAATATATATTTCTATTATATAATCGATTCCCGCTCTATATATATAGAACATATTAGGTCGGCTATCAATACTCGAGTTTGTTAATAGGGCTACCTATTAACAAACTCGAGTATTCTCGAGCCGTCAGCGACATGTTTTAAAATATATTCGTTTTACATTTCAAAAACAAAAAAATGTAAAAATACCGTCTTTAAAATGAATATCTGGTAGAGGTATTCATTTATTAATTTCAATATGATTCCTAGTAGCATTTTATGAGATGTTAGCGATGTGTTATTTACGCATTTATGCCATGCTTAAGCAACTAAAAATCAAATTCCGAATTAATAAAATAAAAATTACATTTCGAATATTCAAAAGTAAATCCGAGAATGCGCTAACAATTCATAAGCAAAATATTACGATCTCATTGCTCGCTGTAGGTAGATTTCGGACATGGCGTGATGGACCGGACGCGCACCTGTGTATTTAGACCGCCACTGACTACATAGCACATTCCATCTCCTTGCCATGTCAACTACATACATACATACATATATGTATATACTTATGTACGCTTTATTGTTTTTGTCTGTTCGCAATATTCTGTTTGCATTAGCTGTTCTCGTTTGTTTTTTAGTTTTTGTTTTTATCTTGAAAAGCAGATGATCATAGCTCACTCGAAGGTGAGGGATCACCGTCGCTCATAGTCGCCAACGATGCCAGAGTCACAGTCATGCGAGTACTTATAACCACTAAGCAATCTTTTCAAATTTCATTTTTATATTTCGTAAATTTTAATTAAATCTCCGTACAATGACTAAAATGAAAGCTCTTAGTATTAAAATTTACTCTAAAGGCTCGTATTACGTGAATGTGCCAATATTTTTCAACGAGCTTGTATTAATTCCCTTAAGGTCGGTATTTAACAAACGCTCGGCTAATACGTTTGTCCATCCAGTTACCTCATATCAGATTATTTCGAACATAATAATCGTAAATTCACTTCATTACGTCTATTATCAACGCGTTTTACATTAACCGGTATCTCAATTTCGATCGTACAAATTAATTTTTGTGCGACGCTTTTGAAAATTTCAATTGGTTTCCGAATATCGAGATGTCCGTTCGCGATAGCATTATTGCACAATGCGGCGTTTGCGGGGGATTGTCGCCTTTCCGAAATCGATTTTAATTAATCGGTATTGTTGGTGTGGAATGTTTTCAAAGATGGGGATGGCGTTCGTTACATCTGCCGCTGACCGTTTGATTCGCATTCGATTTTTTTTTAATTTTTTTTTATCGAATGTCTCCGCTTTCGTTCAAACTTCGAACGCGTATCGCAGTGCACTCCCGACGAATGTCATTTATTGATTCGTCACCGACTAATTTTAATATCGATTTCAGTCTCAACTTACAGGCGACCTTCTTATAAATAATCTATGCGTCGGTTCGTGTGACGCTATTAAGAACATGGAACCTTAATACACCGATGTACTTATTTTTTATAAGTATCGGACAGTACAATAAGAGAACCACGGGGTCTTTGGGTCAATAATTAGCTGGCTTAAGATACCCTCGTTTATTGAATAGATGATTATCTCGCATCTAATGTCCACTCTACCGCGAACCTTCACTCTTAAGCAGCATCATCCAATTAAAGACTAAACTAATTTGGTCCGTTCTTCAATCCTAGTATACACGCTTCTGATTTCTAAGAACAATTTGCGACTGGTAGTGAGTGCGTGTGGGAGTTTAATTTGATATGCTCTACTATTTATAAGAGATTAAAACGCTATGACAATTATTTACCATTCATTGGTTCAAAAATGTTTTTAATTCAATAATTATCTTAATAAGACATAGTAACCAATTTTTGACCTACATATATGAACTAAAACTATTCAAGAGCGGTATATGGGTCGCGACCGTCTGGCGTCTAGTGCGAAGTGGTTACCAGAGATAAGTATCAACAACAATAAAAAAGAACACGTGCTTTTAATGGCAGAAATATGCAGAAAATATAATTTCCTATTCCACTCCCTATAACAAAACACATTGCTTCTTAGAGACAGTACCTAATTAGCACATCGATCTTGTTATCAAATCGAATATAGCTCGTCCGAGTCGGGAAAGTCTTGCGAGAAGTAGCTTCCGGTGTGTCGCCCTTTTCTACGAAACTCAATGAATTGTTATATTAACATAATATTCTATTTTCATCTCTCATAGAATTGAACGGGACTAAAAAAAACATTGATTCATTAGGATACTCTTATACGATATATATTTTTTTATTGCTTAAATGGGTGGACGAGCTCACAGCCCACCTGGTGTTAAGTGGTTACTAGAGCCCATAGACATCCACAACGTAAATACGCCACCCACCTTGAGATATAAGTTCTAAGGTCTCACGTATAGTTATATATAACCGTGATTCTTGTATTATACATATATATATATATTTTACCATAGAATTATGTTTGAACGACTTTCTTCTACTGAATATGTTGCATTAATATTTTCGTGACTCACATTATGTTGAATTGAACGTAGTTATCAGTTATAATTGTTATATTTCTTTTGTTACAGGCGTTGCAACTGCACAGTTTCCAGAGCTTCGACGAATTGATAACCCAATGGGTAGGAAACGAGTGGCTTAGGAAGTTTTCGTTCTCTGCAGAGGTGCTGCCTAAAGATAAAACACTTTATAAGGAGGCATCGGAGGAACAACTTGAGAGTTTAATGGTAAGTTGTATTTTTTTTTTATTCTCGGTCTCGGTCGTACCTCTACACTATTGTAGAGATGCCTGTGCATACCATACGATGATGGAGGAAAGCAACGTCTAAGTCGTGTCCTGTCTCTGCTGATGTCCATGAGGTTGAACCGTGGCCACCGAAACCAATGAACTGATTCCAGGATCAAAAATACGTTATCCACTAAAGGATGCATTCTTAGAGCCTTTCTTCTTACTGGTGGTAGGACCTCTTGTGAGTCCGCACGGGTAGGTACCACCGCCCTGCCTATTTCTGCCGTGAAGCAGTAATGCGTTTCGGTTTGAAGGGTGGGGCAGCCGTTGTAAATAAACTGAGACCATAGAACTTATATCTCAAGGTGGGTGGCGCAATTGCGTTGTAGATGTCTATGGGCTCCAGTAACCACTTAACGCTAGGTGGACTGTCAGCTCGTCCACCCATCTAAGCAATAAATAAAAAGAAGCCTGATCTGTGTGAGAAAGAGGAATAGAGTTGAGCACAGCAAAACTGTTTAGTACACAGTTGGAAGACAGTTGGGTTCTCGTATTGCACAGCCCAAGAATCAAATAAGTAGCCGATAAAGTTTTACGGTCATGAACGGGGTCATATTGTTGTTACCTAAACGAAAACAATGATCGGAGAGCGATGTACGTATTCGCTGATGTCAAAAACGTGCATCCGTATGTGTTTTTCGATCGATTTCAAAGAAACGACATCGTCGGTGGCACTCATTGTTGTCCGCCGGCCATCGTTTACGTGAGAACCGTAATATTTCGCAACCATATTAACGTAACCGTCGCGTCGGGCGCAATCGAACTCCTTCAGAAAGATAATCGACGAACTTTAAACGTATTATCTTTTACGTATTTGTAAATATATATTTTTGCATTTGTAAATTGATTGATTTTTCGTCATTGTCTTTAATTGCAAAAAAAAAAAACTTATCTTAGGTTACGATATCATTTGCGATAGAGCACGTATTTTTTTTTTTTTCGCTAATTTGTTAATTCTTGCTTTGTTCTGTCTTCAGGGTAACATCGATACTGTTCTTCCATCGATGTACAAAGCTCTAAAACTGATAGTGGCTGGTTTGCACGCGTTCTCTAACGGTCTCAACGACAACATCATAGCTGACGAAGCTTTGAAGGAGAACACCAATCAAACTATGCACGATGTTCGAGCTGTTCTCTGCTACTTTTCTGTGAGTATGGTTATCTATATATTAATACGTGAAGCAAAAATGTTGTACCCCTTTTTACGAAAATCCCGAGGACGGAGGAATATGAAATTACCCACACTTAGAGAGAATATAGAGAAGGAGTACACAATGCTAATATTTTTTTACAATTAGGCATTAAGAATACATTAAATCAATAAAACAAATATTACACACACTACCATGTATTTGACACACACGCACGCGTATTTATACTGTTTTGTTTATTGTTTAATTTTCTGTGGTCAAATTGAGAATAGATTAGTATTTAGTAGTCTTTAATATTATTTGTCTATAGTGTACTATTGGCGACATCTGTGATTATAGAAGTTTAATAGTATTTGACAATAAAACCATCATAATGGTCAAACTTATAGTTTAAATTAGTAATTATAGTCTAATTTCGACTACTAGGGAACCACTAGTGAGTTATAATTTTGTCTACGTTGTTCAGATGAATTGCGTATATTCAGACGTTTCTTTTAGATTTTTCATAGCATTTTAAGTTACTTGAAAGAAATATTTTTATTATATAAATGAAAAAGTTATTTTGAATTTCAATACGTACTAATTTAACTAACGAATACAATATAATTTTGTTGCAGGACATTATGAGGGCGCGAAATCTTGAACTCATTCCACTACCTGAGTCTGAGGTTCCGGTCATACCATCGGATAATATGGTGACCGACGGACTTCTCATCTACAGAGACACTCTCAACTATTTGGAATACTTGAGACAAGTCTTCAAGAAGCTGTATGGTTAAATCGTTTGAAAACTCATGACTGGCCAAGAGGCTGCCAATGAAGAGTGCTTCCTCCTGGCTTTCCACGGCTATCGTACTTATTCTTTGGTGCTTAATAAACTTAACAACTATACTCTTCAGTTGGCGTATAATGTTGGGTTATTAATCTCATTGTAGTTAAATTATTCGCACCTTTAGATATTTTAGCTTATGAATGTAGTAAAAATGTCATTGCCATTACTTTGCCATTTTGGTCTAGATCGAAACAGTTCCTTTGTTTTTTGTGTAAATAGTGACGAATTTAAAAATAAAAAGTATGTGTATTATTTATTACGTGCAGCGAATTAACTTTCTAAATTTTCCGATTATCCTAGTCAAGGTCTAACTTATTTATTTGGCGCTTAAATTCCACTTTAGTTTCGGTTTTTTTATTTTTTTATGTATATATTATTTAATTTAGATTTTAATTTCCCCGTCTTTAGTGTTGTGAAACGTATTTTAAATGTGCTAATCGATAGTTTATATTATCATAGAGTTTATATTATCATAGAGTTATGATAATATAAACGATATATATGAGATAGTTTATATTATCATAGAGACTTACTGTACGGCATACGTTCAAGCAGCCTTGATTGTAAAGTTTGGAGATTTAAGTGGAAAATACGTTTCATGAGCACTCCGAAGGCAGGGTGGTGGTAAGGCCCAATCATTCCGTGGACGTTGATCGACGACAATGTTGGTCAAATTGTTTTGTTGGCCCGTGCCTGTCTCTTGTGAAGAATCATGATTGTGAAATTCGATAATTAATTCTATCGAAACTAACATTTATTGCTACGACCACAATAAAGTCGAGGCTACATTACTCTGTGAACTTACCTTTTAATTGTATATTTTAATTCCTAATTTCACAGTATTACTTGACACTTTGTTAACTATTTATACTGTTACGGAAATCCAATCAAATGTGTCGTCTAGCTTTAATAGAGCTGTTAATTATATAATTGTAAAGTACAGTGCCAGTGTATTTATGACTTAATCATTATTTGTACAGTTCAAATGGTACTTATTTATAACTGGTGCAAACACTTGGGATTTCTGTGTTTGTGAAATTAAATTATTATTGCATTTATATGTGTTTTTTTTTCTCCATTGAATCCCTCACATTTTCGATTGTAACGTCATATTTTTTCCACAGAACACTTTGATACGTTACCGACAACTACTCGTAAACGTTAAGAAGTTTCTTAATTTAAGCAAAGCATAGAAAATTACAAAAATGAAAATTGAAAAGGGAAACATGTACTAAATGTGTACAATTAAGTAAAAATAAATTATGAACATTGCACATGCACTTAAAAAATTACCACTTTATATCTTAGCTTCTTTTGCTTTCAAAACAAATACAAAAGGCAACACTAAACTTTGTTCCCATGGAACGTATGGAAACAATTTCACGACTTTACACAAGACATTCACGACCTCATATTTGCGTTGGTGACTTAGTCGCCCTGACAAATTAGTGACTCTACGACGGGAACTCTGAAAATACTAACAAAAAAGATTACAACAAATTTTATTCATAACTCGCACAAGCAAAAGTAGATTTTATTGCGTAGCCTTAAAGCTTGAAGTCGATGGATTCGCTTGGTCTTGTTTAGTTCTTGGGGTGTAAGCTTTAGCTACTGATCACGACCTCTCAAACGTCCCCGCTCTATTTACTTAATGTGTTAGTGATGACGAGGTCATAATTTGTCGTCGGGAGTCCACTAGGTGTAAAATTTGGTTTGTGGATTAAGCGGGAGAATCAAAGTGTACTAATTTGGCCCCCTACATTGCGACAGTTCTTTGAAGGATGTATGCTGTTAACTACGTTTGAATGATTGAGATCTCCCAGGAGTAAGCAAAGCTAACATTTCTGTGGATCACGACCAAAAGCTTTTTTTTAATAGGCCGTAACGCTTACCAACACATGGATCGTACTGTGATTAATAGATGGAGATTTCTAGGCCATCTCATAGTCCACGTAGTGTTAAATGGTAGCCCAGGGATCGCTACATCAATATTGCCATATACTTTGGCAGTCGTAGTGGGCTGTGATTTTTATTTTCTTATACTCGTACATATAAAATTAATACAACTTTAAGAAAGTAATTTAAAAGAAAAATTCACTTAAGCTATTTTTAGTGTATATAAAAATATAGATTGAAGTATCTGTTCGAACAAAGTAAACGCAAGCGAAATGACTTGATTTGAAGATAACAAAGGCCAAATATAGTTTTAAATAATTAGTAAGTAATTAACAAAGTAATTAAGTAAAGTAGTCAATATTTAATTCTTCATTAAAGTTTTCAGATAGCCTACTTCCCAAAATGGTTTTTAATCAATGAAAATTTTACAAAAGGTGAATGCCAATTGTGTTGGTTGCCAATGGTTGCCTAATACTTAAAACTAGAACGCATGATTGATTCGTAGCAGAAATAGCCAGGATGGCGGTACCTACCCGTGCGGACGTACAAAAAGCCTTACACCAGTATTTATTAAAATTAAAAAAAGGTGTGATTCGATTATCTTAATAGGACCTTTTACATTCCGCAATTATTATTTAAAAATTTCCAACCAATAGACGGACGGAATTACTATATGTATACGATTACGTAGAACATACAATAACCATCATACCAAGAACGCTTCAAACTATACTCTTTAATAATGAATCATTACATTCGCACTGCAACATTAATATTTGAATGTGTGTTTCCCTTTTATTTTTATAACATTGAAATAATTATAAAAAAAGATGAAACGAATTCATTTCGCGATAACTTGAGTGAACTGTCAATTTATAGAATACAGTTATAAAATAAAAACATTAATTACTAATCGAATTTTGCCTTAATAATTTAATGATGATCAATCACTTGTGGTAAAACCTATTTACAAATTAATAGGCAGCACCATCTTACCGATTTCAATCAGCCGTACTTTCAATTAGAACACCAGTTAAACGCAGTTGTGTCTTCGACGCCAAATATTAAAGAGTGCAAAAAGCTTCATAAATAGGTACATTTACCGTTAGAACGTTGCAACATAATTGATATGTGTCAAACATAAAGAAAAACATTACTATTGAAAGACTCGGACCAATGAAACACGTCGAAAGTAATTTTACGAGGCACTTTTCTCTCACGCACCCTCTCCATCGAACCCTAAAAAGGGCACGAAATATTTTCACATTCGTTTAACGATCCGTAGCGGGTCACAATGGTGTTTGGGGCGCACCGAGCGAGCATGCAATCTTTATCTCACTCACGTTCCCTTGTTTTATTTATTAGAAAGATTTATTATTTACCACGCGGCTCGCACACGATGGGTCACGAATTTGGAACGAACAAAAAAAATCCTGGTTATGTTAATGCGCGAACCGTTTGCACGTGACAATCTTTTTTTTGATCATCCAACTTACATGAATTAACTTGTAAGTTTCCTGTTACAGTTCGAGAGGAGAAACTGTTGGCGGCTGAACCCAAAGGCTTGACCCTGATTTGTGGGAGCTGATATCGTTATATTGTTTTTCAAGATCACGAACTTATTGGGCTCCAACATTTCAGTAAAGTTCTTTATATCTGGAATTAGCCGCATTAATTCGACATATCTTCTACTTCTAGAACGACTGACACTAATTACACAGCAATTTTAAAACAAAATTTTCATGTACATTACTGATGGTATTTTTTACAAGCATCGCATTTGATTAACCTGTTCAATAAAGTCGGTCAGTCCAAGTAAAATACTGCTATGCTTGTCTTAAGGGTGTACTAGTTAGTACTACTAGTAATAATGTATATTATTTTACTCGCAGGATAGCCGCTGTTCAATGCATTTAACAATTTGATCTGATGTCTCAAGATGGTTAGGTATCCTCACGCACTTCATTACCCAGATTCATTCGCGAAGCAGCTGTCCTTGAGTTGATAGATCTCCTCCGTTGGTACTCGGACAGCTGTTAGCAAATTCCACCCCTCCTGGCTGAGCTCGTGTTCGTCTACCTGTTCTGCAGAAACTGAAAAGTCCGGGCTATCAGTAATCCTTGCTTCACAAAAAAATGGTCCGTATCTATTAAACAGTTGGTGGGCCAAGAGCCATAATTAGGTCGTCACGTAATAAGTACCTCCGATATTTTTGCGCATAAATACGAGTCTTGTGATTAAGTCACACTTGACCTACGATTAACCACACGTCTGCCGTGACCGAGTAGACAAACAAACGCACAAAAGAAAAGTCAAAGACGACGTACGATCCTTGTTTGACAGTATCCGTGTACACTGCGAGCCCTTTCGCAAATATCGGCATACTTACGTCATACAAATGAAGTAAAGATGTTTCCCCTATTTACTTAACATAAATATTTTAATTATTTGTTTTCTATAAATTCGTGGCTTAAGTATTCACCTCGATGACATCCTTAATAATCTGATTTAGGTTTAATTAAGTTGCAAGAACGACGGTGTGCTTCATCAAAGTAGGTTTGGATAGACGACTCAGTGGTAAGCAACGCTTTGGTTGTATCCCTGGCATTACTGCCACCAATGGGTAACGGTAATGATTCGCCATTAGATTATTCCTATTCTCGCGTATCAAAAAATGCAATAATAAATATTCTATTTTTTTTTATTAGTTCCCTTGTTATTATTTCCTAATTTGAGTAAAGACAAAACGACAGGTTACTTAAATCAATCTAAATGGGTATGTAACCGCGTCCTATGTATAGTTATATGCAATCTCTATTAGCAATGCCCTCAATTTCTCTACATTCGCTCCATAATTATTCTCACTATAGGTATCCTATCTGAAATAATAGTAGGACATATACATATATCACTTGATAGTGTGACCTTTACTATTTCTGACTTAAAACGATCATTTCGATTTGAAGATTTGGTAGCCGTTGTACTGATGCAGTTGTGATATTAATTAGTCGTTCTTACAATCCATTAACATTGAGTGGACCTTGAGCTCGTGTATGCCATTAAAATGAACGTCATAAAGAATGCATTCACTTTCAGAGGACGATTTCTAACAGGATCCGCATCATGCTATATTTGATAATTCAATTAAACGCCCAGACAGTGTAGCAGACGAAGTGATTGCGAACAATTAGGTATCTTTTCGTCCTCAAAGGTCATACAAGTTCCGTACAAGAGAAACAAGTGACCTCGTAGTGTATTGTATTTGAAATGCAGTAAGCGGCAGGGTTTTCCCTATTGACATAAGTCGTTTTATCTCGCACGCAGGAACGCTGCTCTCAAAACTGTGACAGGAAGTGCGGTGGATGCCTTTCTTCAGAGACTCTGAATCTTTGGTTAGTATCTCTCTTGCATTAATGATTTTGATGAAATTATGTTACTTTTACGTCTATGTTGCTATTACGCATGCAAAAGTTACTGTAAAAGTAGGTATTAAATAAATAACCGGGAATAAATCACGCACGATCATCCCCAAATTAAAATTCCCTCTGTCATGGGTCACAAAAACTGACAAACATACTATATACGTTTAAACATATACATACATATATAGATAATCAGCACCCAGATAAAGCGCAAACAAACAAACCTGTTCAATCACACGAATGTTTGCCCGATGTGGGCATTCTATTTGACTCCATACAGAGGAGGGCCGTTCGAATCGTCGATAATCTTATTCTCGCGGATCGTTTGGAACCTTTGGGTCTGCGGAGGGACTTCGGTTCCCTCTGTATTTTGTACCGTATATTCCATGGGGAGTGCTCTGAGGAATTGTTTGAGATGATCCCCTCATCTCCTTTTTATCATCACACCTCCCACCATCGGAGCAGAGTTCATCCATATCATCTGGAACCGCTGCGTTCATCGACAGTGCATTTCCAGAGGTCTTTTTTGCCACGTACCATCCGGCTATGGAATGAGCTCCCCTCCATGGTGTTTCCTGAGCGCTATGACATGTCCTTCTTTAAAAGAGGCTTGTGGAGAATATTAAGCGGTAGGCAGCGGCTTGGCTCTGCCCCTGGCATTGCTGAAGTCTATGGGTGACGGTAACCACTCACCATCAGGTGGGCGGTATGCTCGTCTGCCTGCAAGGGCAATACAAAAAATGTGGGAATCAAACCCACGACTTTCGGCGAAGCAGTCAGGGGCACTACTATTGCACTATCCAGTCCGTCATATGTAGCTTGAATAAGGATAAGAAGACATAAAGCTCAAGAAATAGCGTGAAAGGGTGTTCGTTATATATTGGGATTATAGGTACGTGCCAATCAAAATTTCTGGAACATCGCTGTAGATAACGCAGAAGTTTTAGGTAGTATGGATAAACCTTGTTCCGTTAGTAGGCAATGTGATGGTAAAAAAAGACCTCATTGTAGTAACACCTCAAGTTATACCTCAAAGCACTCGGACACAAAGAATATACGGTACAAAACCCACCACAAAAAATTAATTGTACGGTTTCCTTTTTTTTTATTGTCATTTATTATTAGACTTGTTTTATAAACAATCAAAATCCTAACAATACCGATTTACGACGTTTCATTGTCATTAAATATTTCCACTAACTCGATTAAATTGAAAATATAAAACTATACGATTAACAACCAAAGATTTATAGCGTCGCAAAGTAACAAACGTAGATTGAACATAATTACCGTGAGTCTAGTCGTTATTATCAATTGTATACTGGATATTCTACTGCAAATCGTAATAGAATCGGAAAACCCAAACCACAATGTTACGCAAAACTATTCGCATATGGAGATCGAACCTTGTTCGAATGAAATCTGCCTCAACTGAAGGCTATCAAACGTGGAGATAAAGTTTTATGTCGTCTGGTAAAGATACAATTACTTTAATTTTTGTATCTGACTAATTGTGTTAAGCCATTATCGATATTGACATTTTAAATTATATGCGATTTGATCTACAAATGACTGGTTTTAATCGACAACTGATCGTCTGATACTTGTCTAGAATATCGCCATCAAATTTATTCCCGTGACTCTCGTAAAAGGCGATCAAGGAACTCACAGGAGAATGGGTAGCAGCGTTCTCTTCTTTTTTTTTTCCTACCTTAGCTGATGGTCTTCAGAAACCATATCAGCGTCACTGGACGAGTAGGTGAGCTCACGGGGCTCAAATCTGACGTTGTTGCTAACACGAACCCTAGCAAGAGCCATGCTTGGCAGAATCTACCACCGGATCGGAAACGCGACCCACTGGGAAGATCCGGCGAGACACTCAGTGGGCTGTGTCTGTGGGTTAATTTACTCGCCGAGCCCTTCTTCGCAAGATGACCGGCAGCATTTTCGAAGTATTATGCTAGTGTATTGCGATCTTCAACAGGCATTACCGGTCATAGATAATATAGACCTTTCATATAAAGTTTCTTCAATGAAACATGCCTATATATAGTATATTATTTATATTTAAATCAATATTTATAAAACCTTTTTACATTTCAAATTTTTTCATCCCTTCTGTTTTGGCAATCATCTGTCATCCTTCCTTTTTTTTTCTCAACTTCCTAAGTCGACAACTAAATATCTACCTAGATGTGACAGTGGCCTTTTTAGTAGCCAAAAACACAATTAAGACTTAGGGTTTATGTCTCAAGGTGAGTGCTGGCATTCACGTGGTGAATACTATAAATCTTCAGTAACCACTTAAGAAAGATAATTAAAATAGTAGGTTTATAATAGAGATTTTGACCTCATGTCTAAAGATGGGTGCCCCTATTCATGTTACAATGACAACGGACACTTTATGCCATGTAGGGTACAAGCTAGTTCACTCATGTAATCAATAAAATGAGAATTGTTACAGTTCATAAAGTCCAACTTTAAGTGAATTAATAATTATATACATTATTCAAATTAGATCAAATTTCTCGGTTCACTTTTGATGAAGTGGTCGTGGTCGTCACTTCAAGTGTTGGTGGCAAGCTTCACAACACGCTGCCACTCTTCTCTGATGGGCGCCCTCCTTGTACATTGATGTAGTCATGATGATCCATTTACAAGTCTCAACTAGGAACAGAGAATCAGCTTTAACCGTGTGTTTCAGTCTGTATTCTTTCGACATGAACCTTAATGTCATATCTCATCTTAAAATAATTCATTTCATATGAGTGTTTGTATCTATTTTCGGCAATGAGGCCGGATATCGAGGAATTCCGTTTCAGTTCATTTCTCACGCGGTACCTACAATTGTAGTAATTGTGATTTATGACTCACAAGTTATGTTAGTCAGTAATTTAAAATGTTTTTATTGATTAGTGGGCAGGCTAGCGCCCATTACGCTTACCAAGGCCCATAGATACTACCGCATACATACTGTCTCTTCTCTTGAAGAATTATATTAAAATCTCAATTGCGCTTATTTTCTTTTTGCGATTGGCAGCTGTTTGAACTTTGAAAATAGAATAAGATTATAAAAATATCTGGCGACAAGACGATTATATTAATATGACCTACTTATATTTTTTCTATTAATAATAATTTTTTATCGGACAGAGATCGATCGGTTTCTATGATTTATTATTTTATGTTCTTCAACCATGATTTCTTTGGGAATCCAGTAGTTTTGGTTAGTTAGTTAGTTTACCCATAATTATGACTCGATCACAAATAAATTAGATGTTTCGTGCTTTTTCAAACATTGATTCTCATCTTTGATATTCTTTCACATCGAAGTGCTACGAAAAATCCGATCATACCACCACATCCAAAATGAATCAAGGCATTTCTCTAGACCTTCTTTAACTGACGCTTGGCACTCGTTAGACCACTGGCCACAAGTTAAAAAGAAGAATCCTTGTACTTAGCTTTGCGTTAAGACGTTCTAGTATGAAAAATGACCAAGTTGATCGAGAGAAAAATGACATATCTAATTAACTGTTTTCTGTGTTTTTTGTCTGTATTTGTTGTCATTTTCAGAAAAGTGTTTGTCATACTACCACCGTTAATGAGCTATTAAATGTGGATTGTGTCTTTATTTTACTATTCTTTTGTTTTAAACACAAACTAGATGATGACCGGTTTTTTTTTATAACGCCATCTTGTTGTGTCTTTAAAGCGGTTAGTTGCCCTCAATTAAGAAAAATAGTATTATTATTCGCCAATAGATGTCGGGAAGAGTTGATTATTGAAAACACGAATAAAACAACATTTTCTGAAAATATATCGTAGCTAGATCGATTTATCGCCCCCGAAATCCCCTGTATACTAAATTTTATGAAAATCGTTGGAGCCGTTTCCGAGATTCAGATTATATATATATTAATATACAAGAATTGCTCGTTTAGAATATAAGATAACATAAAATTTAACCGGATAACAATCAAGGTTTAGGTATAAACAATAAAAAAATGATAATGACATTATAAAATGATTCAGTTATTTTTTACTTTCATCAAGATTACCGTAGACATTAGCTCATCAGACCCGACTTAAGTCACCATACCAATTATTATACAATTTATTGCTGTATTAATCAACCGGTCATGGTTATTTTAGGTGATTTCATATCCCGGAATTCGGATTGAATTTCTAGGCAAAAATTGTCTAACAAATCGATGTTCTATTGTACCTTAACGGCCTTTGAATATGGAAAAACAGAAAAATACTTTTAAATACAAATAACATTTTTAAAGGATAAATTAATTTTAGTATCTATAGGTTTGATTTCAAGCCGAGCTACCAAAGATTAACTGTTTTAAAACCAGTGCGATATACATTGTAATGTATCCATTGTCATCAACGACGTCACTTCCATTCGAAATTATCATATTAAATCCATATTATGCAATACAGTCATCGGCCTGGTATCCAATAGTTCCTGTCATTGTAACTGAGTTCCGATAGATCTCATACATCCGAATCATCAAGGTCGGCTCCACGGATATCGCTAAATGAAAGTGATTCATACCGCTGTGATGAAAGTGGCGCCAATACAGTGAGCAATGCAAACATGTTAGCGCTGCCAAGTATTACACAAAAACAAATAAACGTTATAATAAAAATTATTATGAAAAATTATAAAAATACCGCTTTCTATGTGTGCGTGCGTGCGTGTGTGTGTGTGTGTGTGTGTGTGTTTTTCTATTGCACTGATCAAAGAATAAAACAATACAATACAAGTGCATAAATAAACAGTTACTGTAAAGTATAAAATTCGCGATTACCATACGTTTTACAAACACTAGTCATTCATCAAACAAGCCAGTCAATGGGTGCCATATTTGCATTGACTGAATCACTCGGCCCGTTACGCTTGCCGCCACCGCCGAGACTTCACATATAAAATCCAATTGTCACACATCTTTATAGATGAACAGGTGAATATATTGTGAGTCACATATAGGCATTTATTCAATGCATGAATCATTATCATTTGATTTAATTTAGATACTGTCCTTTAAAACTTAAAACCGGTAAATAGTGGCTTAACTGTAACCCTGATATTACTAGAATTAAGAGACTTTTTTTTACGAACCACTTTCACTATTAATGTTTAAGATCGTTTAAATTTAAATACTTAAAATTTTCAACTTTTAAATTTTAAAATTTATAATTTGCGTTCGTTCGACGTGTTGTGAGCACCAACGAGATACAACTTGCGTTATTTTTAAAGGGCTGAACAACCGTTATTTAATTTAATTGAAACTTCAACCTTATATCTACAGGTGAGTGACGACTCTCATGTCTATGACGAAAAAACCACTTAAGTACGAAATCTAAAGTGCTTTTAAAGACGATCCATGGGTATCAATCTATCTTGACAAAATGCAAATTTCGCGGTTATCCTTCGTCGACCACAGCGCCAAAAAGTCTGACTTGTTTTAATCAGATCTAATTTATCAGTCGTTGACATCGTGTGGTGACGTGTCTAGTCGAATTCAGTTCAACTCAAGGCGGACTGGTAGCTGCGGCTAGTGATTTAGCACACCAGTGGCGCGAAGATGGTGTAAATCGCACTTTGAGGTTTTTTGTCATATGCCTTATCTCAAGTAGGACTGTTTTGGCAGATTTTTTTTTGTAGTTTTAATTTAGTTAGTATTAATCTATACATATAAATAAAATTGGGGTGTCTTTTTGGTAATATTGAAATAACCGCTTTTTACTACATGCATATGAATATATATACGGTACATACACCAAAATAGCATTTTTTACAATTTTTGTCTTTCTGTCTTTCTGTCTGTCTGTTTATTCCGGCTAATCTCTGGAATGGCTGGACCGATTTTGACGGGATTTTCACCTATAGGTAGCTGATGATATAAGAAGTAACGTAGGCTACTTTTTTAGACTAGTTTTGCCCCGCGGCGTCACACACGGCATGAAAATAGCCGCGGGTAACATCGCGGGACTCAACTATCAATAATAAAATTTAATGTTTCCGAAGTGAAGCGAGGGCGAGTCGCTAGTTATATATATATTCTTTTGTGCATTCGATATTTTTTGGGTATTAGATAGAAGCCGATGTTAAATTGTCACTGTCGCAACTTGAATGCCGCATCCACCTCTAGATATGGAATCGAACTCTCTATTGTCTTGTAAAACGACGATGCCACCCATCAAAATCGAAATACATGATTGCTTTGCGGAAGAAACAGGCATGATGGTTGTACCCATCCTTATGCGCTTACAATGCCCTACACTACTAGAAAGTACCAAAAGCTTTAAATCTTACTTAGTTTAATAAAAATCTTCTTCAAACTTCCACAAATCGGTCAACTTTTGGTGTTGTATAATCTTTTACGTACACTTACAAATTTCTGAAGCGAAAACTTTATGCCACGTTAATAAAACGGTATAAAAGCTTGAGATTATGTGCTAAATTATAGTTAAAAGTTGGCTCCAGATGTACATTTCTTACGTCTAGCATATTTCCAAAATAATTTAATAAAGAACAATCAAGAACACACCAGAATAGATTACTCTAAAGACATTCTATTGAATTTAATAAAACTAAATCGTGTCCAAATATTCACCCTTTATGATAAAAAACATTTGTTTTAAAATCATTAATTGTCCAATAAGTCAGTTTCTGTGAGAGCTCTGTCACAGAACTGTTAATTTGTGACATGTATTTATCTACTGACACCGCTTGTTTTGTTAGGCTGCCGTGAGCTATTTCTGTTTTTTTTTATGTTCTTATATACTAGAAGGGTGATTGTAGTTTGTAGTGGTCCATGGGAGTATAAAAATGTTTTATTGCAACTCAAAATTATGGATTCAATCACTTTTTAAGGCAGACGCATGCAACACAATTGAGTACTTGTAGTACTGTTGTACTACTAATATTCCAAGATCTATGTCGATGTTTAAGTTATGATTTATATGGGCTTCAATAACGACTTAACGCCAAATTGGTCCTGAGTTTACTTTTTTATTTAAAAAAAAAAATCAATTTTTGTTGCAGTAAACACTCTTGAAAATTTATCTCAATAAACGTTTTGTTGAAATAAAAAAAAATAACCACAGAAACCCGGAAGGTAATATGATATTATAAGAACATTGTGCGCATTGTACAGGTAAATAAATACCGACAATTTAATGATCTAAATGCTACCCGAATATGCGATTGCACCTATGAATGCATGCGGCGAACCTTTGCTTAGTAAGTGTTGCGGAAAATTAGTTGATCATTTCATAAACGTTTTGTAACGTGATCCTCTGATAAAAATATCATAGGTATTTAAACTTATTGATTTAATTAGCAAATGAACGATTCCTTAGTTATCGATTGATATTGCACGTATTTGCTTGAGTTAGTCTGTCGACTGTCGATTATCGACGTTGATATTGTATTACAGAAAATAAATATAAACTCCAAAACTGACAAGCTCAACTCACAATTGATTCCTTGATGCACAATGAGCTTGAATCTTACCAGTCAGAAGAATCGACTGACTTTTATACAGGTGACGTGCGTATGTATTTCTAATATTCGAATCTTGGAACAACCTAATTTACATCATATATACATTTAATACTAAAGTAAATACTAAAAGACCATCATAATTATAAAGTATTATACGCACACAAGTCGAAAATCGGCGGATGTTAAAATAAACACCAATTAAAATTTCTTAGAAATACATATTTATAAATCAAGATGCAAGTATCAAACAACAATATTACTTCTACTTGGCACCAATTTTTTTTTAACAAAATATATTTCCATTTCATATTTTCTAGTACAATCAAAAACTAAATTTACGAAACAAAATTGTGACTGAAACAATTGTGAATAAATTACATTTATTTTTTTTATTATCTGACAGGCCGTACTATAAATTACTCAAAAAAACACGGCGGCGAAAAAACATGAAACGGGAACGACTTAGGTCAAATAAAAGAATTTGATCTTAACAATAACATAATCGGATGCGCCGGCGCCGTCCGGACGAGTCGCGATCAGAGAAATATTATAAAACATATAACAACGAACGTGTGAAATCACGGTGACACCACACGACAACACACAAAAAACTTTCGAGTTTTTCTCGAATTGTGTAGTGTTCCGTATTTCTAACATAATAACATTATTAAGATTATATATAACATACGCTTTAAACAGAATTGAGTGTAAGTTAGATAAGTCCGCTATTTAATACAATATTACAAATACTTTACAAATTAAAAATAAAAATATTTAAATTTTCAAATTTACAATTCATTCATTAAAAAAATTTCAAGTTTTATATTTTTACGGTAATTACTATTGATCTACCGTACAAATCTGAACACACGATTGATTATCAATGAACACAACAATATTTCCACCCCATTCAGGCTACGAATTTTTCAGAAAAACAAAAGGTTTCAGTTGTAATTTAACAATTAACAGTTTGGCTCATAGAAATTTAACGTTAGTAGGTATAAGTTTTTCAGCATTTTTTTGTCTTCAAGGCTTCGAATGTTATTTTTTTTATAATAAATCAAGAATTTATATATATATAGTACAAAGTTTTTTTTTTGAGTTCAGTTAGTTTCTCGCTAGATCTGAGTGAATCACGATTTCGCTTCGCAAGAGAAGCCAGAACAGTTCCTCGAGGCTGCTTATAGATAGGCACATAAAAATAAAAATTACGGAATTTTTAACACTAAAAACCAATCGCTCCCAGTTAACATTACTGAACTCTAAAAATCTCCTTCGGAATTGCTTTTATGTTTCAAAGAGCTTAATTTTTTTGGGGACCAATATTGATAGATTTTATTGATCGGTATCATCAACAAAGCTTTAGCCTCTTACTCTAACACAGCGCCTCAATAAGCTTCTATGGTAAAAAAAAAACAAACACAAATTATAATATTTCTAAGGGAAAAATAAATATCTGATAAAAATCAATGGATTATTTATTCTCAAAGCGAATGTTAATAAAATTAGAACAAGTAAAAAACCAAAATCCCTGACCACTGTTTTGCGAAAGCGATACAAAACGAGGCGAGACGAACCGTCTCAATATTAATTGGACATAATTAATAAAGCACCTAAAACAAACTCCACCCAGGCTCCCGACCGATGTTTCTTGGTTCAATCATTTTATCGCTGGACACAAAACAGAATGGAAACTCAACACTTTATTTCGAAAGCCTTAAGGTTGTTAATTCAAACGTTTCAATACGATTCAACTGTAAAAGAATGTTTATCATTGTGTGTATCTAAGGCTTTTTTGTTACAACATTCCGTACAAAACGCGCGTTGTAAAGAGCCCGACGATACCACCCATTCATGAGGACATTGGTGACCTATTGAGATTTTAGATTGTAGTCATAACATGGATATACTTTTTATAAAACAAAAACTCTTGTTCTACCTTATTATCTTCAAAACCAATCTATAGATACTTTTTAAACTATCTATCAACTAAAGAAGCCATGTATATGCATGCTATAATGATTCCAGTTGATTTTATGTCGATGCAATTAATAACAACCACATATTAATTATATTTAGAATATCAGTCGTATTATAAAGTAATAAACACTTTGTACTTATGTTTCAAAGTGAGAGCGGTTTCCTCATTGTGATGTCTATGGTTTTCGATAATTACTTCACATTGTAAGCTCGTTTGCCAATTTAAGTGCATGAAAATACACAATTTTTGTTTAATTCAATTTGGAATGATAATATTTGGATATTCTTTCAATGAAACAATGAATGTTGGCATTTTCGATTTGTAGATTATATTCTTTTATTATAGTAATAAAACATATCCACATTATTCTAGTCATGTACAAAAGCCCACACGCGCGTCCGAAGGCAGCCTCTTGTAAAATCGACTTTGGTCTCAAACAACACTTCGGCCTTTTGTTGTTCGGCCTCGGAGGGACAAATTTACGATCACACCTCGCTACGGATAATGAGTATCAACTGTGCTGTTAACACCTTGAAGTATCTTGAATGAACGTACAAAAATAAGCATATCAAGAGGGTTTGTATGGAACGTTTGAACTACATACCTTTTTTTCTATTGTTTTAAGAAATACTGAAGCATCTAATGTAGCATATAACATGTATCTATGCACTACTACTAAGCTACTAGTATTTGTAATGATTGATGATAATGTAATTAGCAACATCCAATAAAAAGGGTTCGACTTTTTAATAAAACATATTACAGTAATAATCTCTTCATTATTGACATTTGTTCTTGATTTTTCTAAGCAATATCTTTAAGTATTTTTTAAGTAGTACGCATTACGTAGGTTGTTTTTGTACAATTGTACCAATGCTACATGCATTGCATAGTAAAAATCGAACGTGTGGATTTTCGATTATACATATTAGTAAATGTAAGTAATATTTACTACTTGCATATACAATCACCATTAATAATACATATAAGAAGTATAAACGGGTAGATGAAGTGTTTAAACCTTCACCTATTTTTTTAGTAATACACCTTAAACATGAAATCGAAGTATCAATGCATAGTTCGCCTTCATCGAAATATACAGGAGTATATTTGTGAGTTCCAAAGACTATGCAGATCCCTCAAAAATCACTTCTGGTAGAAAAGTATTGTAATATATTATATTATATTATATTATATTATAAAAAATTGGAATACATAAATATTCGAACGTCTTGAAGCTTTTCGCAACGGTGACAGATTACTTAAACAACACCAAAATGGTAACATATAATTAGCAAATAGTTCGATAACAAACACGACCCAACGCCTACCTCGACGCGTTCACATAAAAACCGTATGCAGAAAAAGCCGTTTATGATTTTAAAGATTTCCAACACCCAACCGAGACGCTTAGAAAAAAATAAACAATTTACGAGCACTTCACCCCCGCTGTAACCATTCAAAGGCCCGATAATTGTATATTCTTTTACAGTAGTATGTATTTGTATGGCCGATGAAGGCATCGAAAAAAAAATGCATTCAACTAAAATCACAGGCGCCTTTAATCACCGCTATTGAGATCTAACGCGGGATCAAAGCGTTCGCGGAGCCATGACGAAGTCGCCTCTCAAAATATTGACTTAAGGTTCAAGTTGGCGTCACGATTTGTCACGCTTTTTTGCGTTCAAACGGATGCTCGTGTCAAACGCCTCAGTATTTTGAGTTTGTTTTGAAAATTCTTTTATCTGATGTATTTGGTGTTTCTATTCAGCTTTGGTTCATCTGCCTACATCGAGGGAGCGAAGTGCCCGGTACTCGGTGGAAACATTTACTGCCAATAATTTAGACGTCAAATAGGTACGTTTTTGTCGCTCCTCGGTTGACGTGACGATCATTTCTGGGTTATTTATGACTTTGACAGGATCCCGGACAATATGCGCAGGGATTCGCGGCAGCTTTGAAGCCAACCTGCGTGGGCTCGTTGGTGGTATTTCCGTTGTTTTGTATAGCTTTTGTAACGCAGTATGGAGCTGGAGGCACAGCGTCTTGGATATTGCAACTAAAATATTTTTAAATATATCCCAAAATGTTAGTTTTGATTAAAAATTATGTCGAATTTTCACTAGTGTGGGATTGTTAGCCTACAAGGCTACATATCATCAACCTATCTGACGTAGGCGTATGCGTTTTCAGGTCAGTTTAGACGAGTTTTTAACTCTATGTTTCTATGTCACGTATTCAGGTTCTCAGGTTCATGTAGACCCATAATCATTCAGCACCGAAAGGGCCATCCACCAGTCTGTCCATTTAGAACAAAAATGAAATGTGAATAAAAAAACACGGTCCCGAAATGTTTTTAAATTTTGGTTTCGTAGTAGCTTTAAATTTCAATTAAAAAGACTTCAACGAGCGCGAAAGTTTGAAACCACGAACTTGTTGTAGCACAACACATTTTTAAATTGTATTTTCACAATTTATTTTAAATTTCTTCCAATTTCTATCTCTAATAACTGAAAAAGTTTCAAGATGCAAATCTCATGGAAGGATGCGCAAATTCAGAAAAGTGACTTATAAAAACATTTATTTGAATAAATCCGTTAAAACTTTCACACCTAAAATCTAAAGTTCAAAAAGAATACGACCGACTTAATCTGATTAAAATGACACGCCACATGCTGTCTTCTCTTCTACAATAAAATCGCAGGATGCGTCACAGATGGCCAGGCGCATGCGCACTGACAGGTGAGCTACCACAATGATCGAACCAAGTCCTTTCAACAAATAACTTTATCGATAAAAACGTATATAGTTTGTATCGATTTTTGTGACAATAAATAGGTAGACAAGGTCATGCCTCACCTGGTGCTAAGTGGTTACCGGAGTTCATAGACGTAAATGAAGTCGAAATTTCGATTGAATAATTTAATTACTGTGTCTTCAAACTATAAGGTCCAATATCTAAGATGAAGTCGTCGTGGCCTAAAGGAGAAGATATCCGTTACATTCGTATCCAGGCGCCGGTGTTCGAATCCCGCAGGCGGATACCAATTTTTCTAATGAAATACGTACTTGGCGAATGTTCACGATTGACTTCCACGGTGAAGGAATAACATCGTGTAATAAAAATCAAACCCGCAAAAATTATAATTTGTATTACTGGTGGTAAAACCGCTTGTGAGTCCGCACGGGTAGGTACTACCACCCTGCCTATCTCTGCCGTGAAGCAGTAATGCATTTCGGTTTGAAGGATGGGGCAGCCGTTGTAACCACGGAATAGATTCCGTGGTTGTAACTATACTGGGACCTTAAAACTTATATCTCAAGGTGGGTGGCGCATTTACGTTGTAGATGTCTATGGGCTCCAGTAACCACTTAACACCAGGTGGGCTGTAAGCTCGTCCATCCATCTAAGCAATAAAAAAACGATAAAGATCCATGACTGTTACAGGGCTAAAATGAAATGGCACAACCTACCCTTAAATGCTCAGTAAAAACAGCTAATCTCTGTTACAGGTGAACATGTTTGCTGCAAAATCACACCATATCTAGATTATCTTACCTGCGATAGAGTACCGCATTTGTACGTATTACCACTTTATATATTTCTGCCGCAAAGCAGTAATACTTTCCGGTTTGAAGAGTGGGACATCTGTTGTTTTTCTACCAATTTGCTGATAGCTTAAGTGTAATTTCGACTTCGCGCGGACGGATACCTATCCGTTCACGGAAACAACCTGAGAGAATTTGCTAACACCAGCCCTAGCAAGAGCAGAGTTTCGCAGAATCTACCACCAGATCGGAACCTACTGAGAAGATCTGGCGAGAAACTCAGTGGGCTGTGTGCCTATAGGGTCTGTTGTACCATAGAGAGAGAGACTTAGAACTTATCTTTTATGGGTTTTGAGCGTTTTCGAAAATGGAGCCACTGCGTTCATCCACAGTACGTTTCCAGAGATTTTCTTTGCCACGTGCCATCCGGCTTTGGTGTGAGCTCCCCTCCACGGTGTTTCCCGAGCGCTATGACATGTCCTTCTTCAAACTTGAGGCTTGTGGACAGTACTTAATGGTAGGTAGCGGCTTAGCTCTGCTCCTGGCATTGCTGACGTCCATAAGCGACGGTAACCATTCACCATCAGGTGGGCTCTATTCTAGTCTGCCTACTAGGGCAGTAAAGAAAAGGTTCTCAATATATCATTGTTCCTGTAAATTTTCCGAGGGATTGAAAATCCGTTAAAAAAAACATAACAACATGATAAATATATTCACTAAGAAACTTAAAATACAAATGACTTTATTACTTAAATGGGTCTTTACGATGATTTTAAAAAGTCACCAATTCGAAATGCAATTTTACAATTGAAAATAATCGACTGAGATTTATATTAAGACTTGTTGTGTAATGTAGTCATTTTGTGAACGTGTTAAACGCTTCTTAAGTTCCCGAACAGTGATTTTAGCAGTCGTTCCGCATAGACTAATAACCATAAAACCACGAAACAAAAGCTACACCAACGAAAATATCATGTTACCGCATCGATAAGACCCTTGTCCAAATATTTAGTATCATAAAACCGATTTACGAATAATATATAGCACAATCGGCAGACCGCATTTGTATTCAACACGAATAAAAGTTATAAAAAGATTATGTCAGTCATTTTAACTTCTTTTGTTGAAAATTAAAAAGCGAACTGCCGCTTAGAGCTCACGTCACGTATGAACACGTTATAAAATGTGTCTTTCATAAATTAAAAATGTACGTTTGATATATTAATGTAATTTAACATCGTTGCCGACTCCGACACTATGAGGTTCTTAAAGTCGATTTTGGTATATCAAGTAAAGCGATTTAAAGGGAACACTAGTTTAAATTAAAAAAATCATTTTAAAAAGCCAAGACTCAAATGTGTTTGATCCTTAATATTAACATCGTTGCCGACTCTAAGTCTATGATGTCCTTAAAGTCGATTTTGGTATATCAATTAAAGCGATTTAAAGGGAAAACTAGTCTAAATTTAAAAAATTATTTTAAAATGCCAAGACTCAAATGTTTTTGATCCTTAATATTGCATTTGGTTCGGATACGTCCTTTGTGAGCAAAAACTTAAAACGAATAGAAAATCACGTCCGCAAATAGTCAATCAAACATGTAATGTAGTATATTAACATATGAATAAGCCTCGTCAATAAATTCGCAAATCGATTCGTATACATCATAAAAAAGACATCAAAATCAATTTACGATCCGACGTGAAATGAGAGCCACACTGACAACGGAACGAGGCGTTTAAGAGAATTGCATCATAATACTAAACGCAACCTTGTTTTTGTATGTAATATTATAACGAAAAAAAAATTGTTCATTGAGACAATAGTAAAGATTGGAGCTCAAAATAAATTCTGACATGGTCCATTTATCAAGGCAGATAGTGATCGAGAGGCACCGGCGCGCTCGCGGGCCGAAATACCTTAGAGGTTTATTCACCTAATTCTGTCAAATTTATAAGTTTAATTAAGTCGTTGAGAGTAAAACTCAACAATTTGCATGATGTCGTGCAAGTGACGACGATGATGGGCTAATTAATTTTTATCAGTCGTCTTCGGACGGGCTTAAAAGAGTCGTAAAAATTGTATCCTTTTATAGGCTTTTTATGATGAGTTCTTAAACAAATTGATCCAAAACAAGACTTTAGTTTTAAGGATTTATTCATTTTGACTTGGTCCTTCCGTTTAAATTATTAATGACACGTAATGATCGGTGTTGTGATTCTCCTGACCAATGACAGCGATTGAAACTGACAATACGCGATCCGGTTCACAGGGGTGAGCGTGATACTCAATTTATTTTTTACGCCCAATTATTCCGTCTATTATCGTGGTATAAACATGCTTATTTATGAGGCATATATCTCAACCGCACCCGTTTTTATTGGCAGTAAAGTATGAAATTGTGTATTAGTGAGCCTTTCACATCCGAGTTTCATATCAGCGAGGGACATAACTCGAGATTTCGTTTTGGCTCGGCGTTTTGAGTTGCGCCGGGATGCGTCGATGTCATATTTTTATGGTAATATATATTACAGTGATGGTTCCTGTGTTCGGTTTACGGCTTTTTGCCACTTTGTCCGAAAAGATTCGTCTCAGACTGAATTTGTAAATTGTGTGGAATTCTCGATTGTAAAATTGGAAGTTTGTAGCATTCGGATATTATAATGAAAACAAAAGGGAGAGTTCAATTTTGCGGTATAAACGAATGAAGAGTAATATTACATTTTCAAAGTACATACGTTCTAAAGATACTAATACAATTGAATACAATATGTATTATCTAACGTCGTTTGGCATTGGATTGAGATGACTTGAAGATCACTGGTGGTAGGTTCTCTTGAGAATATGCACAGGTAGGTACCACCACCCAGTCTATTTCCGCCGTGAAGCAGTAATGCGTTTCGGTTCGAAGAGTAGGGTAGCCGTTGAAACTACTGAGACCTTAGAACTAATATCTCAAGGTGGGTGGCGCATTTACGTTGTAGATGTCTATGGGCTCCAGTAACCACTTAACACCAGGTGGGCTGTGAGCTCGTCCATCCATCTAAGCAATAAAAAAAAAGATATATTTAACCAATTTTTTGTTTTGTTTTTTAACAAAATATATGCGGAAAATATTTTTCTTGTTGACTTTCGTAGGCAAACTTGGCATGATGGCATCCGCGTAGCCTAGGATAGGCAAAACTGGTGCAGGATAGTACAGAAGAATTCATTAATAGAGACCACGATCCTCAGCATTGAAGATTATCGACACAAGGAAGAGAAGAACAATACGCAAACGAGCACATAGCCCATATGATAGTGAGTGATCAACATCACTCATTGATATTAGAAATATCATGGAGACATCCAAGCTGCCGCCTCCTACTTAGTTGTACGCAGTTGTAGTTATAAATAATTGTTTTTTATTGAATTCGAAAATGCTTGAACTTATTTTAAGTTTTCTGGCAAACAAAGAACATCAAAAACGTTTCACGATAATGAAATCAATATTTTTATGAAAACAAATATATACCTGTTCAATAATGAATCGAAATGATACGGCAATGCTAGCGAGGTTCAAGCCTCGTTACGAGGCCACCGAAGAAGCTAGACAAACAAACAGGTTAACGATCTTTCATAACAAAGCAGATTCGATTTAAATTTTGGCAATAAATTAAGGGAACGACATACAAAAGGGCCGCGCTAATTTTGCCAGAAGGTAAAGTCGCCGCTTATGTCTCTATTTCGAGAACAGACCCACATCTGTAGAGAAACATACCGCCCCCAGACTCTTGAGGCGGGTGTACTCGTAATAAATTAATTACGTGACAACAAAACTGTGAGAAGTTAGCACTGAGAGATGGAAACGTGAACACAAAATTACCACCCGCTGTTGTGAGACCTCACCGAGTTGCTCATGCTGCAGCTATTTTAAAAACTAGTCATTTTGCCCAAACATCATCATCAATTATTACAGCATTTGTGGTCGTCCTTAACAATTATTTTTCGATTCATCACTATCCTGCTCTTCTCCCAGTCACCTGGGGTCGGCGCAACATGTTTTCTCCTTCCATACTCTTCTATCATATACCATTTCTTCCCTCACTCCTTACCCATATCGTCTTTCACGCAATCCATCCATTTCTTCTTAGGTCTACCTCTTCCTCTATATCCTTCCACATTCATAGTTAACATTCTCTTACCAACCACATTTTCATTTCCTCTTATCACACGTCAGTTATTTTTCGATTATAATAATGAAAAAATAAAAAAACAACTAAACGAGAGCTTTTTAAATTTTGGACAATTGAAAAAATAGGAGTTTCAATTATATTTCAGTTTTTTTTTATTACGGATTAAATGCGAATTGACGATATATTGAAGCTCCTGCAACATAACAAACGTTGCTGTCACATCACACCGCCTTTGTTCACCCAAATTCGTCCTCCCTTTTCGCCTTTTAAGAAAAAAAGAGATAGGTGGCAGTCGGCAAAGCCTTTAGGCCGCGGTCATCATTTTTCACGTCTCATTCAATAACTCGATGCATAGTCGCCGAGATAGTGATCGAATTTTTAAATATTTCGATGGGCGAGCGTTGCATTCCCAAGGATATGGTGTTACTTTGCGTGCGGAATGTCGGATGGCGTATTGTTAAAATTAAACCTACATGGATGCTGGTCTACCTGGCAACAAGACGAAACATCAGCGCTCTTTCTTTAAACATACATTTTAAATGATTTTCTTGTATCTCTAAATCAATTGACACTCGTAATAAACTTAAAAACGATTATCTTTTAAGGCTTTCAAATGAAATTGCAAATATTTCGCACGAGTCAGATTGAGCACGATCTCCTTGGATACGTTTTTACAGTTATTAATTTATTATAGCTTCATCGCTTGAACTGAACCTTTTGAATCTAATTTCATAGTAAGGCTAGTTCTGGTCATCATTCATACAATTATTCCGCAATATGACTAGCCCTTGAAATGTAGCCAATCCTAAATAAAATTCAATGCTGTTTATCTGTCCACATTTTCAAAATGAACAATGCCTAATATATAATAAATACCGATTTTTAATTGAAAGATTTGGTATTTTTAGAATTTTTAATAATGTGTGATATACCTCGGTATGCGTACACAAATTAGCGGTTCCCATCTCACAGCTTAATTCTGCCACAAAGCAGTCATGCGTTCCGATCTGAACAATATAACCGCTGTTAATCTGGAGAAATGAGAATTAAACCTCATATTAGATTGTTATATCTATAGGCTTCTAACCACATAACTACAGGTGTACCGTGAGATCGTTCAATCAAATACGGCAAAACATTTAGGATCAGACACAATACGGTCACAAAATTTTTAAAGACTATTCCACTCGAAGCCTTAATAAAAAAATATCACAACCACTATTTTATAGTACATTATCTCAGGACTCGTCGTGAAAAAAACAAGAGATTTGCAAATAAAAGCCCACCAGGATGTTCAGTATTCAGTAACAAAGCGACAAATAGTGAATCATCCATGTAAACTGTTCCATTTGCATCACTGCACACATTGTTGTTCCGTTCTCGAAGCGTCGGAGCATCGTCAACCGTATAATGTAATTTATTTATAACAATACGAACAACGGCCCAAAGAGTTTTACAACTAGGCCTTCATTCTTGTGAAATAACAATGTTGGAGAGGATTACACGGGTGACATCCTTTAGGATTTTTGGTGAGGTTCATTTGTTTTCTTCTGTTTCTGTGTGCAGATAATTAAATGTTCACTTTTTTGTTTGCTTTGACGACAAAACGATTTCACGGCCCACCGTAAAGTTTCCATGGGAGCTCGTAAATATAGTCGACATNTTACAACTAGGCCTTCATTCTTGTGAAATAACAATGTTGGAGAGGATTACACGGGTGACATCCTTTAGGATTTTTGGTGAGGTTCATTTGTTTTCTTCTGTTTCTGTGTGCAGATAATTAAATGTTCACTTTTTTGTTTGCTTTGACGACAAAACGATTTCACGGCCCACCGTAAAGTTTCCATGGGAGCTCGTAAATATAGTCGACATAAACGAATCAAAAAAACTTTCGGATGTCAGGTTAGATACTTAAATTTCTTCTATTTTGGAAATACATCTACTTTTCAGATCGAAATGCTATCGAACAGAAAGTAGGCTAGATTACAGTATAACTGATAATACGCTCTAACACCAATAACTATGTAAGTAAGAACATGCCTGAAGATACAAACCATACCGTAATTGAATTACTCGATTCTAATACCTAGTCTGCGTAGCGCTCCCACTAGTTCTGACAATAAATATGATCGGCAATAGCTTGTTAAGCAACAGCAATAGTATTTCAATTTTTACCTTATATGGCAGATGAGGATAATCACCGGATAGTGAACGGCGCTATCAGGAAGTCCAGTAGCAAGCTGCTTGGGGCTCTGTAAATCTTGTTTGAAGAAAGATATAACATAGCCTTCAGGAAATACCAAGGAAATCATTAAATTACTGGTGGAAAATTACTGGTGGTAGGACCTCTTGTGAGTCCGCGCGGGTAGGTACCACCACCCTGCCTATTTCTGCTGTGAAGCAGTAACGCGTTTCGGTTTGAAGGGCGGGGCAGCCGTTGTAACTATACTGGGACCTTAGAACTGATATCTCAAGGTGGGTGACGCATTTACGTTGTAGATGTCTATGGGCTTCAGTAACCACTTAACACCAGGTGGGCTGTGAGCTCGTCCACCCATCTAAGCAATAAAAAATAAATAAATAAATCAGAGCCTTAAAGTACTGTGGTAAAACTCAAAGAGCAAGAATCAAAAGATTCTTGAGACCAGACTTACGAACAATTACAAAACGCAGTACGCAATAATATTCAGACATTTCTTCCGGAAGCAAAGAAAAATGTATTTATTTATCGTTAACAACACACCAAAATAATCCACAGTTGCTCACCAGAAGACTTGTATTGCTAATAAAGGCACAAACCCGGATTGAGCATACCGGAGCGGCGACTTTAACGGATTACCAACATTGTAACAAATGAAAGGTTCCAGAGACCAAAGTTTGTAAGCAGGTACAGTTACATCCATTGAGTGGTAACCAACAGATTTTAATCTGTAAAACAATAATGCAAGTCTGCGGACCAACAATTTTAGGATATCGCTTATCTCCGTTCATCTTTTCGGGAGTAATCGCCGGTTAAACCAGCCGCTGTGTGATAATGTGACCATTATTTTATGCCTTATAGAGATATTTTTAGGTATTATTTTATATTGCCTTTTTAGGAAGAAAAGCATACGGTCCTGCTGATAATGATGAACCCTAGCAATGTCAACACAGCCAAGCCACCGTTGAATACTATGCGAAAACCTCGTTTGAAAAAAGATAGAAAGTTCAGGAGGAATTGCGGCATTACGATTACTATGTATTTTGATAGATATGGGTGTTTACAGATAGACATGTAAATAAGTAGACAAAAAAAGCATAGCGGTACATGAAGTAAGTTGCAATTATAGTACAAGACAAGCATGACATCATAATGTGTACCATTATCCCACCAGCACCACTATCAACACTGGTGTATACAATTAATTACCTGCTAATTCACAACTTTTAGAAAATTTTAAAATATAATTACAGGTATTATTACTTATGAAGATGCCGTTTTACAATATGTATTGTCCATTTGTAACGTAATTTATGTACGGTGGTCAATAAGTTCTAAATACAAATGAATTTTATTTTAAAGATATGGAATTCATGATGGCGACGAATAACATGGATATTTAAATGGAAATTTAATAAATTGACAGTCAAATAACAGTCACTCTAGTCTTGTTACACCTATTTGTTGGGACAGAATATTATCTCCGAGATTATAGTCCGGTCTCCATCGGCACTTTGACGCGTTAAATGTTGCAGTATTCTTTGCCATGTCCTTTGTGGATTGTCGTTTTGAATGAACTTATCTGTTTACTTAATCTACAAAGGTGTTAAATTTGTGGTTTCATTGCATTCGGAACTATTTATTCTTGTTCACTAAATAAACGGGAGATTTATCGTTTGTTATTCGAAAACTTGAAAATGTTATGAACTTTACTAAATTAACCGGAATAATTCTAACTTTTATTCAAATATAAGACTTATTTCGATAGTATTTAATGACCAACACTATACACTGCTAGGCGTTAATTTGGCTGGTCCCTGGACATTGATGAGATCTATGAATGTCGTTCGAGCTATGAATGTGATGACCTATGAATGAAATCTATGTCGGTCGACCACTCACCATCAGATGAGCCGTGTGTTCATCTGTCTATAAAAGAAAAATTTAAACTTCGCATTATATTGTTGTACGTAGGTGTATACCTACAAGACCAATTTGGTGTTAAGTGCTTTATTGGTGGTATGACTTTTTGTGAGTCCGCGCGTGTAGGTACCACCCCCCCGCCTATTTCTGCCGTGGAGCAGTAATGCGTTTCAGTTTGAAGTGTGAGGCAGCCGTTGTAACTATACTGAGACCTTAGAACTCATATCTCAAAGTAGGTGGTGGCATTTACGTTGTAGATGTCTATGGGCTCCGGTAACGACTTAACACCAGGTGGGCTGTGAGCTCGTCCACCCATCAATGCAATAAAAAATAAATAAAAAATAAGTGGTTGGAGAAGCCAGCATCATAATAATAACAACACTCTTGAGATGTGAAGCCGTTGTCTCCACGGTGTTGCAATAATAGCTGTCTGTCTTATAGCCAGAACAGATGACCCGCTTTGTGCCAAAAGTAAGCGGGATGACGATCACCAGTCGATAGAGCTCTGACTACTACAGTACTATTAGTAATGACTGTTTTTCTGTACGTTAATTAACCATCCTGCCGAAGCCTGTGAGCCGATATAAAATAGTATTCAAATTTCAACCTTATGTCTGAATAGTTGCATCCACTTTCTGATTTCTACGAGCCCTACGAATCTTAATTGAGAAATTAAATTGAAATGTACTTTTCAAACTACATAGAAGCTTTATTAGTAAGCCTAACTGAAATAATAATTTGATCGTAGTTTTTTTTTTTTCTTTTTTTTTTTGTTGCTTAGATGAGTGGACGAGCTCACAGCCCACCTGGTGTTATACATACTATAACTTATATAAATAACTAACTAACTAATATAAATTTATATTATATTATAAATTTGCGGGTTTCATTTTTATTACACGATGTTATTCCTTCACCGTGGAAGTCAATCGTGAACATTTGTTGAGTACGTATTTCATTAGAAAAATTGGTACCCGCCTGCGGGATTCGAACACCGGTGCATCGCATCAACAAAAATGCACCGGACGTCTTATCCGTTAGGCCACGATGACTACAACGACATTAGCGCAAAGTAATAAAATTATTGTACCGTCATCGACCTATAAATACGTGTGCGAGTTGATGAAAATTATATTGAAAGGTTCTGTGATATATAGATCAATAAATAAATATAGGTTTTTATTATTGCTTAGATGGGAGGACGAGTTCACAGCCCACCCGGTGTTATGTGGTTACTGGAGCCCATAGACATCTACAACGTAAATGCGCCACCCACCTTGAGATTTAAGTTCTAAGGTCTCAAGTATAGTTACAACGGCTGCCCCACCCTTCAAACTGAAACGTTTTCCTGCTTCACGGCAGAAATAGGCGGGGTGGTGGTACCTACATGCGCGGACTCACAAGAGGTCCTACCACCAGTAATTACGTATATTATAATTTTGCGGGTTTGATTTTCATTACACGATGTTATCATCGTGGAAGTCAATCGTGAACATTTCTTGAGTACGTATTTCATTACAAAAATTGGTACCCGTCTGGGGTTCGAACACCGGTGCATCGCTCAACACGATTGCACCGGACGTCTTATCCTTTGGGCCACGACGACTTTAGACGGCGACGACGGATATAGGTCAAACTAATAAAAGCGTATTAAAATCACGTAATTGGTACGGAAAATAAATGCATCGTAAAAGTTGTAATATTTTCAATCTTAATAGATTATGTTAATCTATTGAATGCAAATGTTCGCAATGTTGCATCAGCGGCAGCAACAATGAGGCGATTATGATAAGGCATGATCTTGTCGAAGTACCGTTCCGATGCCGACTTCAGGTCTTTCTTGATGGTTTAAGATATTCGAGTACACGCTCTCTACTTTTAAGTATCAATATAATTGCCAAAAAACTTATCTACACATTTCCTAATGGGTCTAACAGATTGTATGTTATTATAATGTAGACACATGCCGAACATAATGTTTGTATTAAGTTTAAGTTATTAGATCAATGACTGTTACCGAAGTTTGTCCTCGAGCACGTAAAGTCGCTCTTTTAATGGCTCATCCGTTATTCGACCTAGGAGGGCTATCATAACATATTTGAATAATTTAATGTAACTAACTGTTTTATAATAACAAATCTCGATGCTAATAATTTGGTCCAAGATTTAAATGCAAGATATATTTTTTTATTGAAGATTTCGTTAGTGCCTATATTATTATTATTTTCTCACATATTCTTTTTTCGATTCAATTGATTCAAATAAATAAATAAAACAAAATTAAATTAAATTAATTTAAAAATAAAATAAATTAAATAAATTAAATGAAACAAAAAACAAAACAAAAACAAATTCTCGTTTCACCACAATATCACTACTCAATTTACTTCGTAATGTTATTTTTTGAAAAATTTAATTTCGTTAAAATGCTGTCTGAAGGTTGAAAAAAAGCGCTGAATAGCCATCACTATAGTAACATCGATAATTGCTGTCAAGTAGCGACTTAAAATCACATCCAGTGATCTAGATTGACGTCAAAAGCCTTGTTAGAATTGGAACTGAAACTCATTATAATCGAATGCTAATATAGTTACAAATATAAAGATTGCATCTTTTTGTGATTGCCTATAATATTCATTGGATACGTTTGTCAGTCTGTAGTGTATTTATTACTACGATCATGTATTGTGTAATTTCAATTCGTAAATGTTTTAACTGCCATCTGTTGTCGAGTAGCTAACACTAGTGATCTAAATCGAAAAACGATGATAGTTTTTCATTGTAATCATGATCATTAAAAAATATTTTATGTTTGTTCCCCATTCAATGTCACTGAATATTTTTCTAAATTATCGAGTATTTGTGGCTAGCTTTGATATATAAACCACAGATGGCGCTACAAGTATACGGCTATTAGTTTTGGTTATAACAAAATACTTTATTGCAATTAAAAACGACAATTGCACGAATTTCTTACAAAACAAGCTCATACATACATTTGATAACTTTTAAACGATACGAATACCGACCGGAAATTTACATTTGAATTAAAAATACAGTTACTAATAATACTCATAGAGCTTAAAGTATTTGCCGATAGTGCATAGATTGAAAATAGAACTAATTTTGATCAATGGTCCGAAGGCTCAGTGGGTCGGGATTCCGATCCAGTGGTAGATTCTATGAAGCACTCTTGTTAGGGCTAGGGCTCTTGTTAGCAAATTCTCTCAGGTTGAGCTCGTGGCTAGGTGGGGCGATGACCTCCGCACGGTGGCCGGCAAGAAGTGGATGAGGAGAGCCGCAGACCGGGCTCAGTGGTGTGGATTGGGAGAGGCCTATGTCCAGCAGTGGACGACTGTGGGCTGTTGATGATGATGATGATGATGAGCCCGTGAGCTCAGCTTCCGTCCGGGCGTAGCTGAAATAGCCTCTTAGGTTACCAGCAAATAGGTAGAGGAAAAAGTCTGAAGCTGGTTATAAAAGAAGGTATTAATATGAGGATAAGATGTCCCAAAAATATTCGGATGGACTGTATGAAAGAGGATATTCGAGAGAAGAATGTGAGTGCAGAAGTGCCGTGCGATAGACCCGAATGGGAAAATAAAGACATGCCACGTGGACCCCACACAGTGGGAAGAGGGCATGTAAAAGAAGAACGAATTCTGAACAATAATTTCTACACGTAAACCGATAGTAAAATAAAAGTCACATAATAGACGTAATCAACAAACTAAACATGTTAATATTACTCACAATCCCATACTCCTCAATGCCCACAATAGCCGCCGTTGATCTCCTTATTCATAATCACCAGTCTAATTTTACGCTGTCCAAACATAAAACGAATTTAAATGAAAGGATCAAGTCCACTGATCGTTATCCGACGACTGAACCGAAGAAGCGCGGCGAATATCCTGTCATTTTCACCATTGTAATATAAAAAAAATATTAAAAAAACAAATCGAAATCGTTTATCTTAAATCGGCACCCTGTTAGTCGTTCCTTGTGAAGGTTAACACCGATTCATTAAAAAAAATAAGCCTGTAGACCCCCAAAAGACTGAAAAAAGACAAGGAGTTTGGGAAAAAACGACTACATTCGGTTACCGAGCGGCGCCTAGCGGGTGCTACGGCGGCGTCTGTGAATTTCATCCGGTTTATAATAGCCGATTAGGTCGTATAAGTGTTGAAATTTGAATGAACTTGACTCTATAAGCATTCAAAACCATACTGCATGTTTGTTTTTAAGCGGTATTGTAAATATGCCAACTGTATAAAGTAAAACTATATCGCTGTAAAAATAAAATATAAAAGTTATAGCTTAGAGGTTAATCACAGAGCCAAAAACTAATGAAGTGAAGAAACAAAAAATCCTCTAATGTACGTTGCAATGGATATACTTGTATATAATCCAAAGTCAGATAATGTAAGGCAGGTGGCTGTAAAAGGCCGGGGTGGTAAAACTTTTGCTAAATCCGTATACAGACACATGACAAGAGGATATGCTGCACCGACCACAAATTATGTGATATAAGGTCAAGGAGTTTAGTATAATCAATCTGACAAAAATCAAGAAAACTATTGATTGTCTAATTCCAATTCCAAGAGATTTCAAACAAAATAAAAATCAGCGTAATAAAAACTAATACTGTCAATCATTACTCAAAAATTCGACACGGGGTGTATGTGACACGACTTTCCATTCTCCATTCTAAATCGTATCGTAAAATAGAAATGTTCCATTTAGATGTTTGGACAGATATTCGCCGGTGTGTAGTTTTGTTGCGAGGCCAGCACCGACTCACTAATTTATACTCGTTTGTTTAAACACGACGCGCTATTCCCGCTTCAAATCAGAATGTATTGATACTTCACGTTAAAATAATTTTATTAGTTTAATTAAATTTTTTTTCGATTTCAATATTTATACAAATATGCAATTGGGTATTACTAGATAAAAACATATCAGATTAGTAGCTTTTTCTCCCCTGTTTCCAGATTATTTTAAGCCGTTTACTATTTTTTAAACTATTAATGTGACAATCGATAAAAATCTTTAACAGCCGTTTTTTTTTTTCAAAAATAAAATACATGGATCTAATAAGGTGGAATAATTTATGTGTCAGTGATTGGTCCAATTGCGACCATTGATTCTTATTTGATGCTTTAATTCAAGCACGTAGTAAGTAAGAAATAAGTACAATCATCCTGCTTACTTCTGTCGCAAAGTACTCATACATTCCAGTTTGATGAGTGAGAAATCGGTTAAATACAATTGATACTTCGATCTCATAGCTCAAGTGCATGACGGCATTCATGTTGTGATGACTAGATACTGGTAGATACTGGCTAGGCAATTCATAACATGAGTCCGTACAAAAACATAAAGACGATAAAAAAATAAATTTGGAAATATATTAAATACAAACAAACACCTTTCTTGATAGTTTTGGATCAACATCAAATTTACAGGTACACAGACTATGATGCTCTTTTCATTCTTTAAAATCTACGTTAGTTAACAAAGCCTTAAATCAATTTATTAAGAAAAACGAATTCACACTTATGATAAAATACTAGTATAATACTTTTTTAAGTAATGAATGGAATATTAATTTCGGCATGGTTATAGACTCACTCACTGAGGTGGCGCAGTCCTCAGCCCCGTGGACTTTCATCTATGCAGACGACGTTGCTATCTGCACCGAGAGCCGCACAGAGCTACGAGAGGCACTCCTGTTGTGGAAACAGCAGTTACAAGCCGGTGGCCTAATATTGAGTGTTGCGAAGACACATTACATGTCTTTTAATGACCCAGATCCAGGTGACAACAGTCCGATTTCCATTGACGGTCAACTTGTAAACATGTGCGATCAATACAAGTATCTGGGTACTATGATGCACAGATCTGGAAATTTAAAATGCAACATTCAACACCGAATAGCCGCAGCGTGGCTAAAATGGCGAGAAGTAAGTGGTGTCACCTGCGATAGGAGGATGCCCGTTAAGCTCAAGGGTATGATCTATAAGACTATAATAAGGCCTGTTCTTATGTATGGCAGCGAAACATGGGCGGCAACCAAAAGGAACGTACATACCATTCAAGTTGCTGAAATGAAAATGCTGAGGTGGATGTGCGGCGTGACTAGGCTCGATAAAATCCGCAACGAGTACGTGCGTGGAAGTCTAGGTGTACGGGACATCGCCGACAAGATGCAGGAGAGTAGGCTGAGATGGTATGGTCACGTGAAAAGGAAGCCACCTGACTACGTCGGAAATTTGGCGCTACTGCTCGACCTCCCCGGTCGGAGACCTAGAGGCAGACCCAAGACAAGGTGGAGGGACGTAGTGCTGAAGGACAAGAGAGAATGCAATGTTGCTGACGAGGATGTCGAAGACAGAGCGAAGTGGAGGAGTAAAGTCAGGAAAGCTGACCCCACCACCATGTGGGATAAATAGCTGGGAAGAGAGAGAGAGAGAGAATGGAATATTAATTTCGAACACAATACTTATTTGTTACGGACTTAGTTTTATTTTTTACCTCACAAATAATAAAAGAAAGAGTAGCAACAAGTCAACAATCATTTCATACAATTATTTGTCCATCTACGCTGCAGAAGAACTGGATGCAAGTAATTTACACGAATTTGATTGCTTTGTGTTTTAAAATGCTCTCACAGATTGCTATGAAACGATTCTTTATCAGTAGTCATTCCAAATGTGTGGCGTGCACAAATATAATTAACAAAGAACAAATAAAAGATCATCGTGAGATCATTTCTTTGCTTACTATATGTTTCAAAAGTATTTTTTTCGTTTGAGAAAAACAGTGACGAGCTTAAAAGTATTGGAAATAGTAATGTGATAACAGGTAACAATGTTATCACAAGCTTATTCTAACTTCTTACGTACATAAAATATTCAATCAAATAAATTAATAGTTTCTGATTGTGACTTATGATGTTTAATATCCTTTTTGTCTAAAACAACTGAATTAATTCCAAAGAAACTTTGGCAATCATTGGCAAACGGAGAAATATATTATTTAGGACTCCTACTAAAAAAAACTCAAATGGTATCAAATTTTAACATGGAATACGAGTAAATTATATAATTTCGGTGCCATTGAAATGTAAATTATTATTTATATCGTTACTTTGATCAAGCACGTGTATACTGAAACAAATATTTTGGGCCTCTGTGCCCGTATAATGGCGCAGATAATTCGATTGTATAATTTAGAGAATTCATTCGCTTGTCTCGTATTCAAAGTTACGAGTTGTTAATTTAAAAATGCTAATTCCCTGTCTCTCTTGCTAAACGTTAATTAATTATTAAATTTATAAACGAGCCATGAATTCTAAATATAGTAACAATGTAGAGATGAATTTCGCAAGAACATAACAATAGATTGGGACATGTATTATAGCTTTTTATGGCTTCTTTTAACTTTGCATTTTAAATTATGGACATTTTACTATTTTCATATATTCATTATTTATTTAAAATTTTAGAATATTACACAAATTATTTTTTTGTAGTTGGAAAATATACTAGTACTCCAATACTAGGATTCTATTCAAAATAAACATAAATTTCTTCTCTGATCAACCATAGATCACATAAAAAAGCAGCTACTACTGTTTTTAGTATTGGATTAATAAAATCTCACAGCGATAATAAGTTTCAGTACAAAAAAAATTGTTTTGACGCAAAAATCATGAATAAAACACAGTAATCGTAATGTACCTCAATTAAATAATCAAGAACAAAAATAAAAGTATCAAAATAACTTCCATCAACGACAAAAGAATCGATGGTAAATGAGATGGTAATATGAAGGCGTCGACACTTACGTGAGAGCGGGGTGCGTGCCAAATTATAACGAACAGCGCAATTAGGGCAATTACAGACATCTGAACATCCTGTCTGCAGGACTAAGTGGGCGAGACTCGATAGCAGCACCGAAACAATATAATGCTTCTTAATTATATTTCTAGTTTTTGCTGTTATTCTTTAAAAACACAGAAACATTATTATACCATGCCAATTAGTGTTATTGTTAGATTTGTTTTGACGTCTTTCGTACGAATAATATAACTTGTTTTAATTATAACTTCGTTATGCTTGAACCTTTCTATCGGACTGTCTAAGCGATTACAAAAAAAAAACCCTAACCATTCGCTGGTAGCATGAGAGGCTATTCCAACTACATCTGGACGAGTAAGTGAGGAGTTTACCGGCTCAACCTGACCAACTCTACCACCGGATCGGAATCGCGAGCCACTGAGAAGATCCAGCGAGAAACTCAGTGGGCCGTGTCTATGAGCTACTTCGCACGTCGATCACTTCGTCATAACAATATTATTAACAGTACCTATATCCTATTCTGTTCCTATTAATAGGAAGAGACCGATGTGTCATGCTGGCATCTAGGATGACTTCAATCTCTGGACTTAAATAAATCTTGAGTAAACGGAAATAAATTTGACATTAGAATAGAATATTGGGATAACAGATTGAGTGTCTATAACAGTTAGCACAATATTCAGAGTTCACAAATAATACTTTTTTTCCTACCTATACTGATAGCCTTGAGAGGCTATGCCAGCGTAACTGGGCAAATAGGTGAGCTCACGGGGCTCGACCCGGGAGTGTTGCTAACACGGGCCCTATTAAGAGCAGTGCTTCGCGAAATCTACCACCAAATCGGAAACGCGACCCACCGACAAGATCCGGCGAGAAACTCAGTGGGCTGTATCTGTGGGTTAATTTACTCGTCGAGCCCTTTGTCGCAAGCAACGGATTCGGCGAGGACGATGACCGGTGCTTGAGGTACCTAAAAACACCGTTATTGGATCGGGAGGATCTGTAATGACGTGTTTTGGGTGGCGTCGACTGTTTACCATTCAGTCCACAGGATCGGGTATGTAATTACCGGCGGCCACGACAAGAGAGTTTTCAAGTCGTGCCGCCTTCACAAAGTGGCACAATGATGCCGACTGTAAATACTTACTGACTGAGTCAAGCTCCAGGTCATCACGGAGATCTACATTACTTAGGAATCATGGTGCTCCGACGGCTATCCTGCAAAAACGGTATAGAATAATACTTTAGTCGTCCCTGACCAAGAATACTCTAAAGTATTCGTTCGCAACGTTGAAAATAATGTTATTAAAATAATAAATGTGAAATTCAACGGTAGGTAAGTAAGTTTAATTATGTGTACGACTCCCGAAAACCGAAAAAAAAAATACTCAACAGAAATAACAAAAACAAAAACCAGCAATAAAATCTCTGTGAAGAGAAGCATAATTTTGAAAGGAATAATTCACAATTAATTTCTCATTGAAGATAATTTTCGAATGCGCTGCACTTAATAACAAACAAGCTTGGAGTACTGCCTTCACTTCATAAATACGTGGGCGATAAAACTCTCTCAGTCGAGTAAGATATAAATAATAAGATATCATCATGACCCAGTCGATCTTCGTCCTTCAGCAGAACTGGGTAGACGGGTCAATGTTCGTTTTTGTACGTATCACAGACGTGAAAGCGCTTAGAAATTAATTACTGCTTGCACAATTCACAACTGGCAATAACAAAAATAATAAACAATGTCACCGGGTCGGTCGTGGGCGAAGCATTCGCTATCTGTCTGAGACATGTGCTACACTACCGAAAAATATATAAAGATTTTCAAGTTCTCTATAGGTATCGAATTCTTCCAAATTCTATTTTTTAAGCTGCTTTTAGGGCTTAAGCTCGCGTTTTTAACATTCTTCATATCGACCGGTGAAAGGGTATTTGGTCTAAGCGACATTTTTGAAATCTTACAGGACATCCATTTTAAGTATAAAAAACTTGGAAAAAATATTATAAAAAAAAACTTTTTCAGCTATTTGAATTTAATTTAATTTAAGTTCAATTAAAAACATCGAGTCTTTCATGCTAATCTATATATATAAAAATGAATTGCTGTTCGTTAGTCTCGCTAAAACTCGAGAACGGCTGGACCGATTTGGCTAATTTTGGTCTTGAATTATTCGTGGAAGTCCAAAGGAAGGTTTAAAAGGTGAAAAAATATAAAAAAGCTCGGAGTTATATAAAAACAAACAATTTCGTTTTTCCTTTAATGTGTCCCCTTGATGTGTTTTTTTATTTATCGATTGAGGCACTACGAAGTCTGCCGGGTCAGCTAGTACCAAATAAAACGCACCTTTAATTACAAATATAAATGTCGCGTATTAAGCGAAATGTTTTTCTTTTATTGCTTAGATTACTGGAGCCCATAGACATCTACAACGTAAATGCGCCACCCAGCTTGAAATATAAGTTCTAAGGTCTCAAGTATAGTTACAACGGCTGCCCCACTCTTCAAATCGAAACGCATTACTGCTTCACGGCAGAAACAGGCAGGGTGGTGGTACCTCCCCGCGCGGACTCACCACTAGTAAATAATCATCATGCCTATTTCTATCCCAAGGCAGACATGTATTCCGATTTGTAGGTAGGGTAACATTTAAACAATACAACAGAGACATCGACCTAATTTCTCAAGGTTTCTGGACATTCACTACTTTTTGTCTATGGGATCCTGTAAGCATTAAGCAATTAAATATTGGCTCACCTATCCATATAGGGCATTTTTGCCTTATTTCATTGTTAACAATATACACTCATTCGTTTAGTGTGTACATCATCCAAATAGAGAGGTGACCTTATACTTTTAAATCAAAATTGCTACTACCCACTATCTGATGTCATGTGATGTCAATGTATGATGTCAATGATTACTTTTTTTTATGGGTCATCACGTCTTTTTTTTTATACTCGTCAAATTGCTTCGGAGATTATAAATACATTTTTCACAAAATATTAATATATATCTCCTATTTTCTGTACTACTTTCAAGTTTAATTATTTTACACTTAAATATTACACAAGCATCTAACGAAATAATCCTATTATAAAATTGTAAATTCTTATAATTTCTTTAAAGTAACATAAAAATTATACAATATAAACAGCTAACAAAAAAACAAAAAAAAAAAATATTGAAGGTCGTGGGTATATGCTGGATACTGCGCACAATTGGTCATTGTGGCAAGGTTTGAGGAGAGGCCTGTGTTCAACTGTGGACGTCTGTGGGCTAAAAGATAGACAGAAATTGTAAATTCGAAAAAATAACTAATAAAATGACTAACTTTAAGTAATATTATCTAACAGTGCTATTCACGCTCCACTATTTAAACAAAGGCATTGTGTCGATCTATGTATATGTATATAGAAAGACAATACATTCGACTAATAACTGAACAGAAATATCTAGGTATTCATTGGCATGCGACGGCGGGTTCCTTTGAAGCCAACCTCGCAAATCACACATCCAAGATTACCATCCATTATTTTACATATTGTTGACATTTACAGCCACCGCTTTATTTATAAGCATCCAATGTTATTTGGGAAGCATTTTTTTTATGTTGGCAACATAAAATGTTAGGAAACAAAAAGATATAACATATTTATGGTCGGTCCGATGGATGTCGATGCGAAAATTTATTTCGTTCTTGGCTGATTTAGCCTCGGTCCGTTTGTGTTTGAATTACGATCTTTGTGATGGACCCACCGGGTTTCGCAAATAATTTAGGGCTTCGTGAATATTTAATTATGAGTTACCTCACATGATCACATCCTTATATATGTTAATACAACATTAGTCATTAACAAGAATTTTATTGAAATAAACGAAATCAATACTTAATTTTTAAACAAAAACTTTGGAACTGAACTTTTAGCTTCTTATATTATATATTATTCGTTAAGATAAATCACGAACATAATTTCCACGAAGGACGTTGTTACACATTACTTAAAAACCGAAATATTACACTTAAATATTGGTTTCGGATTAAGTAGCGAAAACGTTGACTTTTACAGCGTTTCAACGAAAATCGACGTAAATCAACCGAGTACGTACTTATATGTCAAGACATAATGAGATACCTTTTAGGAGCGATTATGGCTGCCTACATTCAAGCAATCACCGTGTTACAATACGCCAGTATTGAACGTATATTTTGAGTACTTTCTTCGATTTTAGCAAGTCGGAAACACAAAAAAATTTGTGACGGTAACCATCATAGAACACAATATATTTGACAGATGCCTGAATCTCGCTTACGACGTTTTTAAGTTAAGCCTGTACATATACAAATTCCGAAGAACAGCATTCTGACCGTCAATATCACTCGTTTGGTGGAAGATCTTCCCTTTGTCGTTTACTCCCAAAATTTATTTCCTATGAAACGATACAATACAATGACCTAGTCATGGTACTTACCTGTGCGAGCTTAAACGCCATTCCATCAGTAAAAATAATTGCGGTATAAGAAGAAGTAGGGTCGTCGTACCCCCTTACGGGGGCACAGATAGGGCCTCGAGGCGAACCCCACTGTCCGGGCTGAAGCTCCCTGCCACACAGGGCACGGGTGAAGTGATGCAGGGGTCAGATGGGGAGGGGGAGTGGGAGGGACTGTTCGCAGCATTGTACATCTATGTATACATATACTAGCTGTCCCGGCAAACGTTGTTTTGCCATATATAAGATTTCTAGGGAATTTTTAGTGTAGAAAAAAAAACTAACTTATTGTAAGTGTGGAGAATGTGGTAAATGAGTGAAAGAGGCACGTAGCGCTGTGAAGGATGAGGAAATATAAAAATAACAAAACCTCATTCAACCACATAATGCCTCATTATAACAAAAAAGAAGAATTGTCCAAAAAATAAATTTTAGGTGTGGACAACCCTTATCACTTAGGGGTATGAAAAATAGATAGTAGCCGATTCTCAGACCTACTGAACATGCATATAAAATTTGATAAAAGTCGGTCAAATCGTTTCAAAGGAGTATGGTATCCTTTTGTTTTCTTTTATGTACTAATCTTCAAATTGATAATTCCCCCACCTCTTTTGTAAATTTGGTGTGGATTGATTTCGACTGTAACAAAATATTGATAAATAACAATAATTTGAAATATTAAATGAAATTTAATATTCTTTTACGAAGTTAATTGTTTCGAATTGCTTTGTAATTTGTGAATAAAAGAAGCTAAGATCATTGAAATCATGTCTATAATATTGTTATGATAAAATGAATACATTATAGACATTTAATTATAGACAAATCATCCTTTAGGCTTATTGTGATTTTAAGATCGTGAAAAAAAAATAACAACTTCGCCTCTATACTTTTGTCTCTAAGTTCGTGCGTACTATTTTCCGTTGATCTGCATAATAGTTGCTTCAATTTATCGGTAGTTCTAAACGATAAATTAAAATACGTCAATAACAGTGGGCTGTCTTCAATCAGCGACGGTGATCATCAGAAGAGTTACATGCTCGACTTCCGATTCAAAAAAAAAAAACAATACCAACCAATACATTTTCATCATATTTCATTATATTTATAAATTTTTGTATCATCCCGATCGACATTGTAAAGACATCAACTTTTAAGTGGAGCTCCTAAAATTTATTTCAAAGAATAAATTCGTAAATCGCAATTAACACATCGATCAGTTAAGCTGATGATCGATATGACTTTATTGCAAGCCATAAAACGATTATATCAATGCCGTTCACGAAAAAACTAAATCATATTAAATCGCATGACACGGAGGCTAATTCGGTGAATGACATCAGTAGCATGAGAACATCCGGACTATACTAAGTGAAAGCTAATTAATATTGCTATTTAACGACTACGATAGACGAACTTAATCCTTGTGTTAGTAACCACGTCAATGTATAAAAATAAAATTGCATTCATGATGTCTTTCGTGCTAGGAGTTTATTAAGATGTTATTTTATGATTCAACGAATCCTTTTATCAAATCTGCTTATGTTGTTGGTTAGAGATTAATTTAAGATTTACTATGATTTAATATTTGAATATTTTTCCATCCACAACACGCCTAATTTTTTTTTTAGCTTTTCGTAATCTCAACATTTCCTAATCTAATTAAAACTAATTTTACGTCAGAAATAACACAATAACAACAAAAAAGGTGAGACTAAATCGTGAAAGCTATTTTATGTCTACGACGATAATCGTAAAAAATACTACATTTTCAAAGTTACTCAACATTTTTGATCATGTATTAATAATAAATAAATAAACTTTAAACTTTATAGAGTCCCAACCTATAATTTGATCCTATGTACCCAATACATACGAGACAGAGCAAGTACACGGAGTCATCAAATACTAAAAATATTATAAAGCTACTGACTCGGACTAAAATTGGACCTTCTCGTGGTACAGTGATAGTGATGTAGTGGGAAAGGCGACGTGTAACAATCCACACTGCAGACTCAAAAAAACTGTAATACATTTCCAATAGAACAAGCTGGTTATTCTTTAAAATAACTCCAATGTATGTTTTGCTACACGGAATAACAATTTGAAATGGTATACGATATTCAGCCTACATAATTTCATTTTTCCAGACCACACAATAAATACCTTATCAAAAAAATCATATTTTTAAACGAACAAAAAAAAACGTGACAGTTCAAAATGGACCGTGCACAATTTCTAAAGAGTACTTAATGGCGTTCATTTTACTAAATTGTACGTAATACAATCGCGGTCGATAATATTCCCTACAACGCAACAGCTCCCACGTAGGCCGAGCTATTTATTGTGTCTACACAAATTGTTTTATTTACTACTGCTTTAATTTTTAACAAAAGATAACTTTTGAGTACGATTATGTAAGCCATGTCTATATTACTTAGCTACGTAAGAATTGTCAGACAGACACCAATAGGTAAATCATTCGTTAAAGCAAATCTATATGTAACGTAAAGATATAGCATAGGATAACATATCTGGAGCTAGTTTCAATTTATTTTATTTCCCAAGATAAAATTTTTGTGAGGTTTAACAACAGATAGATCTTCCACCGAGCGGGTATTATTAATCGGTAAGCCGACGGTCAGAATACTGTTGTTCGGATCTTGTACGTAATCGAGATTATTGATCGAGATTCTTACGAGATTCAGAAATCTGCAAATATCTTGCGCTGTATGATGGCCACCCGCCACAAATATAATATCAGTAATCTAAATAAAGTTTTTTTTATAAACAATATTTCTGTTTTTATAAATAATATTTTAATGTTTTTCTATCTCAGTTCTAGAAGTGCAAGTCTCCAGATTAGAAAATCAATACTTATAAAAAGTAGCCCTGAGTGGGATTGACAAAAACTTAATTGCCACTAATGGGCACACTAAAACTACCTCACAGCGCATCTGACGTTAAACTATTAGCGAAGTCCATTTACATCAAAATTTCAATTCTAAGTTGAATTAAGGCCTCAAATTGAGACAAGACGTCAAAGTCTCAATTCTATTGGATAAAAGCTCTCACACCCTTTTCAATAGATGTACTTTTCATATCAGAAATAGACAAAGCTGTCCCTTTTGCATGCAGACAAAGCTGTCCTTTTTACATTTGCAGGCTTACGATACGCTCTAATGCTATTATAATATGCTCTACCACGAGCAACTAAGTTAAGCTTGAATGTCAAGCTAAATAAATAGGTAAAATCAATAATACACTAAGTAAATACTATTTTAGATCCGGCATTTCGTCAACAAATCAATGGAATGATAAGAATTCATATTTTCTCCGAAAGCTCTTTCGCCACGCACCTTGAAACTCTGAAATGAACATTCTCGTAACGAGGCCTAAGATGGGTGTGTCAGGGCTTAATGTGCGCAACCATCCCTTAGTGGTGGTTCATTAGAAATGGTCATTTGTTATAATATGAATTGCATCATCGGATTCGTGCTGCGACGTAGCCTTTTTAAGTGGAGCTTAAAAAATGTCCTTTTTAATAGGAAGCGACCTGTAATGCATTTCTGATATTGTCAACATCTGTATTGAAATTGTATTTATTTATTTTAATGAAATTGTATTCTGAAGTTTGTCCAAATTAAACCTAATTACTTTAAACAAATTTTTGTTTCTGCTTTAAGATAAAAGTTACTACAAAGCTACTACTAAGTTACTACAAACCAAAAAGATACGTATATTGGATTAAAATATTTTCTCAAGATAATATACATACAACATACATTACACTATTCGCAACACTTTGAGACGTGCGAGTGCGCCCACGTAGCGTCCGCTGTTTATTACCCACATAAGGGTCTGTGTTCGCGCGAAACATTTTCATGGCGACTTTACCTTTTTTATAAACTAGTACAAAAAACTGCTTAATCTCGGACACTTTTTCGATACAAAAAGCTCAAAAATAATGTGCATGGAATTTTTTACATCACAAACAATTTTTGACGGCAACATTAGCTCTGTAAAGTTCAGAGATAGGAAAGATGACGCACAGAAATGTATTATTATGGCGTGTAAAAACACAACTTTAAAGAAACTCAGTAATATCAATCATTACGGCTTTTGACTTATCAATTATTAATAAAATTCACAGTCTGTTCAGATGTAAAAATATCGGCAAGCGTTTCAGTACCAAAGTTTAGCTTTCAGGTTGTTCAATTTAAGGTCGATTATGCCGATCTTAAGGACATAAGTAAATGGAGACAAATCGTTATAGTCGCAGTACTCATAAGCGGGAGAACCACAAAGAACAAGGAGAACCTTGACCATATTCTCACATGAAGAAAGCACGAATATTTTAAGATTGATTCTAAAATATCATTATTCCAAATACAAACACTTTCAACCCTTTCCGTTAAATTTACTGTTATTTTTTTCGAACGCCATAACGGTATCACCTTATTCGTATGACAATTAAAATGTGATGCGTCTTTATTCCAACACAGCGGTACAAAACACTGTTCAAGACTTATCGGCTGCACAATTTCGGGTCACCATACCTCTTATATTATATTACCCAACTGTATTAATTATGCATGTGTCACAGTCTCGATAGAATAATGATTTGTTGAATTTTCCAAAGTAAATACAAAATGTGATAAACAATATTGTTATTAGTTGTCGCTCTAAAAAAAGAATATTTAATTTTGTGTCAAGCTGATCCGGGGGTAATAATATAAGTATTAGTAGTCACTACTCATCACATTATGCAGATAATTTTAAACCGAATTATCTAGATAATTAATTCTAAATTGAATGAATGAAATTTGAGAGTCGGACTATTTTTTCATTTCCACATTTATCATCAAAAATCGCCATATTTATTTGAAGATTTAATTTGATTTAGAAGCAAATAAATGCATCACATTCAACGATATAGCTCATACATACGTGTGAGGTCTAAAATACCAAACATACTTTACTGGTGGTAGGACCTCTTGTGAGTCCCCACGGGTAGGCACCACCACCCTGCCTATTTCTGTCGTGATGTAGTAATGCGTTTCGGTTTGAAGGCTGGGGCAGCCGATGTAACTATACTGAGACCTTAGAACTCATATCTCAAGGTGAGTGGTGGCATTTACGTTGTAGATGTCTATGGGCTCCGGTAACCACTTAACAACAGGTGGGCCGTGAGCTCGTCCACCTATCTATGAAAAAAAAAAACAAAAAAAAACCAACATCTCCAATAAAAGAACTGACTCCAATTAGTCATAGAACCAGGGCTAAGTAATACAATAATAAATTAAATCTTGTAGCACAAGTCTATTAGATTATAAAGCACAAATGACAAATTCTCTATTCGAATCATCGATAAAATAATCCGAACATCACTTAAAAAATAAAAACTCAACCGATATTACACAAAATAAACTAAACTTAACTATGAATTCTTTATTTTTATAAACGATATGGATTTATTGTATTTCATTCTAATCAAACTAAAAAAAAAATGCATCGCACAGTAGGTGCACTCAAATTTTTATAGCCGCCTTAATCACGCACCTGACTGTGACGATACAATTAGTACCGATAAACAAATTAATTTAATTTACGAACCGATTCAAAAAAACTGAGGGTCCACTATAATGTCAACACATCAAAGGATTCAGTCGCGGAAGACCTTAAAAATTTAATGCGTCCATACATTCTACTGCAATTAATGAACCGTATAATTTGAAAAAGAAAAAGGGTCGTTCACTTCCTTTTTCCCGTTACATTAGCGGGGCTCGCAACGTCCTCGCTAATCGAAATTTCTCAACGTGTTATCTTAAATTTCAAGCCTCTCTCAAAAATGAATCATGCTTCGAAATAAGGCGAAAATAATTGAACGCAAATTTTTACGAGGCTTATACAAAGAAAGCACTTTTACTTTTATTGTGAGCGGTCTCATCAGATCGGAGCGGTAGCCTGACTCATTTCACTTGATCGCTTCACAGCTCGAGCTCGTTCAAGATTGGACCCTTTAATTATGACGTCACTACCATAGGATGCGCTACACAGATTTTTCATTTTTTTTTTATTTTCAAATGTTAAGATATTCGAATACAGAATAGCATTAAATCATCGTGCCGACGTTCGTGAATGAATTTACAATAAATATTGACACAGTAAAATTATGGTTATTCGATTATAATCTTTCGGGGACCGAATTCAGAATTTATTGATTCATTCAGTAACAACTTAAGAATCAGCCGAATCGTACGAGGAAAACATTGTGAGAAAGTACCTTTGTGCAAGATCAAATTATACAGCTATTAAACATTCACACAGTTTCTGTAATGATGTTGTTTTTGGTATTCAACTTGAAGTCACATTTTATGGTATTCAAGCCGAGCTACCTACAATAGAAGCCTTTTCACGGTCTTTGCCTACTGAGATCGGAGTGGTCCTGAATGGAATATTCAAGCCATTATGGATAAATATAAATGTCAAATAGAATAAAATAATGCAGCCTCGCCTCGTAAAACGAGACAACAGCTCAATAAACATATTCGCTTTCTTGTACATGCGAAGGGAGACGCATATAAATTAACAAAAGAAATTTTCACTTTTGAATTCGTTTGAAGTAAAACGATTTGTTATTCAGTAAATGCGTTTGTTAAGACGGGAATTTAATTGCACATTTTTTTTTTTGTAAAGTGTTAAATTGCAATTGATTATTACTAGTAGTACATTGTGAGCCCATTCCGGTCGGACAATTGTTTTGCTTATTTCAACTTACTTTTTCCTTAATATTTTTTTTAAATTATAGAACCTGTAACACATAATGCATGAATGACTTTATATATCATCTAGTATGAAGGACTTATCGGAGTCCGTAGATTACTTAATGTGAAAGTCGCCACCTACTTATAGATGTAACACGCTAATAGCGCTTGGCAGCCACTTGGCTATGTCCCTGGCATTGCTGACATTTATGAGCTATAGTGACCAATCCCAGCTGTGGGGTTGGCACCGAGGTCTGCTCCATGCCCCCATAAGGGTTACGCCGACCCCTCTGGTCTTGTTGTGGTGACCAATCACTAACAGAGGAGCCAAATGCTAGTTTGCCCCCAAAAGCAATAAAAAGGAGTCCTGGTCTCAATTAAATTATATAGCACCGCCCTTCAAGCCGAAGGCTGACAAAGAATGTCCTTTGTTTATTTCTCACATTTTAATTGTATTTTTTTAAGGTGTTCAGAGTTATTATATAACACAGTAATGTTCACCACATCTTTAACTATAACCTTTAAAGCTATGTAAAATCCGACAACTGTATAACCGTGATGCTAGTTACCAACCTCTGTACTTTGTTTGTAAAGCGTTGATTTCGCAAACTTTGATTCATCGTCTGCAAGACTATGTTAACAAAACCCACATTTGTATGTTTAATTTATTGCACAAATATATTAAAAAAAGGCTAAAAAGTATCAATTTGTACTTTTATTCAATATGAAACCCTAATTCGAACTCGTCAAATTAGAACATCCTGTATAATCCTATTAGTCTAACTAGGTTATCGTCTTCCTTGCGTTTATTGTAGATATAATATCGATTTTTTCGCGGCTTGCGTTGCATTTTTACCTTTTTTGTAGTAAAATTTTAAAAAGTATCGAATTTCTTCATTACATTCACTCATAGATAATTTCTTCATTTGATTCACTCATAGAGAAATAAATAAAAATCACACATATTCCTAATTTGAATTTGGAATTATCTTCTTTAAAATTTAAACTTTTAATGATACCACAACCAGCCAGATACAAATAGTATAGCCAAAGAGATTTTATTATAAGTTCATACATACTATAATCCGAAAAGACTTTTTCCCCAACCTATTACAAATAGTAAGCAAGACGGAATACTTTAGTCTAGAGTACCGTCTATAATCGTACCACCTAGTTGTTGTGTCAGCTATGAAATATTACCGAGACTGGTTTCATTCAGCTTCTGCCTCCATTCATGAGTTCTAGCCGTCAACTTGTTTAAGTAGGTGGTTTTGACGTTATCCGCTTACTGTACAGTAATGTCTGGTGATATTAAAGTAAATACGATAAAATTTATAGTTTAGTTCATTTTACATTAGACTTACTAGCCGTCAGTACAAAAACGCGGTTCGAAAGATTTATAAAATTACCGTTTGTGCTATTCAAAGACAATTCAAAAAACTGCTGATTCTCTTCACTAAAAAGACAATAAAACGGCGAATATTAAAGAACATGTTTACTTGTTCAATTTACAGATATGAATGAAACAAATGATTCATGAAACTTAAGTCGCTATTTAAAACATACATAAAAATTTCGACATGAATCAGTTTGTTTTAAAAAAAAACACGTGTGGCACTCGGAGACTGCCCCGGTAAAGCTATTGCATAGCATTTTTTATCAACTTATGCAATCACAAATCGACAATAATAATTTAATATTAAAACAACAATAAAATAAGACCACGCTATATTTATAAACATTAACAAAAGCAAAACATTAACTGTCCCCTTCATACTCATAACCTAGACCGCGCGAGGGAGAGATGGGCAGACTTTTCATGATGTGCATGCGGCAGTGCGACGTCACGCCGCGCGCTTATTCACAAACACTACACAAGCGCAACATGTGAATGTGTTGAACGCGAGCTACATAGTAGGCGTAGTGGGGGTGTCAGGTTATTTTCGTTACGGAATTTCTTGATTCAAGGCCCGCGATAGAAGCTATGCAATAGCTTAAAATTCATAATACATCATATATTTCATCGAACTAAAATAAAAATACAAAAATCGATATAAAAAATCGACTTTAATAGAAAATAATGGTGCCAATTATGATATCCTTTAATTAGCAGATAATCCCACGCGCTACTTGTCGCGATGTATCGAAGTGGGCGAACACAATAACTTTTAATTTCCGAAAAACATAACTGTTCTAATCTCGCCAAACATGAGTGATTTGTCGGTTATTTCAGGGCAACTTTTACTTCTTATATATATTAACACATATTATTATATGTGCACACATGCTTAGAGCGTATAGCGAACGCCGAAGTTTTGGTTTTACAGACGAAGCTACTTCACGAATTTACCTTATCTAATTTAACAAGAATTAGGTCAGGGTTGGTAAAAAAAATTACAAAAAATATGCAGTGTAAGGAGATTGTAGAACGAAGGAAAATATTGTCGCATAAAAAACCTACGTCAATGATTTGACAAAAACTCTTTGTTTATAATTGATTTTAAGGTTCATGTTTCCTTCCTTAATGAAGATGTTTTGAATGAAAAATATGTGTGTGTGCATGTGTGTGTATCCGAGTGTGTTTGTGTTTGCAAATGTTTATTTTTGTGTGCGTTTGTGTCTGTCAATGCGTGTGTAAACCAGAAACATTGCATGAACTTGATGCCACGACTGTTTTGCTTCTATCATAATATGTGTCTTCATTCAAACTGGACTGGAGGATGACACGAAAATTTAAAAACAGATATTGCTGCTACAATATTTACAAGAACACACAATTCAACTTATATCTTTGTAGAATACGTAACATTACAATTATAATCAGTCAGTGCAGTCAATAAATCTCGTTAACTGAGGGGACACCAGTGATATTCTCGCTCCAGACTAAGAGATTACAAATTAGCTTCCTAAAATAGCCTTCATAAAGCATCCTTCTTTAGTTTGAGTCAAGGTACCTATATTACGTATATATAGGTAATATTAGTATGTATTTTGATATAGAAATAGATATCTAAGTACTTTTTTGCTCTATCTAGTCTAGAGAGACCAAAACATAGCCTAGCAAGTACAATAAAGACAATATACATACATTCTTTATTGATCATAAAGATAAAATCGGAATGCTATAAAAAAGGTGAGTAATCGAATGTTATTTATAGTAAGCAAAAACAATATTATTTTCGTTTTAGTTTTTGTAATAAATTATTCTTTCACTTCCTGCTATAAAACGAGGGATGACCGATCGAGGCTATGTGAATATAAACATGGTTCCTCATGCGAAAAGCTTAATAAAATAACTTCAATGCGAGCTACAGTTTACTTGTCGGTCTGACAGCGTAAGGTTTTTTTTTTAATATGGTGTAGATAGGTAGTTACGCTTACGGCATATTTTGAGTTAAGCCAAGAAGGAAGTCGAGAAACTTTGTCGTAGACACAAAGGATAAGACGCCGAATGTGCTCTTATCAAACGATGCGGCTTTGCTGGTGGTCAAATCGCGCAGACACATACCAGTCTTTCCAAAGCAAAACATACTTAAAAAATAACATCGCCTAAAAAAATTAAATTCCACAATATTTAGAAAGCTTAATTACTGTTAGTCAGGCGTATTGAAAACTCATACAAAATACTTACATATTCTGGCCCATTTCCCCCAAATATTAATTGTGTGTTCCGATTCAAAGTGTGGAACAATCATTATACAGTAAACTTGAGGCTACAACTATGCTTCAAAGTGGGTGACAGTATTTGTGTTGTAATATCTATGAGTTCGGGTAACCACTTAAAATCAGGCGAGTCATAATTTCGTAGTAGTGCTAAAACTCGAAGAAGCCAGGAATGGATACACTTTATTACTATAAATTTTTTCAATGAATAGCCGAATGAACTCTAAGAATAAAAACAATAACGTCAATTTGTGAGAGACATCGTTTTGGCAAAGTCCCCAAATTCAGATGGGCCGTCCAGATGTTATTATATATTAATAAAAAAAATAAAAAAATTTAAAAAAAACAGCTGTACTTTGTTCCTTTCACTTCCTGGCACTTTCTTTAATTCAATCTACTTTTTTATTTATTTACAAATATATTCAAATATAAATTGAATCACACAAGCTATTTTTCAAGGCTGAGCTTAAGGCGATCAAATGTTGTTACACTAACATTCTATGTAATCATAATTTTAAATACACATGCATGAATTTGTAACATTTATGTTCAGTGAACAATGTATCACGATGGTCTTCGTCAGATACGTGGTAAAACAAGCGAGAGATCCACGTGAGCTGATATAGAGGAGACGGGTCCTGAGATTATGCATCAGAGTCCATTGTTTTAGGAAATATGGAAAAGTCATATTTTTATTCCCTGTTTCTGATAATTGAATATTATTGAACTTTACATCTATTTTATTAATATTTATATAACAGCATAATTTTATATTTATATATATATATATATATATATATCCATATGGTATATACACATCCATATATGATTTATCAATTCCTTGTCCATCACCCGTATAAAAAAATATTATTCTCATTTTTAATTCGGGCTCTTTTTAAACATTTGAAACAAATTTATTTTTCCCATCGTGAGAAAAAAATCAATAACAAAACAAGTTCGATTTTTGAGTGAGTTTCTGTTTATGTTACAGTGACCACTTCTTACCAGTTGGACCGTGAGAATATAAAAACCTTAAATGTTAACCAGAGGACTTAATTCAAAAGTAAATGAATCAAAGTATTGAAATCATCAATCAAATTCAATATTCGTTCTATATTTTATTGCAACCTAGTCTGCAATACTTATCGAAAAGTTGATTAATAAAACATAATATTTTTTTTATCTTTATAATATTTATCCACATGCTTTGAGTTTCTATAGTATTTAAAACACGTGTTTTCATTTTGTTTTCATTATGCAAGTGCGAATTTTATATGTGCGTCTGAATTATAATCAGAAGTGATTTAAATTGAATATTTAAATCAATACTAATTAATACTAGAAAATATTTGTGAAAAAACTGTGCTCATTAATCTTCCTAAGTGCTCCAATACAATTGAGATTAACTATCCGTATTTATTATTTAGTAATATAAATGACAAAATTATTATTTAATATAATTCATACTAAATACTATTAAATTATTAACGTTAAATATTTATTATTAATTATTTAATATTAAAAAAAAGAAGAAATAAATTTAATAAAAATAAAGTATAATATTCTTATGCGCGTACATAAGTACACGCCCCCCTTTTTTGAAGTTATACTTCTTTAGGCGCGCTATGAAAAATTTATGAGAGTGAAATTTTACGATGCGCGCGCACCGTGACACAAAATTAACAAAAATGAAGTTGCCCACTAAATCGCTCATTATTATTTATTACTATTTTTTATAATATTACTAATTAATCACCAATCTAAGCTTAGAGTTGCGTACCAAAATTTTTATTGAAAATCTCATTAACTGCTATTACAAATGGCTACTAGACACGAACACACAAATATAATTTAATTTCGTTAATACATTTAATATATTATACCTTTGATTGTATTTTCGATAAAATCTTCATTATTAATGACTTAATCTCCTCCGTATTCAGTATTTAATTTAACTATTTAATTTTATTTTATTAATGTTATTAATTTTATATTGAATATGTTGTACTGTTGTGTGGCAGTCTTGCGTGTGTTCTCATGCACAAACCCTCTCCACTGTGACATTTCTATGCTTTTAATTTATTTGAAAGATCTATTATACGTAAATTGGACCTGGGTGACGAGTGCTCACGCTTTCATTTTTAATAGCAATTAATATTCGAAAGCCTTTCAATAAAGACACACATAGATTAAGACGTGTCCTAATTATAAGAACTTTGAAATAAAATCAATATGCTATGTGATCTACTTGAACTTTCGCAGATGACGTTATCACTTGATGATGAACGATTAAAGCTGCTTATTAACTTCATCAAAGGTCAGCAGAGCCAAGACGCTGCCTGACAGCTTAGGACTCATTCAAACCCGCATTTGTAAGGAGAGATAAATAATAAATAATAAATAAATATTTACTAACAATCACGCCACGTTAACTGGTCCCGTTATAAGTTCGTAAAGAACTTGTGTTACAGGTACCAGATAACGGAAATAAATATAAGATTTTTATTATACACATACATATATTTAATATATGTACATCCATAACCCTGGAAAGACATTTATATTTATCATACAAATATCTTCTCTTGGCGGGATTCGAACCCGCGACCCCCTTGTGTAGTGACCATGTCACTTACCACTACACCAGACGGACGTTAAAAAGATGGCATAGCGCTCGAAAAAAATTTTGAAGAAAGAAGACTTCTCTCCATTGAAGACCGTTGATATCATAACGTGAAAACGTGAGATTGAAGTTTCATTTGCATAGCAACAGCCCTACCCTCCAAATCGGATCATATTACAGCTTTACGGCAAAATACGCAGCATAGCAATACTTACACTAGTGCGAAACTACTAACATTAGAAATAACGCCATATATTTTACTAGTTTGATTTTACGACACAAAGTGAATCCTTTGCCATTGAAACTCCAATACGTGTTAAGTAAGTATTTATTTATTAACTAAGAAATCTGCCTGCGAAATTTGAGCCTAATTATGATCGTATCGCTTGATATAAGTGGACCATGCGATTTCCCATTTAGGTTACAAAGATATAATTAAAAATATTGTTCATTAGTTAACCTTATACGTATGAACTTTAGCGCTGTAGGATCCAGAAATAGCAAACGGAAGCTCGGATGTTGCGGAAAACGTGGGTCGTATCCGACACCTACTGGCTGTGAACTACGTCATAAATAAGACTACCTGTTCGATAAGTCATTCAGTATAAAATAGGTAAAACAATAAATATTACTTTTACCTTTAAAGTTTATTTAAGTTAAAAAAACAATTTCAATACGCGCGCGTTGATGTCTATTCACTGAAATAAATTTTAGTAGGGATTTTAACAAACTATCAAAGCAAGCATGCCCTTATATGGAAAACGCGACTCCGATTATTTTCATAATCGTAATAAAATACAAGTATTTATTATAAAGGAAATCACTTTCACAATGTTCTATTTTGAATAATATTAAACAAAGCGTACAGCGCTTCCTATTTTCACAATAGCACTATTAATAATTTTCTTCGTCTAAAATCAGCTAAACAATATACAACAATATGTTCTATTCATTACAAAATATGATTCGTTATTCAAAGTTGATATTCCAAATTTTGTATGATACATAAATGATGCTCTATCCCTTATGATTTTAAGTTAAGATTTGTTTGTACATGTTCGGTCATGATTTAGGATAGCGGCCTACGCGATCCAGTAGCTTTGTTCCATAATGAAATTGTCTATTTCTTCAAATAAACGAGTGCCGAGAGCGGATCCGTTGTGATATCGTACGGGTGGTCTTTATATTGTGTTTATTAGACTATTGTGTCGTAAAATCGGATGTAGTACCCTTGTTACTTATTTATTTAGTAGCGGTGTAAGCGTTAATCATGTTAAATGTTTGTACAAGTTTATTGACGTTCGCCACTGGAGCTTTGTGTGGATCTCGTTTGATGAAAATGTTGCTAAATGCGATAATTCGGTGATTGTGTTCGTGTGAGTTTTAAAATTTGTCGTAATAGTATGTTATTTTTAGAAGATTTGATAGATAGATTTTTGTTTTTTTTTTTCACTGAGCAGCATTTTATGCTTCGGGTCATGGTATAATATATGCATTTTAATAGCGGTTGTGTTATCCATCAATGTTTTACTGATGGCAGGGCGAATTGTAAGTCGTTTGAAAGACGGCCTTGGCAATTGGTAGTTGTGCCCCCGGGGTTGCTTATGACCGTGAGTGACGGTAATCAATCATCATCGGGAAGATCATTGACTCGTCGGTCTTTCGCAGTGTCAACTTTACTTTACCTTAACTTAAGCCTAGTGAGATTAGGATCATCAATTATTCAGTCTAGATTGTGTTTTTTTATTGCTTAGGTGGAGGGACGAGTTCAGGCCCCACCTGGTATTACCGGAGCCTATATATAGACATCTACAACGTAAATGCGCCACCCACCTTGAGATATAAGTTCTAAAGTCTCAGTGTAGTTACAACAGCTGCCCCACCTTTCGAGCCGAAACGCATTACTGCTTCACGGCAGAAATAGGCAGGGTGGTGGTACCTACCCGTGCGAACTCACAAGAGGTCCTACCACCAGTAATTATGCAAATTATAATTTTGCGGGTTTGATTTTTACTACACGGTGTTATTCCTTCACTGTGGAAGTCAATCGTGAACACTTGTTGAGTACGTGTTTCATTACAAAAATCGGACGTCTTATCCTTTAAGCCACGACCACTTTAAGTATAGAAGTTCTGTGCAGTAATACGGAAGCAACTGACATTAGGGAGTATAAGTTTTGTTTCTTCTACATGTCTCAAGGCATTAAAAACACAAACCATGAGCTCCATAAATAGTTTTACATAATATTTCAATTTCATCTCAAAACGGAAAACGTCATTTACGCAGCTATGAAAGATAATTGTTTCGTTACTACTTATTGTTAGATCTATTATTAGCTTAACTCCATGTGTTACATGGACATATAACACCTTAGTCGTCCACGACTACGCAAACTCTAAACTAAACGAAGCTTCGAAATTTTTAAAATAAGACTACAAATTCAAGAATAAATAGTAAAATAAATTATTTGTAAATCTTGATGATGCACGATAGTTACAGTATTGTAATGTTACCATATCTTACAATACACGTTATGAGACACGTATGTATTTAAAAATTTTCAACGAGAAAATAACTAGAGAACTGGGTAGGCGGCCGATACAAGTATTCGGTAACGCCTCGAATTCCTAATTGAAAGAGCATTTGAACACGTCTCAGTTAACAAAGACACGAGTATGAGCAAAGAAAATACGAGTGCGTTTAGACCGCTTGTATAAACAAGAGCTTATTGCGCTTTATCCGTCCCGTTACATTGGCTATTGGCTCAAACGTATTTACCGATTGACTTATTGCGTTCGATATTGTTTTGCATCAGATTTTAGTTGTAATATAGTTCACGTTTTCATTATTTTCCTTGTTGCTAATCTTTTTCTGATGAAAATTCATATATAATACTACTATTTTATTTTCTGAATATGACTTTAATTTCTGAATATTATTATAAAAAAAAGATGTGTAGTGTCGTGGAACACCGGATAGGAACGAAGTTCCTTATTATAAAAATATTGTTATAATTTTAAGTTCTATTCGAGATATAAACAAAATTATTATTCGGGTATACATTTCTTATTATGATTTTTTTATTGATAAAAAAAAACTACTTTACAAAGTTATCAATTTTATTTTATTCACAATGATTTATAAAAAATATAATATAATAAAAATATGTTATTTTTTTGTACGTTATTACCAAGTTAAGTCGTACACTGTGTGCATTAATATTTAAAAAATTACGTTACGGACGTTTTTTCCCGGTTAGGGTACCCCTCTGCATCGTCCCATAAGGAAATTCGTTCCAATAATAATATATAATAAATACTACTACTATATATAGCAATAGCAAAAAATAGTATAAATTTTAGATCAGTGGTAATAAATACGCAAAGATTTTCATTTGCATATCGTCGTAAATTTTATGGCAGTATTGAGCAATTTTTTTTTATTCTCAAGTCTTAAGTATAGTTACAGCGACTGCACCACCCTTCAAACCGAAACACATTACTGCTTCACAGCAGAAATAGGCAGGGTGGTACCTACCCGCGTGAACTCACAAGAGGTCCTACCACCAGCCCCTACGCGGAGCGATTACCCCTGAAATACTGTCAGCAAGTGCATCAAAAGAGTCTAAATCTTGGGTCGTTGGCGCATATTTGAAGGTTATAAGCCAGCAGGGAGGATAATGTTTTTCCTATGATACAACACTATTAACAATTACATTGCTTCACGATTACGGCACACATTATGCATCAAATCAATTTCAGTAGCTCATAATATTTCTAAATCAAATATCGCCTTCCATACTGAGACAAGAGGCCAAATTATGAATTGTATCGTATATGGCTAGTCTACACTTCATAATAATAATAATATTAATTCGTAGCGTTGTAAGTCAATCGATCGTGCGTGGAGCATCAGTCCCGTGGCTTTGAGTGGACACTGGCTGCATTTTAATTTGTTTGCGTAAACTTAAGACAAAAGCCTAGTTCGACCCTCGGATCTACGAAAATCGATTCGATTGAATAACAATTTTTAAACAAAAAAATAATTAATACCTTGTTGATCCATTTTGTGATAATTGCACAAGTTCGCGTATTTAAAGACACCCTTACAAGCGCAGACGAACGTAGTATTAATCGTTTCATAAACTTCAAATAGGAACACAGGATACATTCGTGGTAGAGATTGTTGGTAGAGTAATCAGCAAAGTGATAAGGATATTATCGAAAAAAATCATAGAATATACATTTATCGAGTTACAGACTAACTGACTTAAATTTTTAATTTATTTGAATTTATTAATAAGTAAACAAATATGCGTGTCAGCTCCTAAGCACAACTGGAGTTTACTTTTAAGAATTAATTTATTAATTATGATTCAATTTATAAAATAGGCAAATAGTGAAACTAAACGCCTCTCTTATAATACTGTGAACTTATTTATACTTTTAATCATATTGATTCTATAAAATACATATTATACTTAAATCATGTTACAAAAGAATACTGGTGCGGTCATTTGTTTTCGGATATGCTACTAAAAGCTATTTTATTTTTAAAATATATGGTTAGACAATGCTAACATAAAGTTTTAATTAAAATTTTAATAATCATTAACATAGCTAGAATAAATGACTCAAGATTAATATTTTGAAACAATAAACTATCGAATTTCCAAATCTTCCAAATCCACAATGCACCGTGCCGATAGTAAAGAAGTACCCCAGCTCTTCGCTATGGTCTGGTACAGAGCACGACTGTTAAAGTTACCATCTGTGATGTTGAAATGCGACAGCCCTACAAATCCGTGAACAACTTCAGCGTACCTCCCAGCAGCGGCGTGACGTCATCCACAAATTCTCACTTAATTTTATCGCCGTTATCGCACCCTCGCTACCAAACGCGAAAAAAGGATTATACAAAAATAAAAATCTCTAAATTTGTTCACTTGATAGTGACTCAGAAACTTTATTTAGTCACTCATTAAAAAATCGACCTCGCAATAAATCTTTCAGCTTTAAGCGCTAATTAGGGTTAGAGTTGTCGAGTAAAACCTTTGAAATAACGATCATGCGTTCATAAGCTTTCGTTTTTCTTGATTGCTAAGCGGAGATTACACTGAATTTATTGGCCGGTTGGTTATCTAGACATATTTGGTTACGCTGGCTTACATCTGTATTTGCAGCTTAATTGATCCTCGCATATATTTTGATAAATTTAAATGCACAAATGTCAGGACATTTGAAATTACTTAATTCTGCAAATAATTTAGAGATTATTTTAAATGACATTAATATGTCTAAGTCAATATTCAATTAAGTATAAGTGAAATATGTCTAAGTCAATATTCAATTAAGTAATTTTATGTTCAATTGTTTATTATTTCAAATGCATCAACAGTTTTATAAAACATACACATATATAGCTGTTGAAACACTTATATAGCTGTTGAACAGCAATAGTGCTGTTAGCATTAATTCAGGCCTACCACGCTAGAATTATAATCCAGAATTTACTAATACAATTTACAGATGTTACAAGTGAAAACATGTTAGAAATGTAAATACTGGGTTCCCTCAAATACAAAATATAAGGTTCCGTTAAATGGGCTGTGCGTTGTTTTGGAAAACACAGTTCCGGTGAGTGTTGCTTCTATCTTCTGGCCTCGGCTCCCTAATACAAGCAACTTCCATATGACTCCAAACAGAAGTGCGCCATTCAAATTGTTGATAATCCCGTTCTCACAGATCGTTGGAAACGTTTAAGTCTACGAAGAAACTTCAGTTCTCTCTGTGTTTTATACACACATATACATATACAAGCGCACGAACACAAATATTGTAAAAGCATTTTCATTGACCACTTGATGATTTCTAATAAACAAATCATTTTTTTTAGGCCGTGACCCGAATCTCCTATGATATGCTCGCGCCGGGGAAGCACGTGAGATATGCAGCTTTTTAATTACAAGACCCACTAAATGATTTCCGTGCACTCTTCCCCGATCATCCCAGCCCCGTCCAGGGCAACAAACCGGAGAGACGGTGGGGTGCCCCCTTTTGTATACCGCACTTCACTTCTAAAAATATCAATATACAATAATGTAATCGGTCCGTGTCCACATTTTCTGACTTCCATGTAGCATCCCACACGAAAGTGGAAACGTTGCGGGTAATCCACAGTTTCAAGTGCGGCCTATAATTCTTGTGATCGTATCGCCTGAGAAATAACGCTCGTATAGTCACAACGAAACACTCTTGCTATTTTTCGAGGTGTATTTTACAGCTCATTTATACTGTTCATGATAATATTTAGTGATTATTTTTTTGTTTGTTAATTCAGTGTTTCTTCGGGTTAAAGCATATAATAACGCTGAATTGCCTAACATCCGTGTTGTATGAAAAAGTGGAATAAAGACGTGGATTCTATGGTTTTTTCAAATAGTGCACTGTAGTTTTAGTAAGTTCCCATCATGTAACTGGAATTTAAGCAACTTCAATACATCTTATTTCGTTTCATTCGGTTTCTTCCCAATCAATTACAATTTCAAATAAATCAACTTTATTGAGTTTATAAAATTTTCAGGCTGGAATTATTTCCATAAGAAATAAATTCTCATACTAAATAAAGAAGTCGAAAAAGTTTGGGGCCATCACTCCGATTACATATTTGGAGCAATTGAATACTATGATAATGAATTCACGAAAGAAATGGCGCATTTTTTTTTTTTTTTTAAGCGAAATATATCTTGTCTAGATGGGTGAGCGAAAACAAAGGCTCAGCTAGCTTCTTAGGAAGGGAAGGTTCGCTAATGCCTGCTGAAGCAGGCGCCTTCGAAGGGCAACAACTTCGCGAATGCATCTATTGTCGGATCGAAATCGTAACACCGTGAGAAGGTCCAGCGAGAACCTAAGCGGCTGATGCTAAAATTTAGGCTACATGTGTAACGCTTCGATGACCTTGACAAATACGGTGACATAAGCTTTTGTTGGATCAGTGGATAGCTTGGGGGCGTGTCTAGGGCACTGCCGTTGACTGGCTTGTACTTGAGCTGGATCAGAAAGGTAACTAGTGGCAACCACGAGAAAATAATTTTAAGTAAATTAATATGCCAAAGCTGTTTTAAAATAAATAAAAAAACACTTGTTTGACTATTTCGGTATAGTGACATCATGATTTAAGTGACAATTGGTTAATAAATCCGACCACAATGCAAATCTATGCTCAACTGTAAACGTGCGTAAACGATTTTGTACCTGTACAATGCAAGAATAATATCAAGTCTAGTAATTTATGGACGTGTTAAGCGCGTTAATGTTTATTTAATTTAGTAAACTCGATGTGGCTCAACAATTTGATTAAATAATCTTCAATTTAACTAATGAAAATTCAATTCCCACCTTAATAGGTTATAATAATTTTATTTACAATACGACTCGTTATTTGCTATTTAACTTTGATACCAGATTCATATTTATCAATATTTATTTTAATTACAGAGAACTTTCCCAGTTCTAAAATTAAATTTAAATTTAAATTCAGTTGGTTTAAATATTTTTAAAAGAACGCAAACTTTTGTATTTTTTTCTATTTCCGATTTCCAAAGCATAAAAAAAAACATAATGTAATAATAATTTAAGATATTCACAAAACGAATAAAACTCATAACAAACGCCAGTAATGGAAATAAATCTTTTGTTAAAACAAACAATCAGACAAAGAAATATGGCAATGGTAATAATATTAATCGAATTAAATTAATTGTCATGCCATTAGAGGCAAGTTCAAGCTTCGAAGGGCACATTTGAATTTCCCATTTGCATTCTCAAGTCAGCCGGAATGCTTTGGTTGTGTCGTCATCAATGATGTAATGCGGTACACATTGATTGTATCGAATTGTGTTCGATCTGAGACTGCCATTAATTTTATCGATTATCATATTTTACAGTTCTAAATTTTCGAAATAGTTACCGTAGAGATTTTACATATGTATGCGGTGTGGTCCATGAAGCGGCTTCTAACAAGAGAGAAAAACAAAACTTCTCGTGAGCGTTAAAATATTTATAATATTTAAAAATGTTTATTTATTTATTTATACTTTATGCACAAAACAAAACTTGTACACAGGCGGACTTAATGCCATGGGCATTCTCTTCCAGTCGACCATAGGGTGGTGCAGAGATAATGCATGGTAGGTGCATTAACAAAAGAATAACAAACAACAACAACAAAACAAAAAAAGAACAAAATCAAAACAAAAATCTTCCTTATAATGTTGTCCATACTCTAATCGTACCTTACTGTGTTGTATGTGGTTTTTCTAAAATATACTTGTATTCACAATATGATAGTTCACAAGCCTCTAGAAAGGTAAACTTATAATAAATACCTTAAAACCTATAAAACTCAATAAGTAAGCTTTGCTGCAAGCTTGTATTAGGTCACATGAATATAATCAATTGTTACTGGCTGGTTTTAATCATCGACTTGTTAATTATATAGACGTTTGATTTACAATCGAATCGTAAAACTTTAAAGTAAACGCGAAGGTTTTAGCAGTTAAATGTCAATTTCAAAATGTTATTTGAAAATTTTAGATGAATAGAAGCATCGAGGTTTTGCTTTCACACATATTGCTTTATTAGTGAAAATAATATAGAACTATATTTTTGTACTGCTTAGATGGATGGAGGAGCTCACCGCCCACCAAGTGTTAAATGGTTAAATGGTTACTGGAGCCCATAGACATTAATTACGTAGATACTGCCACCCAACTTGAGAAATGAGTTCTAAAGCCTGATAACTCACAATACGCCCTACCACCAGTAATTACGCAAATGAGTATTTTTGCGGGTTTAATTTACATAACACGATATTATTCCTTCATCGTGGAAGTCGATCGTGAATTTTTTTTATTTTTTTTATTGCTTAGGTGAATGGACGAGCTCACAGCCCACCTGATGTTAAGTGGTTACTGGAGCCCATAGACATCTACAACGTAAATGCGCCAGCCACCTCGAGATATAAGTTCTAAGGTCTCAGTAAGTTACAACGGCTACCCCCACCCTTCCAACCGAAATGCATTACTGCTTCACGGCGGAAATAGGCGGGGTGGTGGTACCTACCCGTGTGGACTCCCAAGAGGTCCTACCACCAGTGATTACGCAAATTATAATTTTGCGGGTTTGATTTTTATTACACGACGTTATTCCTTCACCGTGGAAGTAAATCGTGAACATTTGTTGAGTACATATTTCATTAGAAAAATTGGTACCCGCCTGCGGGATTCGAACACCGGTGCATCGCTACATACGAATGCACCCGACGTTTTATCCTTTAGGCCACGACGACTACAAACGATCTAATATTTGTTAAGTACGTATTTCATTAGAAAAATTAGAACCTACTTGCGGGATTCGAACACCGGCACAGTTGCATAGCTTGATACGAATGCACCAAACATGATAGATGATGAAAAGTACTTTTCCCTATGACACATTGCAATGGATATACTACTAGAGATATAATCCAAGGAGGATTGACGTCAGACAGGGGGCCGATCGTAAAAACTTATGCCAAATTCCTATAAAACACGATTAGAGGACACATCTCACCAACATAAAGAGAAGAAAAAGATGAAACGAATATTTCTTCAATTTCAACTTAATAGCTAGTTCACGAATTGTTTGTTATATTTTTACGTAAAAGCATTTTGTTACAGTTCATTTGCGTCTTCAATATTTTTATTGATCGGGACAAAATTATTATTTATTTTAGTTATAAAAAGTAAACTTTAATTTTGTCCGCGAATCAAAACTTACTTTTAAAATGTATAACTAAAGATTTTTTATTTATGATTTATTTTTTAACTCATTAAGAAATGACGTAATTAATATTTATGTTATCCGGTAGTTATAGAAATTTATAAGCACTTAACGCTGAATAGGTCATAAACTCGTTCAACAATCTGTGAAATAAAACCAATTTTGTTTTTAAAGGCTACCTACTAAATGTATCTACATATGTCGAAAGCATTGAGCAGCTTTCATTGACATCATCCAAACGTTGTTTTAAATCCATTACGTGCGCTTCTAACCAACAAATTACGTAACATTTTTGTTTCGTTATTGCATGGTGAATAAAATAAAATACACGGACGGCATCACTAAGCATTCTAGGCTATTGCTAACGAAGTTATTTAAACAATATAATATCTGAGTCGCAGACCTCAAATGCTTTTAAAATATTTTAAGTAATTCTAAATTCTAGAAATACGTCGGTTTATGTAAAGTCTGTTCAATTTCCGTGAATGGCGTGTCTGGCGACAATGAGATAAGCCTAAATGGTGAGATTATGCCGTTCTAAGGGTGTGGAAGCAAGGTAAGGCCGTGTAGACAAACAAACCAAATTCGATTGGTTATCGCCTCGCGTTTTCAATATTGTGTTACAAGTGTACTTTTTTTTTTCGTACATAATTTAGGTAACCGTTCAATGTTTATCATGACCTTATCATTTCGACGATTAATGGCTTACAAAAAGTTAAGTAGTATAAAACGAGAAATTCAATAGTGAGTCATTTAAACCTACATGTGTGCCTAAAACACAATATTGTTAACAAGATTTTATGATGTATAATTTATAAAACAGTAAAACTGAAATTGCCATGATTAATGATTATAAATCGGTGATGCAAAAACTTGACTCTCGTTAAAAGAAATGAATAGTTTTCGTAGGTTAAGACATTTTGGTTTTCGTGTTTACCGACAAAGTGTCTAGCCTTCATCAATTTGAATAAATATCCAATTTGCAATAATTGACATGCTTGAATCACAAAAAGAGTTTCAATAGTTAATAATAGCAAAATTCTAAAGAAATATGTATGAAGGGATTAAAGCTTTGACCTCAAAGGTGGGGCGGAATTTGCTTTAAGACCTATAAATTCCGTTAACCACTTAATAAAATGCAGAGCATGAGGTCTTCTGGGCATCTAGGTGATTAAAAACACTTATCAGTTTACTCATGCTGCCATTTTTAATGCCAGATCTAAGGATACTGCTTCCGAAGCAATGATACAAAAGAAACGGACAAGGACATTAATTTGCCTAATCTATATTTTTTTGTGCATTTAGTAGTAAATATCATGAATCCGCAATGTATAGAGCATAAGACTCAAGGTCAATATCCGCAATAATATTGCGCGGGTAGATACACGGCTGGTTGCCGATAGGCGTGCTGAGTCAGTCCGTTGACCCCGGCCGTCAGCTGATTTTCACTTTCGCTACATTTTACTCCGTAAAAAAATATTTTTTATCTAATAAGAATACATTGTGAGAATCTCCAAAAAATGGAAATATATTTGAATCATGGTTTATAATACGTGAAGCATTTCCCGTTTTTTTGCTTCACAGGAGTAAATCCAGGACTGAAACCGTTGGATAAGGGGTGCATAGTATTTTCTATTATTTGAGATTGAAACATATATTATTCTTCATTTTATTATCAACTTAGATGGCATTTGAAGCATCAAAGCTGCTAGCTGGTAAAAAAAATTATTATTTGTATATGATTTCACTTTTTCTAACAAATATGCTAATATTATTCATAGAAATGTCTATATCACCTGGGAACAGGTAATCGTGTTCAATCACAAATCTATTAATGGTTGTGGCAAAAACAAAATTGATTTCGCGATTAAGGTTTGCTTCGCACCGTCATTGTAATTAATATTCGAAAGATATATTTCTGTTAAAAGTTAGAATTCATACTTAGAAACGATATTATTCCCACCTAAATTAAAGCTTTATTAGGCAAAATGAGATACATAATTTGAAAATGACACATAAAACATTTAAATTTCTATGGGGTTAACCGCTTCCTTTTTCACGTTCAAAATCACCTAATAAACTTTAAAACATATTCGACTTTCAACATTATAATATTGTTTCGTATTTAAAACACGTACCTTATTGAGTTCAGTTGCAACTGACATCAGCCATCAGTTTTATGTGTGTGGAAGCCTGTTTCTTGCAATACATTACTCGGCTGTGACGTCACCGACTTGCCAGACTCGCAGGTGCCGATCCAATTCTCATTTACATTCGCGCAGCTTTAAACGCCATATACGAATATCCACCTAAACGGGTTACAGTTAGAGAGCAATGTTATTTAAATCGATAATACACTTATGATGTTTTAGAACATTTGCTTTTGTAAATAATGGTGAAATAACTGACAAGACATTTACATTAAGAATTCAAATCACGACATAACACCTGACTAATGTGTCAATAATAGATACAATCGGGTGGTACCCGAAAGAAACAAACTTGACCGTAGTTTACGGTTTTCGAGCAGCACTTGTACGCATTTAAAGCGCGTATTAAAAATATTGTAAATGCAAAATAAAAATATTAACACGTAGGTCGAGATAATTCGGGGCGTCCAGAAAAAGCGTCTTGAAACTGGTATACGTGTAGTGAAAAGTTTTTAAAACGTTTATGTGTAGTATTTTTGAGCTAATAGTATTTCAGTAATAAAATTTAATCCAGAAATTAACAGGCTAAATAAAATTAAAATCATTTATTTTAAAAACCAGTGCAGATGTTTACATAGAGTATTTGAAATATCATTAAAGTTATCATTACTATTTAAATAGCATCTATTAAAATAGATAAATAAATGTAAATAATTAATATATACACACTATATAATTATAAACACACACGTACTCAAATAAAAAATAAATGCTGGTCACTATTGTAGCCTAAATTTCGCTTTGGATAAATAAACATATCAACTGAGAGCATAATATAAAAAACAGTGAGGTAACCGGTTTAAATCTTAAATTCAAATGCATTGCAGTGTTAGAATACTAACAACCATAACACAATTTCGTTCATCACGCAATTTCACTACAAAGAATTAGAAAACAAAAGAGAATGCAATACTTTCTTTGATCACAATTACAGGTTTCAGATAAAGTACATATAAATATAAATATGTTTTATTTATCCTGAATATATTACAACAAAACATAATTAAATTATAATTAGCAATTTTTCATAATTGCTCCAGAGGAAAAACATCCAAATAAGAAAAAAAATCAAATGTAAAACATTTTGTAAGCTTTAGTTCTGTTGTAATCTAATAGACATCAAAAAATATTCACTATTCTCTAATAGTCTTGGGGGCTATTGCAGTTGCAGCTACGCACGGATGGCTAAGTGAACTAACGGGCTCAACCTTCAAGAACTTGCTAACACTAGCCCTATCAAGAGCAGTTCTTTGCAAAATCGGTCAGCTGATCGGAATAGCGACCCACTATTTGTGGGATTATTTATTCGTAACTTATAAGTCAACACACCTTTATACGATTTGAGCTTCGAACAAATTGTACTAGTGCCATTTGATTTGATATGCGTTAGAATTTCAGAATTTACCTATACTCTCATAGATACTATCACATTCCCAACCATAGCATAGTTGGGAGATGTATGGATCCGCATTGATCAACTCATCAACAGATTGTAATTGCCCAATTTACGAGTGGCATGGCGTCTTATGAGCCCGTACGGGTAGATACTACCACCCTGACTATTTTTGCCATGAAGCAGTAAAGCGTTTCGGTTTGAAAATCGGGACAATTGTTGTTCTGTAAAAGCAGAGACTCAGAACTCAAGATGAGCAGCGTGGTAATATCTGTAGGCTCTGGTGTCGACTTAACCAGGTGGGTCGCGAGCATGTCCGCTCACCTTAGCAATAATAATATAAAAAGTTAATAGTTTGGTTTCTATTATTACAATAACTAGTTTTAATCTCAATTACTCGAGTACGTCAATACTGCATCCGTGGCAATCACAGATTGATATACAGACTTAAGTATACACTAACGATTATGTGGAAATGATTGGCCCGTCGTAGTGAATTGAATTATGTATACCTCAGATTTACTCTTATCGTTATTTTTAATTACAGTCTGTTTACGAGTAATTTTATTAAATATTACTTCGAACGCTGTTGTCTCGTCGTATTTCTCTTTGTTAAGATCTGTTAAATACAGATATATTTTTTACTATATTATAAAATAGCATTACAATGGACTCCGTACATTTCCGGTCAAGATACCTTACACTTACGGCCAATACAATTTGACAATGATTCATTTGATTTGCATGACAGTGAAGCACGCCTACATGTGGATCAAAACTGTGTTGTAAAACGGTAAAAGTAAAGTTTGATTGGAAAATTGCATCTAAAGCATTACATTACATTACATTAAGATCGTGAGATCACGTCGATCACGTGATTAAGGCATACAGTAATTACAAAAAAGGATCTAACATTTTGGACGTCGTCGTAGCCTAAAGGATAAGACGATGTTCGTACTCAAAAACTCGTACTCAAAAAACGTTCACGATTGACTTCCACTGTGAAGGAATAACATCGTGTAATAAAAATCAAACCCGCAAAATTATAATTTGCGTAATTACTGGTGGTAGGACCTCTTGTGAGTCCACGCGGGTAGGTACCACCGCCCTGCCTATTTCTGCCGTGAAGCTGTAATGTGTTTCGGTTTAAAGGGTGGGGCAGCCGTTGTAACTATACTTGAGTCTTAGAACTAATATCTCAAGGTGGGCGGCGCATTTACGTTATAGATGTCTATAGCCTCCAGTAACCACTTAACACCAGGTAGGCTGTGAGCTCATCCATCCACATAAGCAATAAAAAAGAATAAAAAAAACAGTAAAATAAAGTTAAAGAATTGCATTATTATTAAATGCTATTTATATACATATATAGAAATATGCTTTATACATCTTATTATTTATATATTATATAATATGAAATGCTAAGAGCCACTTCACAGTATCGTTGACACTATAAGAGCCAAAGTAGTTAGTCTTACAGCATCTAACCTTTAGTCTGTTCGTCATTCTGCTACACGCATTTATTAAGCCTCCTAAAAGATATATCATTGATAAGATGATGACTTGGTTCATAAATAAATAATAATGTTTATAGGTATCATGATAGCTTTTGAGGACATGACAAATTGAAAATCTTCCACGGAGCAAGTGTTTTGCTCAGTAGACTGACACTCCGATTGTTACAGTTCGGAACTTGTATACAAGCAAACTAATCTTGCAAGTATCGTTCAGGATTTACTATTTCTTACTACTACATCACTGCTCTGTGAAACCAGAGGTAGTAGTATAAGTAAGCTGGGTCGAAACTAAGTCAGTGCTATGGATCCATGTCATGTAGACCTGTTTAGTGAGATAAATGAACCAAGTGTTGATGATCTAGTAGTGAGCTGTAGTGACGTGATGTAGCACAAAAAAGCGCTGTTAATCGACTGCTTTAGATGACTTGTGGTTAACAGCGAGAGTGTGGAAACGTTAGACCTACAATAATAAAGTGCTGATAAGGTAGTGTGATAGCTGCAATTATTCCAATGCAGATTAATTCACAAATACGAACTCACAAGCTTTTCAAGACGTCGTTGATCAATCAGACGTTAGATTCCTGCAACTGCAACAACAAGAAGTAAATACAGTGTCGAACAAAATAACAGGGTACTTTTAGCGATATCGTAACGTCACTAATAAACGGTAATTTAACGCGACAAGTCAATTATGAACCGACATAAACATGTATCGACTTCGACGGAATTCTGTTCGTAATTCCAGACGTGGGTAACATTTTCACTGATTTAGCTGTTGAATTAGCTCTGAAGTGATGAAATGAATACATTTTCAATAAATAGACTGATTAACTTAATGAATAACGCAATAAAAGCTAAATAGAAAATAAATAATAATATAATCATTCCGTTGATAACTTCATTTCCTTGTCTTTTATAATGTACTCAATTGTCGATAACTCTAAACACCACTTGTCTGGTGCATGGTGCAGCGCTGAGCTGCCCTGACTTTGTACCAAAAACGTGTGCCCTAGAACAAGTTTAGAAGTAATTAAGAGATCTCATTTCGTAGCTAAAAGTCACTCAGTCATAATTAATGAATGATAGTAATTGCTTCTATATTAAATATTTATGTAGATTTAGAAGATTTAAGTAGATAGGTTAACTAAAAAAAGTTACTATTACAAAAACAAAAAAATAAATCTTAAGATTGCCATAATAAGGGAAACATTCCAATTTGTGTGAATTTTTGACCTTTCTTTAAAACTTTCTCTGCAGAAAAATAAACGATTGACAAGTTACCGGTCGTTACGGACCTCACCTCATTAGCTCAGTATCAACACGTCTTGTGCCTTTAATAGATATATAATCATGGATATTATTTAAATTGCCTGACAAATTATATGTCGGTATGCGACTGTACCCGCTCAGATGTCGGTTGCGTTTTAAATTTACGTTCCTCGCCAGCCTCAAGCGGAACTCGAGATTTAATGGGAGAAATTACAACAAACTCCAACTTAATCAAACTATAATTTTAAACATTGGCTTAATGAATCATAAAAAATTTTTGTATTAAAAATAAAAATGAATTTTTGTTTAGTAGTTGGAAAATAGGTCCTTAGGCTAGAGGTAGGAAAGGAAGAGATAGAAAAACCTTATATGAGCTACAGTTCGAGACAATGGTAAACAAATATCATTTTCACTTATGTTGAGTAGCTTAACAAGGCAAAATAAGTAATATAGAGTACGAAAACCATGAACGCGTTATCTGTTTCACAAAAATAACCACAAATTCCGAGGGATGAGAAAATTTTGAGAGAGAAAAGGTACGACTTAGAAAATTGTACTATTACAGTTTAATGTGCAAACTTAATAACATTTTCCATAACCTGATTCAAACTTCTTCAACCTAATATCGAATATTTAAAATCATAAATATTTATTAAGTCAAACATAATGATATTTAATAAACAATCAAATCACGCCTCCTTATTTATGTGGGCCGAGTCTATGACAATATCAATGCCTTATTGAATAAAAATAACGCTACTGAATACAAAAGATGTTCTGTGCTCAATTGAGTGTCGCAAATCCAACCTCGATTTATCCGATTACGGCACTTTACCAAAACCATATTACTCCGACTAAGTAACCACTCTGAAAATTTCTTACATCAGTCAAGGCATCTCACAAACACGAGTTGCCAATGCGTGTGCAAGGTCCAGGAAAATTACATTTAAAATGACGAGACTTTCTGTAACTTTGAACATGTAATTTTAGAGTGCGTTTCTTTTTAATTTCCCCTCGACGTATATCGGCCACCCAGTCACTGACAACGGCCTGCTGTGATCATATATACACTATTTAAGTATTCTAAAAAATAGAACGACCGATGAATATGTATCGAGCGATACAATTATACAAAATTTTGCAGTCCTATTTTTCAACGTATACACACACGAACAACCACCACGATGAACTAAAAAGATCAGGTTAAAAAAAACTGAAGACTGTATTCTGAAGACCAATTCGACAAGTCAACCATTCAAAAAACTTAATCATCAATCTCGTATCTCGAGTTTGACGGAGGCTCGGACCACAGGACCATATACCATATACACATAAATTAGTTATAGATAAGCAACTCAAGCACTCAACAAAAATGTTTACGGGCGTCGGCCACTAGATGGCTTCGCTTCGATTAGTTTCTCATTGCTCCTGTAGATGGCAGTAACATATTAACTATCCTATATTTTATTTCTAATAAAGGATTTTGTAAATGTTCAGAACCCACTAATTGATAAGATTAAATCAATTGTAAAAAAAATTAATTTATCTATAACAAATAAAGCCTTGTATGATTTATTAATTTTTTATTTTTTTGTTTAGTTATACAATAATTGAATGCCTTAACTTTAACAACATATAAGTTTAGGGGCATCCGCTACAATATGTCGATAGTTTCCATACAACAAAATATTCGACTTAAAGCATCGCAGTTTCAGGGGCCCTGGCTCGGACATCGCTTCCTATAGATAACGGAAATCACTCTATAACTAAGAACTAGAATATTTCACAAAAAAGTCGTATTACCGTGTATGCTCTTTTTTTTTTTTATTGCTTAGATGGGTGGGCGAGCTCACAGCCCACCTGATGTTAAGTAGTTACTGAAGCCCATAGACATCCACAACGCAAATGCGCCACCCACCTTGAGATACAAGTTCTAAGGTCTCAAGTATAGTAACGACGGCTGCCCCACCCTTCAAACCGAAACGCATTACTGCTTCACGGCAGAAATAGGCAGGGTGGTGGTACCCACCCGCGCGGACTCACAAGAGGTCCTACCACCAGTTAAATAAATAAATATTTACTAACAGTCACGCCACGTTAACTGGTCCCGTGATAAGTTCGTAAAGAACTTGTGTTACAGGTAGCAGATACATCCATAACCCTGGAAAAGACATTTATATTTATCATACAAATATCTTCCCTTGGCGGAATTCGAACCCGCGACCCCCTTGTGTAGTGACCATGTCACTTACCACTACACCAGACGGCCGTTTGATGAATTATAATATAGAGGCCAGATGAATTACAATATAAAATCGCAGATTAATTATCCTTTCGTTTTATATTTGAAATTGCATAGTTGAGTTCGTTAGCACTCATTTAATTAACATCAAGACATTTGCCCTTTAAGTGCAGCCAACATGTCCAATAAATTATGTAATGTATTTAACATAATGCTACCACTAAAAGCATTCAAAGGATTATTTAACCAAACGATAAAGAATACATAATTTATTGAACGTTTACTTCATTAGTTACAAAGGCAAACTATATCCAACAAGAGTCATGAAGGAGCTGACGCTACATAATAGCAGAGACGACGTATTTTTTTTACAATAAAACTATTATAATCATATTCTTAATTAGAAAATAATTAAAGCATTTTTGGAAAAGAGGCGTCAGCTATGTATAAGGGACGCTATTCAACTTTTTAACATTTTTTTATCCAGATATATCGTTGTCACACCCTATAAATAGTACTTTTATTAATTTAATATTATGATCAACTTTTCCCTATTATATTTAATTGAGCAAAAATAATAATGTATTGAATGGGCTTGTAAATAATGTACTAATAAATCATTTTCGTGTGATTAATTCGCAATCATATGTTTTCTCGTCGTATTAAAGCTGATAAATTGAATAGCAATATGCGGAAATGTGGTAATGCGTAATAATATGAAGATATTATGACATTATTACATGTTTCTTGTAATTTACGATTTGAATCATTATTTTATTAAGCTACTAAAGCTGTAGCTTGTTTCGATAATGACAGATACCACACTAAGTATAAGAGTTTGTTTTATCGTTTAATATTCAATGTCGCTTAAATACCACACCTAGGTATAATAAACAATACTAAGCTTATATTGTAATGTAGTATAAAATTTCTGAAAGCTCACCCTTAATAGTTACAGCTTCTATAAAAAAAAGTCACATTTCTTCTTCTTCTTCATCCAGTGCATCTTCGATCCTGAAGGTTGGCCGTTAGCTTCCTGTATTCATTTCTATCAGTAGCCAGCACGAACAGCTGTTCGACGGAGGCAATACCGGTCCACTCCCGGATATTCCGGAGCCATGAATTCTTTCTTTGCCCAGCACGTCTCTTTCCGTCCACTTTGTCTATCATTATCAACTGCAGCAGCATGTATCGTTTCTGAGCACGTGGTCGAGATATTCTATCTTGCGCTTTTGATAGAAGGCAACATTTTCCGGGACATATGAACGTGCTGAAGCACGGTTTCATTCCTGACCCTCTGCGTCCAACTAATGCGTAACATGCGACGGTAGCACCACATCTCGAATGCCTGTAGGCGTCTTGTAGTGTCCTCTTTCAGGGTCCACGTTTCGCAACCATACATGACGATAGGCCAGATATAGCACACGAGTAGCCTGACTTGGAGCTTTATATTCAGTTTTCATTCACATTTCTAGGCTTCGTTAATACATTGCTAATTTTATTCTGCCTGGTTTCCAGCCCCAATTCATACTCATATATTAAACCACACAATATACAACCTTAGACTTTGATCGTAAGGTAAAAGTTTCAATTGTTAGGACCTACTTTTCAAGCTTGGGCACAGGAATTACTTGCAACAGAAATAGGAAGACAATATCCGCGTTACGCACTCACAATATGCTCTGCCACTACTATTATGCTGGGAACTGGTACAAACGGGTACCATTTAAATTTTATGAAAATCTAACTATTAGTGTTTGAGTTATCCTTAATAATAATATACTTAGTCTGGTCATAAATACTGTAACAATTAAAAATAAAAATAAATCTATTGCAAATAACATTTATTACTTTTACAGTGTGTTAGTTTAATCCATAAATATAGAACAATTTAAAGTATAAAAAGCTTATTCGAAGTGGTCTCCATTGGTTGCAATACAGTCCTTTAAACGTTGAGGTCAGTTATCAATAAAAGCTATTTTAATATTAAAATTGTAATTAATTTATAGCTAATAGAGGTTACTTTGTTTGTTAAAATGTTGCTCAATTGTAAAAATTTTCTCATCACTAAACAAAATTTTTCTATGACCTCTCTTTGCATACCGCTTCAGTAGCTGTTTCGATTTTACCACCCTATTCTCTTTTAAATGATCAGTTAAGAAATGACCAGTACGTCTCTTATAGGCAAGTCCTAAGTCATCTTTTAAAATACGCGACATGGTTCTAGGTGCTATCTTCATCTCCCGAGATAAAATCTTTTGCTTTCGGACAGGATTTCTTCGAATTCTTTCCCTTACTGATTTGACCACCTTTTTCGTACGAACACTACGTGGACGGCCAGATCTTTTTCTGTCACAAGCAGAGGAGGTCTTATTGCACCTATTAATAGCCCGGTACACAAACATTTTACTAATACCAAGCGTATGGAGAGTTTTAAAAATTGCATTTAGCTCCATACCTACTTTGTGTAATGCAATCACAGCGATTCGGTTCTCTTTATCACCCCACTCCATTTTAATATTATGTCTACGAATAAATATTGTAATGTATTGGCGTCAAAATGAGAAAACTCAATGAGCAATCATATAAAAATGACAGATTCCAAATTCAAATGTAATATATTGTTTATTTTTAATTGTAACAGTATTTATGGCCATATAAGTATAGTAGTTTTCTTTTTTGTAAAAATATTGTATTTTGTATGATATGCTCCTACTAGGCATTTACTCCCATCGTAGTCCAAACCAACTGAACTCATAATGCGCCATATCACTGCCTTACGGTCTCCCTGAAATTAAGCAGCTAATACAGAAACGTAATTACATGAGGCGTTTTATCTGTTCAGTTACGGTCGCTTCAAACGATATAAGATCTATTACGCTTATCTAAAAGTGGTTCGTTTATGTTACAAAAACAACACGAGTTAAAGTACAAGCTACAGCGAACGTTGACGCCAGGTATTCCCCACGATTGGAACCATTTGTCATGGTTTAATACATTATAATTGTTTTATTCTACTCTGTTTTTGTCTTTAAAGGATGTCCGGCATACTAAGGCCAACATTGTTTACAATACTATATTTATTGAACTGGCCAATAGGTTATTTTTAGCAGCCTTATTTAATAGGTGTTTACTGTTGAATCATTGCGTATCGTTTGGTAATTAGCTTTGTAAAGTAATTTACAATCGAGATAGATTATTTTTTTTATCTTCAAATTGGAATTTTTTTTTGTGACTTTAAAGACTAATTTGTGTATTTCGATTTTATCGAATTCATAAATCGAAATTGATACATTTTAGATAGACTAATAAAATTGATTAGGACTCACAGATGCTATACACCCGATAATCTTTGGAAGGCTCCTAATTTGATACATTTCCGATTTAATTGGAAGATTTTATTAAATTTGTATTTTCATTAAATGCAGTATTGTACAGTATATAGTATATGACCTACCCAAAGCCAATCGATTGCCGTAACCTATGGAAAAGAAACGGGAATACTGCTTATGCACCGTGTATTGATACTACGTTTGTCCAGCCCTTCGAACTAAACCATTGCTTCACGTAGAAATAAGCTAGATTTTATTACCCATTCGGCAAATGAGAGAGCATGACTCGTACCCAAAACAATTACATCGGAAACTAATACTATCACTCAAATTGTCTTGACAAAGACTAAATTTGTAGACCTCAACCCAAATACATTCCCTACGACTTTGTTTGAAATAGCAATCACCGCAATATTTATAATGTACAATCTATTCAGAAAGTGAACCATAAAAGTCTATAAGACTGACATATAAACACACTTAGTTATTTATACTTCGACAATACTTGGATAACAAGAAAACGATTTGCGCATGTTTACAAAGCTACTCAACACGTTGTCCATAAGTTATCTATGACGTATTATGAATAGCACAAAACCGCAAATTGCGTGAGAGATATTCTTACTAAAATAGCTAAAATCTTTTGGTCTGTGAATCATGATTGTATTGGTGCTTATAATAATACCATACAAGGATATTAAATATAGCTCAGTAATAGGAGACATTTCCTATGGATTTGCGAGGGAAATATTCCCAAACATTTAAAAAAATGGCGGTTTTGTGGATATGGTATTTTGAATAATATATCTGTAAAGAATTTTAATTTTCTGTTGTCTCTCTTTTCTTCTCAGTCGGGCACTCTTAGTGCTGAAGGACAAAAGAGAATGCAATGTTGCTGACGAGGATGTCGAAGACAAAGTGAAGTGGAGGAGTAAAGTGAGGAAAGCTGACCCCACCACCATAAATAGCTGGGAAGAGAGAGAGAGAGAGAGAGAGAGAGAGAGAGAGAGAGAACGAGAAAGAGAGAGAGGGCACTCTTATCAGACTAGGAAGTCGTGGTTGCGCTGACGATGTATGTGCGGAAGCACCCGTTAGGTCGCCCATGCGCCCGATGATCGTCATCCAGGCAATGCGGTTCCAGGTCTGGCGGTTCGAAGCGTTTCAAGTACATTCGACCAAAGTGGACTCAATTGCCTTCTTTATGAAGTCAGTCGAGCGAGCGGTTTGGTGACGCCACGTGATCTCCTGCCTTTCGCCCGGCCTTTGACTACCAGTCTCTCCATCGAGTGCTCTTTTCTGGAGATGCGACCAAAGAATGATATTTAGAAAGTCCCAAAAAAGTTTCAACTTTAATCCCAAAACGCAACATTTCATCGTTCTTTTGCCGACATTTACCTCGATGATACTTAGCTATCAATACTAATATCAACTTAAATACAAAATGACTTTTCGAATTTTATTCTCTGAGAATGGCGACCGAACGAAATCACATTTATATGCTAATAGCTATCGTTAATATATGTTTGCGATATCATGAACGAGATTTAAAAAGGCCGCCAAATGTCATAAAACATTTGTACCAGGTGTAGCGGAAAGCTGTTAACATGTACAAAAACGAGTCAAAACAGCGAATTTTATTAATATAATGTAACACGATACACCTCTTAAATTGTAATAAAATGTCATTCCCAAACGCGATCTCTGGCCATAAAAACGATCGAGCTTATGTGTTTACATAGTAGTTTTTATTGTCACTTAATATAGATACGGCAACAAAGTATGATGAACGCTAATAATTTATAGGAGTCTTCGTGTGATTTACGCGGTTGTATTTTATTTGAAAAGCACGTAAGACGCTTTTCGTACTTCATACGAAAACAATCATTCTAATTAAATTCTTTGGCCTTCATCTGTGAAGAAATTGAGATTTCACCCACCAAATTCTTGTTTTCCACGATCAAGGCATAACGAAAAATCAATACAAAGTTCCTGCTAAATGGTTACCTACGAAAATCCAATGATTATTTGTAAAAATCAACGCAGCATCGCTGTATTATTTATTATCAAATATTAGCTTTAATATAAATATTATTAAATTTACTTATTATTAAAATAAGTACAAATTATATTTTTTTTATTGCCCTTGTAGGCAGACATGCATAGGGCCCACCTGAAGGTGAGTGGTTACCGTCGCCCATGGACGTCAGCAATGCCAGGGGCAGAGCCAACCTGATGCCTCCCGTAAAGTACTCTCCGCAATAATATATAATACACTATAATATTTCGAAGAGCACAATTTGATAATTCAAACGTAACTTAAACGGGTAATGATGTAATTGCAACCTATGAGAACTAGGCTTAAAACAAACCTCTCACACCGGAAGCAATCGTAACGTAATATGAGAATATTATCTATGTGTTTAATGCAAATTTGTAAATCTATCTAATAGGCTTTACGCTGGGAATGGCAACAAACAACGATAAAGTCGCCTGTGCTGCTACCAAATTAAGGAATTGTATTATTTAGTTTGTACTTATTTTCATTATTTAGTACATGGCCAGTCCCTACATAATATAGCTACTTTTGTTAAGGTTATTTTAAATTCACATCTAATAACTACTAACTCTACTTTCATATCAATGAACAAATCATTGAATGGACAAATCATTGTCCATTAGATTAATTACATAACAATAAGTTGACATCTTTTTTTGATAATTTGTTTCACTTGAAATTTTCATAGAAAACCTACAAATTTCGAATCACAAATAAACAATTAATTTATTTCTGTCCATAAAATACTTAAACGCGTTTTATTTATCTAATGAAACCACAAAAAAAAGGATTCGATTCTTTAAAAAAAAATTCTCATCCTACGAATTCGTGTTACACCAAAAAACGTTTTACACATCATTATATATATATTTCGAGTCGACAAACTTTCTAAACAGTAGTCGGACTTTCACAAAACACTATCATGATCCAGGACGATCCGTTATCGAGCATGCCTTCACACAATGAATCGGTACTTGAAAATAATCTTAAGTATAAGTCACTAATATATTTTTTATAATACAGTCATTGTAACGTTTCGGCATGTTTTCATTGGCAGTGACAGATCCTAATTGGATTGTAAAACAAAATAATTAGGGACGATGTCATCGTAAAACATCGTATCCCGTTCAAAAGATCAATAACCGAGCAATGAACTACTGTTATTTTTGATCGGTAATAGTATTAATATTTTATATTGATTACTTACTTACCTTCCTCGATTATTCTAATAATGCTATGATATTTTACTATAACATTAAAATTAATTTCATTCGTGCACGATCACGAAAACTATATTAGACTATTCAAATGTCGGATATCGTAAAATACCCATAACAATAATGATATTAAACCTTAATAGTATCTTAATCGTGATTTACATATTCTGCTAAATTGATTTCTAACGAACGAAACTACTGCTTAATTTAAAACCAACTTTACATTAAATTATGTGTAAAACTAAAACCATATTTACGGTTTAATCTCGAATATATTTTTTTGTTATTATATTGCTTCCGACATTTTGAATACTAGGCAATGACTAGACAGTTTACGTGGCTACGGATGTCGGACCAAAATACTAAAAACAATTAAAAAAAACGCTAGATTAAGCCGTAAAAGTAGCTTTAATCATATCACCAAAGAGCGCAAACTTTATGAAATATAAAACAATTATGTTAAATACACGACCAAAAGCTATCTCTTACATCTATGAGCAAAACAACTTATAATCATATATAAAATCTGATCTAATTGATGATAAAGATAACTCGGGTAAATCAACCCGCCAAAACGATGCTAATAATTGATCTATGCGTAGGCATAATGAGTGGTTATCGAATCGTAGTGTGATTGATATGTGGAACTAATTGTGATTTATCGTTCGCGGCTACGTTTCCATACGTTTTTATAGTTTAGCAGTTGTGACGCATCGTACTAGAAATCTAATCTACATTTACATCGTTTCAATGAGGCCTTGGTGAAGTTTACGTTTATCATTTTTCTTCTAACACTGAAATAATAAGAGATTTGAATTTTTTACTTGATTTTTTTATAATAGGAATACAATATTATAAGAAGCGAACTTTTTTACGAACCTCAAGTTCAAGTAAAAAAATAAGATTCAGCCTGCCTTAATTTTTTTTATTTATTAATCTACAACCACTTTATAGTTATGTAGAGTAAGCAAATGTCATTATAACAATCATTGTAAATTTAAACATTTGTGAGGTTCACATGAATGTCAAATTCGAAACTCTAAAACTAGTGTTCCATATTTTAATTTCCTGAGGTTTTCTTTATTACATGTCAGTAAATGTCAAAATGAAATTCTCATGCGCGTTCCGTGAATTTACACAAAACATCAAACTCCACGAAGCACACATCAAAAACACAAAGTTAAAAAATCTTGCCAATCGATGTTTGAACAAAAATTCAAAGTTAAAACATGCTTCACTAACGTCAATAGCAGACAAACTATTAATGTTACTGGCCCATAGATAAGATATTGTGATTACAAGAAATGTACAATGCTCGGCGTGTGTTGATAAAATACTGTTTGACAGCTTTTAACGTCATAACTAATGTAATTATTTATAATCGCGATTACGTGTGAAGTGTTTGTAACAGTCCTTTCATTGATTCTCTGTTTGTTTTGGATCAGACACTAAATATAGACGAGCACAAAAAAATATTATGACTAATATGAGAATATCGTTGAAATGCATTTACACGAAAAAACCGGTATTGAATATTACAGTATCTAGATCATATAATACGCTACAAATCTGCGATTTCACTGCGAAGAACATTTTTGCCGCGGCGCGTAATACCAATGAGTATCGCTGCAATCTTCCACAAGCATTAGAATACTTAAAGTCGAAGTTTCGAGTGATGTGGAATATTTTACTTACAAAATACTTTACAAAGCTCAAGTCCGGCCTCGCGTGGAGTACTGCTCCCGTTCTGGACCGGGGCTTGCAATTACCAGTTTTTTCTATTTGATTTCTAACAGAAGAGGGCCGGTTTTTACGGTTTAATTTTGCGTTTGTTATTTCTTTCAATTATTTCCAAAAGGACAACTGAGTTTTATGGCTACGAGAACTGTAAAGTATTCGAAACGAAAAATACTTGTGATTAGTTTAATAAATAAATAATAAATATAAATAATAAATAAATAAATATTTACTAACAATCACGCCACGTTAACTGGTCCCGTGATAAGTTCGCAAAGAACTTGTGTTACAGGTACCAGATAACGGATATAAATGTAAGATTTTTATTATACACATACATATATTTAATATACATCCATAACCCTGGAAAAGACATTTATATTTATCATACAAATATCTTCCCTTGGCGGGATTCGAACCCGCGACCCCCTTGTGTAGTGACCATGTCACTTACCACTACACCAGACGGCCGTTAAATAGAACAATAGAATTGTAACAATTTTCAACATTCCAATTTAAGGTTAGGATAGCAGTTATTTCAATAGAAATACAGCTTATTTTTTTATTATTGCATAGTAACCACTTAGCACCAGGTGAGCTGTGAACTCGACCTACCTAAGCAATAAAAAATAAATAAAAAAAGAGCGTGAACGAGCTCACAGCGCACCTGGTGTTAAGTGTGTTACTGGAGCCCATAGACATCTACGACGTAAAAGCGCCACCCATCTTGAGATATAAGTTTAGGGTCTCAAGTATAGTTACAACGGCTGCCCCACCCTTCTAACCGAAACGCATTACTGTTTCACGGCAGAAATACGCGGAGTGGTTGTACCTACCCGTGCGAACTCACAAGAAGTCCTACCATCAGTAAATCCATGCATGATCTATTTACGATAAAAATGACTTCCTATACTAAACTTAACTATAAGTACTATTTCCTAAACAAAATGGTATACTCCTCAACATCGCTCTATTAAAAGTTGACCTTAATTTGAAATGTTTTATTTAATTGACAATTAAAACAATTTTAGTTAAACAATAGTATTGTCATCGAAAATATCGAAAACAAGATCATAAAAACTTTGAATCCTTATTTGACCGCAAACAATTTTAGCCATTAAAGCATAACAATTGCTAGATAAGATCTAGTTAAAAATGCCTAGTCATAGCTTAGGAGCAACGTTGACGACATGGGTTTCTCCTGTTCGATCAGATATTTGTCCAAGTCCGTAATCTAAACGTGACACAACAGCGTCTATGCTAATTCTGGCTCGTGTATTCGGGCTTTTGATCGATACAAATTGAATTATTATTCATCATAATAATATAAATGCTTATTTCGAAACTAGTGGGTTATTTAAGGGCCTGTTTCATAATATACAAGTAAAGAGACCTTTAGATTAATTCCAACGACATGTGACTGCTAAATTATTACTTTAAAATCAAGAAATGAGATAAAAATTACAAGTTGAATCCTTAAACAATAAGCCCATGCTGGTATTGTCATTCTGGCTATAATGCTTTTCGTAACTTACAATTAACCTGCTGTTGAGTGGCTATCAAGGTCGTTTACATCACAATACGAATTTCAAAACCCACCTTGAGACATGAGGCCTAGCTCAATAATAGAGTATAACTGGATTCCCACCCTTTAAACAGAAAGGTATTATCGCTTCATTGTAGAAATATTTCAATAGAAATCGGTTTGGAGTTATTTAATTTTTAATTTTTAAATAATACGTTATGCACTAATGAATTTTAAAAACATTTTTTTCAAATGCATTCGCAATAAAGCGGCTACCTTTGTTTAATACAGCGCCGTAAAAGCCTATTATTTACCTTCACAATTAGCGAGTCACACGGATTGAATATCACATCAAACAGCTCGGCAGCGGCCCACTGATTTGAGGTCATAAGACAATCTTTACGAATTCTTTACGAAAAATTGCGTATGAAGAACCGAACAAATTAATTTTGTGGTGGTGAAGTGTTTTTTTTTTTATGATTGAAGGATTACTGGTGGCCCGGAGGCCTTTCCAGTTTCACCAGGACAGGTGGGCGAGCAAAGGCTCAGCCAGGAGGGGTGGGATTTGCTAACAGCTACCCGAGCGCCTCCGAAGGAGACCTAACAGCTCAAGAGCAGCTGCTTCGCGAATGAATCTCGGATCGGAATCGCGACCCGCTGAGAAGATCCGGCGAGAAACTCAGCGAGCTGATTCATGGGTTAGGTTGCACGGCGAACTCTTTGTCAAGTTCGACGAGTACGGTTACCGAGGTCCCTAAGCCTGCTCCTAGTGTTAGAGCTGAAGGCGTCTAATGCAAAGGTTATTGGATCTGATGGATCCGTAAGGACGTGTCTAGGGCGTCGACGGTGACTGGCTCCTGCGTGATCAGGATTCGGGGAGTAGTCAGCGACGGCAACGATAAGGCGATTATCATGACGCATAGCCTTATCGAAGTACCGTTCCGACGCTGACTTCATGTATTTCGGGATAGATTCGAGGCCTAAGTCGTCGTGTAGGTCAACGTTCCTCACGAACCACGGAGCTCCGACGGCTAACCTGCAAAAGCGGGATTGTAGAGATTGGAGGGTGTCTATGTGTGTGCGGGCCGCGTGAGCGAACACCACACTCGCGTAAGTCATGACGGGCCTTATGCAAGTTTTGTAAAGTGTCACCTTGTTCCGAAGGGACATTTTACTCCGCTTACAGATCATGGGGTAGAGTCTACCGAGAATAAACGCGGCACGGTCACGGACTGATTTTATATGCGGGCGGAATGTCATCGATGCATCCAGGGTAACGCCCAGGTACTTGACCTTCCTGGCCCAGGGTATGGATTGACTAAAGAGAGTAATCGGGGGTGTGAGATTCCTCCTCCTAATACGGGAGGAAATCCGTGTGGAGCTTCCCCTCTGAAATAGCACCGCAGTACTTTTCGCTGGGTTGATGTCTATGCGCCATTTTCGGAACCACTGTCCTAGGGCTAGGGCTGCGCTCTGAAGCTTCTTCGCGATTAGGGACTTGTTTCTACTGGAATAGTAAACAGTCGTGTCGTCGGCGAATAAAGCTAACTGGGTCGGCGGCGACCGGGGAATATCGTTGACGAATAAGCTAAATAGGAGGGGGGAGAGGACAGAGCCTTGCCGGACTCCAGCTGTGAGAGGTGGTGAAGTGTATTCTGAGAGAGCACGATTAAGCACCCGTCATATTGTATGTGCGTGAAACATTGACAATATTATTCATAACGCCCATGTGATTTAAAGGCAATCAAAAGACATCAAAGCAATAACAAAAAATAAATTAATTAAATAACAGATTTTTGAAAAAAGATTTTTTTTTATTGAACATGACCATGAGCTCGTATGCTTCATAGACAGAGGGAACAGAGGGAGACATATATAATGTACACAATAGTTGTACTTATACTTTAGAAATTCTAAGAGCGTCGTTTCACAACGGTGACTTCATACCCTCACTCCGAGACTCATACATTTATGATTCATTTAAAATAATATTCAAGAAAGTGTTTATTTCAAAGATTATCAGAATATCAACACTTAATTCTAATCTATCAAACATTTGGCATAAAATGGCGTAAATTCGCACACTTGAGTACTTAGACCAACGTCATATTGCGTCATAGAATGAACTCTGACGTAGAAACAGACGAGGATGTAAGCGAGCATCTATTCTCAAATATCAGTTTATTTTGATAATTCTAGGAGATTTTTATAAACACATATATTTTTCACAATCATTAATTATTCAGGTCAAAACTTTTTTGTAACAGCAAATGTTCAAATATAACATATTATCTTCTTATTAGAATGTCCATACGAATCTTTTTGTGAAACAAATAATATATTGTTCTCTGGCTGATTTATATTAAAATTTAAGCCTCATTCAGACTATCGCATTAAAAGCAAATAAATTAAGAAGCCCTAGACTAGAGGAACAATAAAGCCGGTGACACGCGTCGTGATTTACTAAATGCAAAGCGCCATAATTTATTTTACAAAGTAGCAGTAGGAAGTCTCCCGCAGTACGCGAGAGTTGCGCAACTGTTGCGATTATCATCGGTCGTGGGCGTGTCTTCATGTGAAAACATTGGTGGCTGGCTCACTACTGCACTTTGTCTTCCTACTTAGAATTGTCATTTATACCTTCATTGTATTAGATGAACAGAAATTTAGGTTGAAATTTAATTATAAATCAAACGAATATAATCATTATCTTCTTTCTAATATTATAAATGTGAAAGTTTTGTTTGTTTATTTAACTACCCTTGTATCACTTCCGAACGAAGCCACGGATTAACATGATATTTCAAAGTGATCGTTTTAGATTCGGATAGTGATATAGGTGTAGCCTTCATCCCGAAAAAACATCTTGTTCACGCGTGAAAATAGCCTGACCCTTTCCCTTGACCACGCGGCAAAGCCACAGATAACAGCTTGTAGCTAATAAATATAACTTGGTTTTTATAAGTAAGTACTCATAAGATAATAATGAGGAAATTAAACTATGAAGCTACGCCTTAATAACGATAAAAATTATGGAACTGCTCTATTACTTCTAAAAACAATATGTATCTGTTGTTAATAAACAGATTTAAAAAAAAACTTAGCGCGATTCAGGCATCATTCGAATTTTTGAAGTTATACTTCTTTAGGCGCGTTATGAAAAATTGATGAGAGTGAAATTTTACGATGCGCGCGCACCGTGACACAAAATTAACAGAAATGAAGTTGCCCACTAAATCGCTCATTATAATACGACCGACGAAACTTGGCGAGTCTGAATATAGCCGCAGGTGAACTTTCGCGCATGTACACTCGTAAAAAAAGTGTTATTAGCATTCATTTTTTAAATCAAAATACGAATTAAAATTTCCATATACAGGGACCAAGTACAAATAAAATGAATATCAAAACACTATGAGACAGAAAGCTATAAAAATAACGTAATAAATTAAAGAGAGATAATAAAGAATAATAAATTAGGACAGAAAGCTGTAAAAATAACGTAATTAAATTCATTCGAAAGTAACCCCGAACACTGCCTTCAGTTGCGATCCGCTGTACTGTGCGTTGCGATACACCAGTTGCGTTAACTACTCTAAATAAAACTGTCAACATCTTTTACGCCTTCTTCTTTTTTTTTTTAATATCAAAAATTATGTTTGTCGGCCGACGATTTAAAACACTATTATGCTTTGGTGGCATCTTTGTTAACGAATAGTATAAATGCCAGGGGACACTTAATACTAAAACAAATTTAAACACAAACAATCCTAAAACTAAACAAAAAACTGAGCACTAAACAAAAACAGTATAATAATAACAAATCAATGAAAACTTTTGTAGCCGCCCGTACTCAAGACAGAGATAGCGACACGAACACGACACTAGTCCTAGAGTGTGAGTGAGACACATTACCGCGTACCGAGAATTACCGATGTCAAGAAAAGGGATGTCCAATATGCGTGTTTGAGGATATTGTTTAATCGATTTTTTTTCAAATTGATTAAAATTTAAATAAAAATATATAATTATATTCCATTTTATAGGAGGTTTAAAATATTCACAAACAGTCCCTATTGTAGTAGTTGTTTATAAATAACTGACATTCAACTAAATCATGTGTTTCAACCAAGAAAAAAAGTATTACTTCTTACGCGCGTACATAAGTACACGCACCCTTTTTCTTCATATGATTACCATCGATATCTATGGGCGTTTGTTGGATCAATTTACTTATATTGTTTTACTATTTATGTACTGATTGCATAACACTCCTAATTAATTTTCCCCAAGTCACGATTATTTTTCCCAAGCTTGTCAACGCTACATGGTAGTCTTAATAGATAATTGAAAAGGGGAATTTTAGAACAATTGATATTGTTACATTCCCATCGTATCTAATTAGAACTCAAACAACTCTGAAGGAAAACGTTTAAGTCATATAAATAAAGTATGCAATCATAACTGACGTATGAACGATTATGTACGGGACGAAAAGCCATTCATGCAATGCAATTGAGAAACACTAATCAAATACCGGGAAATAAATAACATTACAGTCACTGATTATTCCAAAATAATTCCGGAAATATAATAACACCGAAATTCTACGTTACTTTAAAAACTAGAGTTTTGAATGTAACACAATGTGCAAAAGTTGTGATTTTTAGTTAGGAAGGGTTTTTTTTATTGCTTAGGTGGATGGACGAGCTCACAGCCCATCTGGTGTTAAGTGGTTACCGGAGCCCATAGACATCTACAATGTAAATGCACCACCCACTCTGAGATATAAGTTCTAAGGTCTTAATATAGTTACAACGGCTGCCCCACCCTTCAAACCGAAACGCATCACTGCTTCGCGTCAGAAATAGGCAAGGTGGTGGTACCTACCCGTGCGGACTCACAAAAGGTCCTACCACCAGTAAATACATATACATAACATATAGCTCGGCAGCTTTTTCAGTTTCCCCAAAACATGTAGGTGAGCACGGGCACAGCCAGGAGTTAGTTGGGAATTGTCAATTAAAAACAGGTCAAGGAACCTGTGGTGCAGTTGTGAGGATCACTAATCACTAAACCACCAAGATTATCAATACTCGTAGAAACAGTTATCTGAACAAAGATGAGGAATTACTTATGTACAGACAGTTCGCACTATGTGAGACATCAATCAATTCTGCGGTCAACATAACATTGATGATTAAACTTTAAACATAATATCGTCAACGCCAGTTATTGATTATGAATATTAAAACGTCAATAACATGGAGAACTCGTCGTATTCCCATACAAACAATATACTGAAATATTCGAACACGATTTATAGTCCATTGAAGCGGACAAATCGAGGCACGCTTCCCTTCATTCAATAATAACAGCGTTCAACGTATGGCGTACATTCAGGCGACAAAGTGAATACAATGCGATTACCCGAGGAAGAGCTATGAAAATAAATGGGATTCTCAATTTTATATCTGACTGTACATTTTACTCGATATTGGAGTTCCTATGCCTTGAACATTTAATAATGCATTAACTAAACGCATTTTCTCACGACTATTGCTATTACATAAAAGATATAAAAATACCTTGAAGCTAGTGGTGAAATTTTAATTAATGAAACTTCATCATGATGATTCATAGGAATGCAAAGTTAAGGTGTTTAAACTAAAGTAATTAAATTAGTTATTTAATTACAGTAAATGAATCAAACTTGTGAATTGAAAAAAGAGTCTCAAAAATCTTGATTTAAATGTCTCAAAACTCACCTTAATAAGGATAAATTGTTTATGCTTTAACCTTCTGTCTTAAAGTAAGTCTCAGTAAAATATTTAAAAATTAAAAGATCTCGCCCCACACGCGGCAAATGCCAGCGTGCTGTAAAAGTCAAACGATTTTACGCGAACAAGATCTCCGTAAATCTATGAGTCGAATGATGGCCCCAGTGTCACGGCTATTAAATTACATGTTCTTGTTTGTTAAATAGTGTTTACAGGAATTTTATCTTTTAAAATATATTATGATTTTAAGGATTTTGTTACGATATTAAAAGTAGAGATTATAAGTAGTTTAATTTCGATATTAAAAGTAAGATATAAAAAGATATAAATCAGATATTAAAAGTAAGATGTAACATACCCGACTTCAACTGGACCGTTTTATTTTACAGCTTATATTATCCTCCTCCTCGCGTCGTTTCCTTGCTTAGGGGTCGTGACCATTATATTTCGACAGGATTTTACTCCTTCTAATGTCCCTCCAGCGCCTCCGATCATTGGCTGCATGAAGGGATTCGTGAAATAGGATCTCTAGTGTGGTGCGGATTCGGTCGAACCACTTTGTCGGACTGCGCCCGCGCGGTCTCTTTCCCTGGATCTTCCCTGGTACGAATAGTCTCTCTAAGCTATTCGATGTTTTCCGATAAATATGACCGAAGTTCTCGAGTGCACGGCGAAGGCAGAGTGTGGACAGTCTTGTCTTGATCTGCAGTTGATCTAAGATAGACAGATTGCTTCTCTTCGCTGTCCAAGGTATCCGGAGCATTCTTTTCCAGCACCGCATCTCAAAAGCATCCACGCATTTGAGATCAGCCGCTTTAAGGGTCAGGTCGCCGCTCCGGATAGAAAAATGGAAAAGACTAGAATGAGCACCAGTTTTATCTTCAGCTTATATTATATTATACAAAATTTCATATAATTACTTTATTTGAAATTTTATTTAGTAAGTAAAAAAGTAAAGAAAAAAACAAAGAGTAAACAAGTTAAGGAAAAAAACCTCATCTGATTGGGGTCAAGTATTCCCGAAATATTAATGAAGCAACGGCATTGCTAAAAATCGACTGTGTTCGTTCAGAACAACAATAATACTTTTTTTTAAATTAGAGTCAATTGTAAGACGGAATAAGCCATAATTTATTTTACAAATAATACCACTTTAGCTAACATAATGTTGATAGCATTGAAACGTAGGCTATAAATCTGAATAGCCAATAAAAATATGTAGTATCACCTAGTAAAAAAAACATAGGATAGTATAGTTTTTTTAAGATAGGTTTAACTACAAATAATATTAAAATTCTCACTGGAAGTAATTCGTCCATGTTCGTCCACCACATCACGTTATTATTCGATTTTGTAATTTCTAAGTTTTGATATGAAGCTCGCCTTTATATTGTTTTTCGAAGATCTTTTGAATACTTGGCAATTTTCGTGATAATTCCTTTTTAATATCTCTGCGACTTTTAAAAAAAAAATTCATACCTACCAGCAAAAGTCATTCATACGTCATATTCCATTGATTCATGTAGTAATTATTTCCCACACGTGAATAATTACCCAAACACCGTAACAGCTATTTCTAACCCACTACTTTACCATTTTAGGGCTCACTATGATCCTGAATCATGGACGGAAAAGAATATGTTACCTCATTCGCATAATTTCATCTCTCATTTGCCAAACATACCGTAATTTCGAGCCATAACTTATAAATTGTAACTCTGAATAGTAATTTTAGAAAGGAAATAACTAGATTAGCTTTGTTACAATTAATTTATTTCTATATATTATAAATTAGAATATAACAAAACATAAAATAAGAATTTTTTTTGAATACAATCTTGTAAATTTGATACGATTCATGTTTAATGAACAGTATTTTAGTGCTGAAGTTAAATGCGTAAAATAAGCATTTGTGCTTGTGGAAAATATTATAAATAATAGTCTAGAATTTCACAGTAAATCTTGCAATTATACTAAAATAGTCTCGATCATAAATACTAAATTTGAATTAATAAGGACTGTGATAATTATTTGTAGACTCCAAATCTCAAAGAGTCTCTTCGTCGCGGGGATTGCCGAATCGCGGCAGCGGTTATCGACGACTTCCACAAGGTCTTATCCAGCCTTATCTCATCCAGCACACTCAGAAAGACAGTCAACACAGTTTAACAATTCACTCTCAATTTAACCGTGTCACACGAACGGAGACGCCAACAGTGTTGTTGTACAATCTACGGCATTGGTAGTTTTCCAATTACAGAGCATAATGCGACTCAGTGACGAACAATGCCGAATTATGCTGAAGCTTAATTGGAACATGAATTAGTTTTCAAATGCATCAGCAGAGTCCGCTAAGCTAGCACAGTTTTAATTAACATTGATTATTTCTAAGAAACTACGACGAAACGAAAGCCCTACAATTTTTTTCAACATTAAATAACTAACGATAATATAGACAAAATTTCGATCAATGCCAACTTAAAGAAAAAACACTTGTCAATTTTCTGTCACTGAGTCGGTATCGATTGCGAGTATCACGCGAGAGCAGTACTTTTGAGAGTGCTCGATTGTGCGAAGCGTTGCTGTAGTTGGAACATTCAACGTTGAGCATTATGCCGCAAAATGCGCTCTAGTGCTGTAATTGGAAAACTACCTTTATCACTAGTTTGTTGCAGTTGTCATTTAATTTTATTCATGTTTCCACTATCAATCCCTAATTCGTACTAAATTATTCTTCTCTTCCGCTTCACGCACAAGCAGCATCTTTGTTTCTACCACAGTTTATGTAATAATGAAATTATCACGATACGCGCGAAAAAAATACTTTACTTTTTAAAATTAGGTCCTTACATATGAAATAGGCGTTTTGTACGGGAGGACCGTAAAGTTTTTTTTTTTTGTAAAATATATTGAATAACCAAAGTACGCACCATTGTTACCTATGCACTTTTGTCATAATATAGATAGTTCATTGATCCTTTTACTAAAAGCACCATGAGGACGAGAATCAATGAACTCTTTAAAAGCGGTTTGGACTGCCGCATCGGTGTTAAATTTTTTTGCTTGCACGAAGTTATCCAAAGCCCGGAAAAAATGGTAATCTATTGGAGCAAGGTCCGGGGAGTACGGTGGATGTCGCAGACATTTCAATTGTAACTCATCTAACTTAGTGGTTGTTTGTTGTACAGTGTGTGGTCTTGCGTTGTCGTGTAGCAGCCGTGACCTAGAGCGATTGACCAATCTCGGTGGTTTAGCAGCTAGTTCTTCCTTCATAATTTGCAGTTGCTGACAATAGATATCTGACGTAACCGTTTGGCCAAATTTTAGAAAGCTGTAGTGAACGACACCGGCGCTAGTCCACCAAACACTCACAAGTAACTTTTTCTGAGTCAATTTTCGCTTAGGACAGGATTTGGTTGGATTTCCAGGGCTCAGCTATTGCGACGACGACCACTTCCGATTATCGTACAGTATCCACTTTTCATCACAAGTAATGATTCGATTTAAAATCCCTTCATTATTGTTTTTTTTTATTGCTTAGATGGGTGGACGAGCTCATAGCCCACCTAATGTTAAGTGGTTACTGGAGCCCATAGACATCTACAAGGTAAATGCGCCACCCACATTGAGATATAAGTTCTAAGATCTCAGTATAGTTACAACGGCTGCTCTACCCTTCAAACCGAAACGCATTACTGCTTCACGGCATATTGTGTCGGTGGATCAAAGTAACACAGCAGTCGACGCGTGTTTGCAAATTCGATTCACTCAATTCATGAGTTCAAGTTACCGATCTTTCAAGTTTTTTTACTTTCCCGATTTTCTTCAAATGGATTAATACAGTTTTATCACTTACCCTGAAGCCTGCAACTATCGCTGAAGTGCTTTGTTATGGATCCGCTTCCACAGTATCCTTTAATTCTTAATTTTCCACTTTGGTCTCCGGCCGTCCACGGGGTTGATTCTGAAGGTCGAAATTTTCAGAACGAAAACGTACGTACCGTGCTTTCTTTTACGACACCAGTGCCGTACGCAACATTAACCCTCGAGATGTTTCTACAGCACTGGTGCCACGGTAGAACTCGTACTCGTAAATATACCGATATTTCATGTTTTCCATTGGGCGGAAGAAAAAACAAATGAATGACTGTTTTCAAAACTCAAATGTACACCAGCTTAATGAATTTATAGATTTGAATTTGGAATTCAATGAGGAGATATTTCAAATCAAAGTGGTCAGTACGACAAAACGCTAATTTCATATGTGAGGATCTAATATTATTCAGTTTTTTTGGTTGTCAGATATTACAGATGAAAATGATAATAACTTTATACTTGAACGTGAGCAGGGTTTTTTCCCACTTATCACTCGACCTAAGTAATGGTTAAATTAGATTTAAATATACAGAATAGAAATGTAATTTACAGCAAACCACCCTTAATCATCTACGAGTAATATCCTCTGCATTGAATCATATTCAAAGCGTGCGTATTGTAGGCGAACCTGAACTTCGCATGTCATCATAAAGTCTTTCGTAAGCTTACATCATCATTATGATGACTGTGAAGAAGAATTTGTGTGCCGTTGGATACGAATGCAAATACAGTTATACTAATAAAAAAGGATTTTCTTTGTCCTAAGTATGTTTAAACAGTTTAAATGTGACAGATATGACTGTGTGTATATATTTGTTGTAACAAATACTTCACAAACAATATTTTCTAAAATTGTCTCGAATTGAGGACACGTTTAAAGCTTTTTTTTAAGTTTTAATCTCCGGTTTTTTATTGTTTTTATATTATTTCTAAAGTTTTGAATATTGTAAATGTGGTCGCGACTTCTACTGTCTGTACCACTATTGTAGATGTTTTAGTATTGTTAAGATGTGTGTATACTAATCATGTAGCTTGTTATATGATCTGTTTGAAGAAAACTCATACATGAGATAAGTCCAGGTTTGTTTAATTTTGTTTAAACTTGTTAATGTTGTTGTCTAAACATGTTTAATGAAAATAATTGTATAAATGAATTAAGTGATAACGTATTATTTAGATTCAAATTCTGCACTAAATACATAGATATAATTAGCCATATCAGTGAATTTCCCAAATTATAGAGCGCAATCGTAAGCACATTTTTATTTGACTTCCACCTTGTATAAAAATAAGGTATTATATTTAAAAAATTATCTAAAATATTTTTTGACCACTAAAATTGTATCCGAAGCTTCCAGAATGGTAAAATTAAAAAATGAATGTCCATTTAGTGTCCCAATACCGATTTTTTTTTGTTTATATTTAAAAACGACGAATTGTCCAAAGCTACATTAAATTATTGTTTTTTCACACCCATCTCTCGACGTACTACTATATATATGTAATATATATTTAAATATTGGTTAACTGGCGCTTACGCCAACACAACTATTTGAGTATAATATTTATAAATAGAATATAACTGTTGTTAATCAGAACGTGAATATTGAATGAATTGACAAACAGAAATAGACGTCATACCAAGTTTCGTTAGTGGATGATTCACTGACAAACGTTGCGATCACAGCCGTGTGACCTCGGACCTTGCATACTCTATGACTTACATAATTCCTGTCACTGACTAATAGGATATATGGAAATAAGTAAAAGTATTCTTTGCGGATGTTTATTCGCTTCACATCGAATGAACTTTCCGATGCTACTTTAAAGTTGCACTTGTTACTGTGAGGAGACACTTAGTTTTATAGCCTATCAAATGCCTATGATATGAATGCTGTACTTGACGAAATATTTTATTACTTAAAATTTTATGATTTTTTTTTATTGCCCTATTAGGGAGATGAGCGTACGGTCCACGTGCGGGTGAGTGTTAACGTCGCCCATGGACTTCAGCAATTCTAGGGGCGAAGCCAAGCTGCTGCCTACCGTTACGCTTCCGTACCATAATAGACTTGGATTTTAAAGGTAAAGTAGATCAACTTTATTAATTTTTGCACAGATGGGTGAATGACCTCACGTTGCACACGGTGTTAAGTGCTGGCTGGAGCCCATAGACATCACATGTAGGGACGTTTACATGAGAACAGATGTTTGCTTCGCGACCTAAAAAAGAAACAAACTGATAGAAGTAGCATTGAAGATATGGTGTCTGTGTCAACTCAGCATCAACTAGGCCGTGATCGTCTACTCCTTCAGATATACACAAATAAGTGTAATAAAAGTATACTCTTAAATTATCATTGATAAGTTACTGCAATCGTTTCATTCAACACGCCTCACTTTCGCGCCACCCACAACGTCTAGCCGAAAAGCCTACACAACCCAAATTTTAGAAAGGGATCATAGAAAATGATGCCAAATTTAATGATATTACTATTATACTACTATAAGCAAAATGTATTAGGAAAAAAAAAACAAATTTGTTATTTGTATTTGAAACCTAAAAACCTTTTTTCTTTTTTTCTGAAATACTAGCTACATATTAAACATTATACAGCCATATGCTTTTGTCTATATTTTAGTGTAATATAGCGTTGTGTAACTTGAGTAACATATGACAGGAAGGGCGTAGGATGACGTAACCAGCCTCGAAAAGGCTCATGACTACAAAAACAAATGAATTACAGTTTATACTTTAGTAACTTAATTATATACATATTGACTGAGATTAGTTAATACGTAGCAACTGATAGAAAGAACTTTGTTAACACTATAGACTGTAACTCGCTAAATTCATTATGATTATGAAAAATTAAGAGTTTTGTGAATCTTTACTCTTTTATATTTCATTAATACATATAAACTTATGTGTTCATTTGACTTCCACTATGTCCACAAAAACACCCACGAAATTTGCGTAATTACTGGTGGTGTGTGGCTCAGTTTGATATCACCACCACAGTTTGACGTTCCGGTTTGGTGAAGAAACAATCTAAAACACAATTTTACGTTTTAAATTAAGTCAACTAACGCGAGCCTACCGATGAAGATCACGAAAATCATCCTCAACATTTTCACGAATGAAAATTCACAATCTATACGGACGTAGGAATTTTATAGCTTTATATAGGAATAACACTCTACCTACCAAATCTGTGGGCTTCTTATTAATATGTTTGACATAAAAAAAGAATGACGCAATAAGAAGGGCTCATAGAAACAATAATAACATTAGTATTACGCATTCATAAATTAAGCTCACTTTCAACGCAAGGTCACGGCGACACCCACCAGCGAAGCCTACGTTTTATTGAAACAATAAAATTATACAAAACGTTTGATGACACTCAAAAGGTGCGAAATTGAAGAAAAAGCTATTTATTTACATTTGCGATTTTGATGATAAATGTAAAAAAAATTATGTGAGAATTTATTTTTTGAATTCGGTTGTTCTTTTTTTCTTAACCTGTTTAAAAGTTCACCATTTACCTATCTTAATGAACACTAGACCATAATCAATATGATTTTTATAGGAACAGAATCAATATCCATTTTCCTGTTGAACGTATACCAGTAACTAAATACTCTTGAAAATATCCTAGTTGAGATATTTACAGGTTAAGGGTGACATAATTTGTAACATTGCCTTATAATTACAAAACACTATTCAAGTAACATTTTAGACCAATTACAAATAAAAGATAAAATTATTTGTCACGCGACCGCTAAATTGAAAATAATCACCTTAATAATATTTATTGACCCAAAGTGATTCTCAGAAAATAATTTTCAACATGAGCATACTTGTCTGTAAACTAGCGAGCTATAAGTTATATAATAAGTTTAATGACTGGAAGGGATACAGTAATAACTTTGTTAGATATTAAGTATTACAAGATTACAAGTCGCGGTAAATATTATTAATGCTAAACTAAAAATAAAAAATAAGAAGAATCTTTTCTTAATTTTTAGCAAAAAGATGAAGGGTAGCAATTTGAGAATTTTTACTTTAATATCAATGATGAATTAATCATCATCTAATACCATATGTATTTAAAGGATCAGAATTCAAAGGAGGATCAAACATAAACGAAGCTTTTCCTAAGAGTACAACAAAATCCATTCCCAAATTTTCTTGAGTGTGCCTAAACTAAAAAAAACCTACATTCCAAAATCGAACAATTGAAATGAGAATTAAGATTTTTTATAGCTTGAGAGCAATCGCTTGATTTTCAAGCATCTAGCCATAAAGTGTCCTAATCGAACTAAAGAATATTTAGAAACATAATTTTATAGAAAACTAGCTGACCCGGCAAACGTTGTGTTGCCTTAAATAAGATTTCTAGGGAAATTCTACTGTAAAAAAAAAACCTCATTTAACCACATAATACCTCATTATAAGCAAAACAAAAATATCCAAAACATTAAAATAAAAAAAAGTGTGTGTGTCCGCTCCGACGCACGACTGGAGTTTACTGGATATAAAAAATTAAACAAAACAATACGAGAAATAGTTCTATATTACGACAACACGATACACTACAGATTATTAACAAATTAACGAGACACAAAACAAACGACTAACAAATATATGAAAATACAATAATGAGAGAAACGCGCGATCAGTACGAGGCTTTGTGGCGGACTGCCGGCGCAGCAGCCCGGCGTCACCTGCGATAACGCATTTCGTGTGACATGCGCAATCAGGCGCATAACGCATTTCGTGTGACATGCTAGTACGATTTTGGTCCCCATAATTTTCATACCCCGGGCCTATATATGTAAATCGATTCTAAAGGAGTAAACTCCAAAAATAAATGTTTGGGGTGGACAACCCTTTTCACTTAGGGGTATGAAAAATAGATAGTAGCCGATTCTCAGACCTACTGAACATACTATTGATACACAAATAAAACAAAAAAAACATGGCTGAAAAATGTATAGTATTGTATATCTCTCAAATATATTAAGTGTATAATCTATGATGTATAGTGAGTAAGTAAGACAGGAAACCGGCTTCGTCCTCATCCCTACTACGTGATGTTTGCTGGATGAGGTGACACCTGGCGGGGATAACTGATCGATTGATAGTTGATCAGTAGTCGACCGGCGAGGGCGGGAGATCAAATTCAATTTTAAAAAAAATCATAATTAAAGGAACTTGAAATTATAAATTCTGAATAAGAATTTATCGTACTAGAATTATAATATTTGATTGCCATCTTGCAACCTTATTGCGGATCTGTGCATAGAATAAAAAATATATTAATCGGGATGGAAAAATAAGGGGGTGGACCTTAAAGGAGTGAAAATTGAGGGTAATATGATTTTTTTTTTATTTTAAGTCATGACAAATCAAAATAAAACACTTGCAGAAAAAATTAAAGTTTATAATTAACAAATAAAAAATAGGGGTTGATCGTAGAGGGGTGAAAATTTCAGAGTTGTATGTATTTTTGTATGCTGTATCATAAAAAAATAAAAACAAAATTTTTTGTCTAAAAAATAACAAATAAAATTTAAGGGTGGACCACCCTTAACATTTAGGGGGATAAAAAATAGATGTTGTTCGATTCTCAGCCCTGATCGATATGCACGCTAAGATTCACAAAAATCGGTCGAGCCGTTTCGGAGGAGTATGGGAACGAACATTGTGACACGAGAATTTTATATATTAGACTAGCTGACCCAGCAAACATTGTTTTGCCATATATAAGATTTCTAGGAAATTTCTAGTGTAGAAAAAAAAACTAACTTATTGTAATTGTGTAAGGATGTGGTAAATGAGTGAAGGTATGTAGTGATGTGAACGATGAGGGAATATATAATAAAAATAACAAAACCTCATTCAACCACATAATACCTCATTATAACAAAAAAAAAAGTCGAAATAAAAAAAAATACGTTAGGGGTGGACAGCCCCAATCACTTAGGGGTATGAAAAATAGACAGTAGCCGATTCTCAGGCTTACTGAATATGCATAAAAAATTTCATGAGAATCGGTCAAGCGGTTTCGGAGGAGTATGGGAACGAACATTGTGACACGAGAATTTTATATATTAGATATCATGCATTAGAAGTGAAAAACCTATGTGAAAATATTAAGTTGATTATTATAAGGTGTTTACAAAATGAACTTTCAAGTTAATTATTCCATAAAAGGTCGTTTGTGCTTATTATGTGAAACCTAAAATTAAATGCTCAGCAGGGCATGTATGTTAAAGTAATTATCGATTTCCTGCATCCATTATAACTAATATCTCTAGCTTGTTTTCATCTTATATGGAACTTGCCAATGAATATTTTTTATTTAACGATTATATATTTTCGTAATTTTCGGACTAAAGGAGGACAAATCAGACTTGTCACGAAAAAGGCATGCAGGGTTCAACCTGGGGTGGGCAGTAACTCAGAATATGCTGAGGAATATTTTGAGTATTTTTTTTAATTGCCTAGAAGATTGGACGAGCTCACAGCCCACCTGGTGTTAAGTGGTTACTGGAGCCCATAGACATCTACAATGTAAATGCGCCACCCACCTAGAGATATAAGTTCTAAGATCTCAGTATAGTTACAACGGCTGCCCTACCCTTCAAACCGAAACGTATTGTCCTACCACCAGTAAGACAAGAGATGATACAGTTTTACCATCGCACTACCCGCCACCGGAATATAGTTCATATAAACTACCTAGAATCCCCGTCTTCATTCACAGAAGCATTTCTAGAGATATTTTTGCCATTTACCATCCATCTTTGGAATGAACTCTTCCATGTTGTCTCCTGAGCGCTGTCACACGTCTCTCTTCAAACGAGGTTTGTGGAGAGTACTTAGGGACAGGCAATGGATTGGCTGTTCCCCTAATGTTACTGATATCCTTGAACGGCGGTAACGAGTCATCATTAGATGAGATATAAAAAAATTAAAGTGATTTTCAACATAAATGCGCAGTAGTAGAGAATCAGCATTTGTTCTGTTAAACTTAAGAAATTTAAAGTCCTACATGGGACTTATCGTTATGAACCGAAATTTTTATAATCAGTCTTAAATTAAAGCAATAACTTGTTTGTTGTTAATGCAAAACAAAAGCAAGCGAAGTATTACATTATAATCCAGAAAAGCGTGACCACAATTTTATGTTATTTATTAATTGTACTGTGCGTCGTTACAAAGATATCATCTATACCATAGGCTCACGTAAGTATTTACGTATTTGTGTCATTAATACAATCATCAACTAGCAGACAATGAAGAATTACATACTTTACCACCAAGTAACCTTAACTCGGCACGAAGTAATTTGCGGAGAACTTAATATACATATTGGAATTTAAAATGTATGAAGAATGGAATCAATGATAAGTGGCATACGTTTTATTTAGCCAAAACTTCTTCAATCTAACTAGTTTGGAACTAAGCTTTTTGGAGCTTTTAATATATGTGGTATGAATTTAAGGTAGCCGAATAAAAGTTTTCCATTGCTACTAAAATCGTAGCTATTCGTCTATGTCCAGAAAATCGATGTATGTTCATACTAAAACTGTTGTGTTTTTTTGTTGTGATTTCACAGAATTAATGCGTTACATTTTCATCAAAATCAAATGGCTTATTTGTTGTAATTTTTTTTTATCGATACCAATCAGTAAAATTTCAAAATTAATGCACTAATTTCAAGACCGTTTCTTTATAGCTGAGTTAATGGTTAAAGCACCCTTCAAAGTATCTATATTTTCCAGAATTAAAAAAAAGGTGCCACATCTCCGAAAAACTATTTTATTTATAAACTATTATATTTTTCAGTACACCATAATTTAGATTAAACAAATCTTACTCATCTTAACGGTAATGCACCAACTATCGCATCTTAAATCCTGATTTCATCGAGCTTTCACTCCTACACCAGCACACACTCATACGCCACTTATCTAAGTCACAATAACCAATTTATCGTACGTTGATTTTACGCGTTACACTTACCCAGTAAATCAGAGAGAGTAACCTTGATACCAATTTGCACCATCGAATTAACTATGTCATTTTTTTTGCGTGTCTGACCGGCGATATGCAAATAATGGTACCGTCTTAGTACATCGACCTTGCGTCGCCCACGATGTATGAATCAAAACGCGAACTAGCGTATCTTAGTTTAAAGTAGCTCCCAGTGACCTACTGATATCCATAGTGTTTGTGGGCGTTTAACGTTGACGCTGCAAAGACGTTTACGTATTCGCTAACGAGTAAAGTACTCGAAACCTATTGTAGTTTTCAGTGGCTTAGATTTATCCATCTACTTGTACCGTTTCAACAAAACAGTATTATCCGTTAATATGAAACAAATTAATGACATGTACTAGAGCTTTTTAGTCATTTTTTGGTAAAAAATGACATTAATAATTAATTAAAGCATGCAATAAAAATATTGAAATAAATAAATAAAACAGAACGTGTGCTTCAAACTGGTATACAGCATATCTGTTGTTCATCAGTCTGACAAACCAAATCGGATTAAGAATTTTAAAAAAAACGCCAAACAAACCGATGAGTTTCGGATTATAATTACCAAATTAGATTTGCGTTCAATCCAGATCCTATCTTTGGACGCACAAATGACGAGGGTCATTGACAAATGTCAATCTGACAGCTGAAGCTTCCCACAAAGCGTAAAGCAGCCTTCACATCTCAACTGCAAAATATTCTATAATCAGCTTTTTACCGCTTAGATATTCGAAGGACATAGAGCAGAATTTTACCCCAAATTCCATTTATTTGAAGATAGTAGGAAAATTTAAATCAAAAGCCCCGTCGCGTGGTTGAAAACAACGTGTAAAGGTAAATTTAGTATACAGGTTTATTTAATGAAATCAAATAGTAGAATCCTTCGCAGTTGAAGTATAAGCAAATTTACTGCGACACAATTACATCTTTAAAGTGTTTGTGCGCTCAACATTGCGACTCATGTTCTGTGAGATTAGCATAATTGCCGTGACAATCCCGCGGTATTGTTTCGGAGATTTAAATGATGTATGCAAGAATCACATCAACAATGTTGATGATATTAGAATAATATAATGAAGAAGGCCTAAAATCAGCATATCACTCTTCACTTAATAATTAAACCTATTGTGAAAACACGATCATGCTGCTTTGCGCTAAAATTTTATGTATAATGTCGATTTTTGAAGTCGTCGTGGCCTAAAAGATAAGATGTCCGGTGCATACGTGTTGAGCGATGCACCGGTGTTCGAATCTCAGGCGGGTACCAATTTTTCTAATGAAATACGTATTCAACAAATGTTCACGATTGACTTCCACGGTGAACGCAAATTATAATTTGCGTAATTACTGGCGGTAGGGCCTCTTGTGAGTCCGCGCGGGTAGGTACCACCACCCTGCCTATTTCTGCCGTGAAGCAGTAATGCGTTTCGGTATGAAGGGTGGGGCAGCCGTTGTAATTATACTTGAGACTTTAGAACTTATATCTCAAGGTGGGTGGCGCATTTACGTTGTAGATGTCTATGGGCTCCAATAACCACTTAACACCAGGTGGGCTGTGAGCGCGTCCAACCATCTAAGCCATAAAAAAACCATATTTAATTAAAACTCTTTTCGGGTATATTCTACTACGTCAGACACTACAAAATCAATGGACGCGCACGGCCTACGATCTCCGTAATGCAGGGGTTACGTCCGCTAACCGTCTCTGCGGGTTGAATAGGAACTTCCGAACATTTAAATTTTTTTCGGTGTCAGAGTATACGCTGAACTTCAGCCTTCCTATTGGGGATGGTAGGCGTGAGAAATGCTTAGGCGTATCAAAAATGCAACTTCCCGTATATGTTTCAGTTGTCTTCAGTACCCTGAGGTTATGTACGATTTGTCAAAAGTCACATACTTGGCCATTTGCAACTTCAGTGCGAATTTTCACATACGCACTCGCTAAGAACTTACGCAAAACGTTCGAAATTCCGCTTTGATTGATTATTTTGTTAGCTTCGTCATGCTGCAGTTGCACAAGTTAAATCAAACCGCGTGCTTCAATGAAAGCTAATATTGCACAACAGCGAAGTATCTGTGACCTAAAGGATAAGAAGACAGGTACTAATTATCCTAAGATAATGCGTAGCTAGCATGGGTTCATGAACGATTTCCACGATAAAGGAGTATAGATTTATTAAGGAGTGTAGATTTATTAATAAAATCCGTAAAACTTTAATTTTTAAATAGTATCTAGTAGTTGTAATTAGTGGTAGGACCTATTGAGAGCCCCCACGAGTAGGTGCCACCATCCTTCCTATTTCTTCCGTGAAGCAGTTATGCATTCCGCTTTGAAGGATGAAATAGCCTTTTTACAATATAACTTAAGCCCATGTAATGTCGACAAGACACCTGTAACGATAATTTGTATTAGTTTTTTGTCTATGATTCAATTATATTACACTCACCATCCATGAGCAGAAGCAGGTCGCTGTTGCCAAAATTAGCATGAAGAATCTACCATGATCACTATTATTATTGGTTCGAAGTAAGTATCAGTCGAACGGAATACTTTAAATGTATTCAACTGATAATTATTTTTAACAAATGTATCTTTTTTGATTGGTTTTGGTTATTTTAAGTATGTTTCGATGATACTATGTACACATATAGACTTGTTGTTGTTGTCTGAAATAAAATAAATCATTAATTCATTCATTCAGTCATTATTACTCTATTATTACCTTGTAGCTTATTTCGGTCCCAAATGATGTCACGCGTAAAGAAGGTTTATTAATTTTACGTAATAAAAATGTTTCGACTTTAAATTTGTAAAGCTTAGAAAGATAACTTACGTGGTGATCAAAGAATAGAACTACATTTATTTGCACATAGTAGCAACGATAGCTTGATTAGCAGCAATTTATTGGAATTTCTGAAGTCGCGTCTTAAATCACCATAACCTAAGATAAGACCGCCGGCGCGTATCGAGCGATGCAGCTGTGAGGGTGTTCGAATTCCGCTGGTAGGTACCAATTTTTATAATTAAATAATTAGTTAAGAATTGTTTACAAATGGCTTCCACGATGGCGGAATAACATCTTGTACTAGAGGTATTGTGTCTCTTAAGCCTGCAGGGGGATTTATCACCACCTTGGTTATTTCTGCCGCGAAGCAATAATACGTTTCGGTTTTAAAATTAGGACGGAGTAGCCATTGAGTAACTATGGTAACCAACATAGCCCAAAGGATTGTGACGTTGAAGTGGCAATGAGCAGGCCACATTGCTCGTAGAACGGTTGGCCGTTGGGGCCAGAGAGTTCTTAAGTAGCGACCGCGTACCGGAAGACGTAGCGTGGGTAGCCCTCCCACAAGATGGACCGACGATCTATTGAGGTTCGCGAGGATCCGCTGGATGCAGGCAGCGCAGGACCGGTCTTTGTGGCGAGACTTGGGGGAGCAGTCCAGCAGTGGACGTCTGTTGGCTGATAATAAGAAGCCTTTGTACTGTAAAAATGAGACTTAGAACTAAAGTCTTTTTTTTATTGCCCTTGTAGGCATACAAGCATACGGTTCACCTGATGATGAGTGGTTACCGTCGCCCATTGACTTCAGCAATGCCGGGGGCAGAGCCAAGCCGCTGCCTACCGTTAAGTACTCTCCACAAGCCTCGAAGGATATGTCATAGCGCTCGGGAAACACCGTGGAGGGGAGCTCATTCCAAAACCGGATGGTACGTGGCAAAAAAGATCTCAGGAAACGCACTGTGGATGACCGCAGTGGTTCCAGGTAGTATGGATGAACTCTACTCCGGTGGCGGGCGGTACGATGATAAAAACTAGATGAAGGTATCATCTCAAACAATTCCTCAGAGCACTCTCCATGGAACATACGGTACAGTGTCTCAAGGTGAGTGGCGGTATTTACGTTGTGTGTATAATATCTATGGGCTCCGGTAACTACTTAACACTATGTAGGTCTTGACCTCGTCCACTCTACTAAGTAATAGAAAAAAAAGGAAATCAAATTATATCCACGGCTCAACAAACACTAAGAGCATCCAATAATTCGATATATATACAACAACCACATACTTCTATACAATATACTGAAGCTTGAAGTTATTGAATTCCAAGACCGTTGCAAGCCATACGTGAATGACAGAATGAATATGTTTTTTTTTTATCACAGGTCGAATAAGTTTTACTTTGTTTTGCGCATTTTGTTTCGCTTTCTTTTCCTATGAAAAAACAATCAGATAATAGTTGGACGCAGTTATTCCTAAACAATAAAAATAAATTGTTTAAAACAATAACTACGGAACCATAAGAATGTACATTCGTAGTCTTCTATACATGACACATATGTATGTATAGTCAATACTGGGTTTACCATACATTCAAAACTAGGATGCCTATGTTAGATATTTTAGAATTTAATAAAATTATATTTTCATAGGAAGCGGTTTCTTGAATTTTTTGAAGTCATCTCATTATTTTTCGTATAGCTCTAGCTGTTATTGGAGCAAATTTAATTTCTTTTATCTGAAACCGCAGCGTTAGTCCACAATGCGTCTCATCTCGATATAACATTGCCTTTCTTTAAAAGCGTTCGAAAATATTTTACAGCGCATGACTGTGTCTCTATACTACAAACACCGTGACGGTAACCACTTGCTATTAATAGGGCCGTAAACTCGACTTCTAATACCAGAAAAATGCTTAAAAGATTAGGCTTTCAACTATAAGCAAATATATAGTTTATACCAATTACAAAAACGAAAAATATCAAAACATTAATAATCTAAATTCAATTTGTAACAAAAACCTTTTAACGATGCTATTGGCCCGTGTTTAATTGATTGAACATCAAGTTTTTTGTTTTTTTTTATAACAGTATCCTATTTTGGACGTCCATAAAACGTAAAAGAACGCCATAAAAAATGTGTTCAATAATTTTCCACATCCTACTAAATACAGCTCGATTCAATATTAATATTTCATAATTGTATTAAATAGTACATGGACAACAAACGCAGTTAATGTTTATTACACACTAAAATTAATGCTGGTATTAATTTACATTGACGCCCACGTTTCTACAATTGCAGATCTGAATCTTGGATGTTCGGCTATATTTTCTGCCAACAATACAATACCGTTTAAAACTAATTTATTTTTTGTTCAATAAATTGTTGCCATATTTAAAAAAAAAAGAAACAGTAGGTAAAAATGTATTTTTTACTAGAACATTATATTCTCTTGAAAACTCCTTTATTCCGTATGGCAATTGGGTTCTTCTGATGTCATGGTCTCAAATGTCAACTTTTTGAAAACTTTCAGGTGTTTAATTATATAAATACTTTTTTTAATTAATGAAATACCGACTTTAACGAAAATATTCATTTGAAATTGTAATCCATTAGGATGAAACATAATGAAATGAAATAACGCCCAAGTCCCTTTTTGAAAGAAAAGTCACTTCATCGTGAAAGTAGAAAATTGCCAAAACACGCTTACTAGAATATTATAATATTAATCCAAACTAAAATAGTAAATTGTAGAATTTCAAAACAAGAACTTTTTGGAACAATTAGAAATTGAATCGAATGTATGTGTCATCTTACTTCATCTTAATTTTTTTTTTAATTAGCGATTATTTAAATTAAATATCCCACAAAATAACAGAACTTATAAACCGTTACAGGAGAACAATTGTATCAAATAAATACGTCGAGTTTAACAATCGTTCGCTCCTTTCGAAATAAATTATAAGAAATATACTAAATACAAATTCATAAATAACTCTCGTCCCACACGTCGATTGAAAAAGGACTAAGTAGGTGAGAAATTCTGTTCACTAGTAATATAGATTTTGATAAACTAACGCTTACTCGTGGCTCTCTCTGTGTCAGTGCAAAGCAAGTCAACAACAGAAATGATCATTTTGTAAAATTACAGATTATAATCGATTCGTCGTTACAAATTTAATGAATTCATATTAAACAGTCACCACACTAAATTTCAAGAAGTTATTTCAAAATTTCTAGACTAAGTAAAATACGTCAATTTTTTTTTATGTTAGTAACTCGTTAATCATACAAATGGATATTTACTGAAACCTCTCACACGCCCTTTGCCTTTGGATAGTACAAAGTCTTCCAACGTGTCAGACATAACTGTGAAAGCTTCCCGCAAACAAAGCACAAACAAACCGAGCCACAATTTAAAAGTACATAATTCAACATGCAGACGATTCATCAACCTCCTCTATTCACAATTTCCGATTTTGCATATTGATTTCATCAAAATGTTCTGCTATACAAATCGTTGTAATATATTTCGCCATATGTGTTGAGCGACCGTTATTAATTGTCGACTATTCGCAGTACTAATTGGGAGAAATTTTAAACGAACCTAATATTTTTCGTAATTAATTTTATTACGTTGCTCTTAAAAGGTAACGGCGATTAAGGAACACAATTATATGTAGTTAGAAATTGTTCCAAATGGAAAAAAAACTTTAATTAGTTTGAAAATCCTTGTTAGCCATTTCTGACAACAATAATGTAAAATAGATTGCAACAAAAAGATTTAGTGTTATTTCATGGTAAGTAGTGGTCATCGTAAACAGGATGAGACATGAGATGAAACACTGTCTGAACAAGTGTTCACGTATTACCTCCACGATTAAGGAATTTGTGTATTAAAAATAAAACTCTCATAAATTATACTTTTTATATAATATTGTAAGCCTGCTAGGGTGTGTACCACAATCCACCCTGTTTCTGCCGCGAAGTTGTAATGCATCTAAAGGATGTTTTTTTTTATTTATTGCTTAGTTGGGTGGACGACCTCACAGCCCACTTCTTGTTAAGTGGTCACTGGAGCCCATAAACATCTACAACGTAAATGCGCCCCCACCTTGAGATATAAGTTCTAAGGTCTCAGTATAGTTACAACGGCTACCCCCCCTTCAAACCGAAACGCATTGCTGCTTCACAGCAGAAATAGACGGGGTGATGGTTTCTACCCGTGCGGACTCACAATAGATCCTACCACCAGTCGAACAGACTTTATACAATTGATATTTTACCACAATGACATGTCTAAAGATGAGTGACGGCATTTAAATTCTTGATGCGCACGGGGTCCAATAACTGCTTTACACCAGGAGGTCGTACATAAGTAACAAAAATGGTAATTAACAATGATTTGTTGGGTTATGGACGCTCATTGACTTATTGAGAACAATCAAACCACTACTTAACACTAAGGACTCGTTTCAAGGACAAGCCTGCTAGATCATTACTGTAGTGGTATTATTCTAAGCAGCTGGTGGACACCAAGATGTCGTGGCCAGTTGATTTAAATCTCCAGTTTCCACACGGTTACAATGATAATAAGGGCATTGAGATAAAATCTTACAACACAATCGAATTACTAATATGCCGTCTAAATACTTAAGCGAACCTCGAAAGGTATCGTATAAAATAATTTATTCTTGTCTTGAGCAATATTTGAACAACAACTTTATCGATCACCATACGCATACCTATTTGAGACAAAATTTAGCTTTATACAAATATTACCGACATGTATAATGATGTAAAAGTAAAAAATACCTTTGAGAATGCTATTACAAATCTGATTCTAAATGTTATACTGTTGTCTACATACTACTATAGTACTAATACCGGTAATACATTAGTCAGGCTATTGTACTACCACACTGCGATCGCTAACTATAATTTATTGATGACAGGACGCATTGATCTAATCTCACTCACTCATTATCTAATCACTATATCACAATCTAATCACTCCTCCTTAAAGCCATTATTCGCGCAAATATTCTAATTAAATCCTCTCAAACCTCTATTTTATATCTCGATTTTGCAATATCTAGCTTGACATTTGCAAGCAGAGCTGACACAATGTATCAAAGAGATCTAGTTATTTAGGGCGAGTGTAAGAAGTGAAGATAAAATAAAAAAAAAATACAATACTGAATTATCCGGAACGTTCATTTCTAATCAGTCACTTGAATAAGCCAACGAACTTAAAACCTGCACGGTCTAAGCAGCCAAGACAAAAACAATACAATAATTGTTATTGATTAGTGCCAATTGAATACAATACAAATAACGGAGTCATTGTAATTATTGACAGCCGGGCCGCCCTCGCACCCACTGGGAACATATGTATGTACTTGGTGACATATTGTCTAGCAGTAAAGACATGTGACCAATCAATACTCGTTGGTAAAATAACGGAGACAAGCGCTGAGGCTGGTCTGGTACATAATACTACCTTTTTCCTTTCGGCTACAAACAATGAGTACTAAGTGGAATGGAATAGTGACGTCACGACACCTACGAAACAGTTGCTGAAGCTTATCGACCGTTATAAGCCTCATGCTACTGGATTGAAGTCTTAATGACATTGGAATAGCAACTATCCTACCTTTGAATACGCAGCTAGCCGCTAAGTTCATATACCTTTTTTATGTTGATGGATCCGTAAGGACGTGTCTAGAGCGACGACAGTGACTGGCTCCTGTTTGATCAGGATTCGGGGAGTAGTCAGCGGCGGCAACGATAAGGAGATTATCATGACATATTACCTTATCGAAGCAAGATTCCGCTGCTGACTTCATGTGTTTCCGGATAGATTCGAGGCCCAGGTCGTCGTGTAGGTCAACTTTCCTCACGAACCACGGAGCTCCGACGGCTATTTTGCAAAAGGGGGATTATAGGGATTGAAGAGTGTCTATGTGTGTGCGCGTGCGGCCGCGTCAGTGAACACCACACTTGCGTAAGTCATGACGGGCTTTATGCAAGTTTTGTAAAGTGTGTCACCTTGTTCCAAAGGGACATTTTACTCCGCTTAAAAATCATGGGAGAGGGATGTAATTAAAAAAATATGTTAACATTCTGCACTCCCTCCTCTATGTTCTCTATAAGTGTGGGCAATTTTATACTTCTACGTCCGCGCAATTTTCGTAAAAAGGGGTACAAAGTTTCTACTTCACGTATTAATATATAGATTCCTATCATTACACTTGTGTTCAGCGTACCTTATAACGTATGTTTGAGAATGACATGTCATCCTTCAAAACTGCTTTCAGAACTTATACATATAACAGTTTTCTGGATCACTGCTGCTCGGATATAACTCGGCCGATTGCACATATGGTACCTACAGAAAAACCCATATTTTTTACGAGCCTATTTCTGCGACAAACCGTTCGGATTCGCAGGGTGGGACAGCCGTTCTACAATAGAAGTGAGACTTCAGGCTTCAAACTTCAACCTATTTGATAGTTTAAATTAAATGCCTTAAAATCGTAGTATCAACTAGTATTTAAGCGGAAGTTAAAATTATGATCTGCTTAAAAATCATCCCATAAAAACATATATTTCGTTGTAATTACCATTAATTACAACGAAATATATTTGAACACTTAAAATTCAATTGACAAAAAAAAATATTCAACATTAGCTAATGATACATTTCGCGCTTACATAAAAAGCTAATGAGTCTCGTAACTATATATATCTTGAGATCAAATCTTTGTTTGTTTAATACTTCAACTCAATTGAATGTGTAAAATGAGTGATGTTTGTTTGACGGATGTTTGTACAATTATATTTGTTGAAATCGCTTCTAAGGAGACCGTACTCAGATCGCGTCGATAAAGGGCCCGACAGTACCTTATGTCACGCAATGACTAGACGGTTTTACGTACGTTTACGTACATGCAAGAAGGATGCGGAAGTTTATTTTCAAATTTAATTTTTATTTTATAAACGAGTGATACCACACACCTTAATTGAACGCTGCCATCTTGATACATGATGTCGAAGTCTCAATTGTATTCTTTAACAGCTGTTCTACCCTTAAAATCGGAACGAGTGACTGCTTGGTGGCTCAATTAACAAGGCGGTGGTATCCACTCGTGCGGACTTACAATTGATAAGTCCTACCTACTACCTAGCTTACTGGTGGTAGGACCTCTTGTGAGTCCGCACGGGTAGGTACCACCACCCTGCCTATTTCTGCCGTGAAGCAGTAATGCGTTTCGGTTTGAAGGGTGGGGCAGCCGGTGTAACTATATTGAGAGCTTAGAAGTTATATCTCAAGGTGGGTTGCGCATTTACGTTGTAGATGTCTATGGGCTCCAGTAACCACTAAACACCAGGTGGGCTGTAAGCTCGTCCACCCATCTAAACAATAAAAAAAATAAAGAAATAAAAACCTACCATCTGCATCGAGATATTATTTACTACGTACCTCGATGACCATCTGTAATACCGCTTTATAAATGTTGTGACTACCATTTTCACTGCACGATATTAATCCTTCATCATTTCATTATTCCTTCGTCATTAAGAGATAAATTCTGAGGTCTCCGTTTTTTTACAGTACAACGGCTGCCCCACCCTTCAAACCGAAAGTACCTACCCGTGTGGACTCACAATACGTCCTACCACGAGTAAATGTTCTGTAATTACTAACGAACTGTGAGCTCGTTTAACACCCAATAAGCTGTAATCAATTTAGAGCAATATAAATGTTTATTTAAATTAATGGATTGACTACTAAAGGTGTACTAAAGATACTCTCCGTGTTTGTTCTATTCGATTGAAAATAGCCACATTGGTATAATATGATTTAAATCATTCAGTTCACTTGTCATAATTATTTTTAATTATGTGCCTGCTGCAAACGGCCCTGTCGATATAATATTTTTTGTAATGTTTATCGTATAGTATATAGGGGATTTACAAAGTTGTACTTTATTTCGGGAGGATGCAAAGTGATAAACCAAGATCGTGTAAATATTTAGGCAACATTCTGAAGTTGTGTGATTATACTTGATACTGTGATTACACTTACGCCGCACAAATGGAATATAAAATTAACTTATGGGCTTAAAATAAATGCTGTTACTTTTCTATTATTGTAAGGGAACAGGTGAATTATACTAACTAATATATTCCCTGTATAATAACTAATATATTCTGTCGTTTGTAGAATAGAATAGGTTAGAGTCGATTAATTCAAATCTAAGCAAATAGCGGCTTCCCGATCAAAAACCATTTACCTGAAATACGCAATTTGGTTGGTACGCAATCACGCAGATTTCGTGAATTTTAAAATGTCCACATGAGGCTACTATTTTATTCAATGCTCGTGAGCATGTGTTAAATACTATGCAGTTAAATTCTGCTATATATTCTCTTATGATCTTTATGGAATCTGGTAGAGCTCATCTGTAATAGATAGATTATTTGACTTCAATAAAACAAACGTAGAAAAATGATCACTCATTAGACTATATCCAGTAAACTAGTGGCTCCTCCACTCCACGATCACAGACGCTAAAAAACTTAAAATTCTTAATGAGCATAATTTATGAACACTCGTTTTAAACAACGAAACGATTGAACTTTTAACTGTGTTACATTGAGTATTGCACTCGATTGAATTGGAATTGTTATAAATTTTTTCTAGTTATTGTTTAGAAGGGTGAATGACCTGAGTCTATGGTCTATTCTATCAGCCCACAAACGTCCACTGCTGGACATAAGCCTTCCCCAAGCCTCGTCATAAAGATCGTCCTGCGCTGCCTGCATTCAGCAGATCCCCGCATATGATCATCACGACGTAAGTGCCACCACTGTGACCTTGGATTCGAAGTTTCAATTATATGTTTATCTGTTGTCCCACTCTTCAAAAATTTTAAAATACATATACCTACGTGCGAGATTTTTTACGTTGGTAACACTACCACACCTATATTCATTTTTGAGAAAATTTCCCTAAACCTGATATTAGACCATAAGTCATACAATGAGACTTCAAGTGAACAAATAGAATGGTCTTGGAGTGAAAAAAAGCAAACATATTTGCATAACACTGCCAAAGCAAATGAATATCTCAGAATCAATTTAGCGGTTGCTATTGTAATAAGCAGATGACATGCTTAGTACAGTTCGGAGCTGAAGGAGCAATTTGATATCACAAAGGAAACCAGAAATACCGGATATATGAGTATCAAATACACTACTTGTCAATAACATTAACTGAACTTATTTGTTAAGGAATAATATTTTCTATATGTAAACGTTTTTTTTTCGTGGAGGCAACTTGGATTTGTACCAGCTAAAATACCTCTTTAATATGCGTTTGGTCAACTTAGGCCAGTGTGGAGTTCCTCAACCTTAACAAGATGAACAAAGGTGAGGATCTTCAACTCAAATGTAAAGTCTGTATTGCTGTACGGGAGCGAAACTTGGTTTGTTCGCAGGGACTTGATCAAAAAACTTCAAGTGTTTGTGAATAGGTGCCTACGTCAGATTTTGAAAATCTTTTGCCCTGAGAAGATCACTAACAAAGTGCTGTGGAGGATCACTAAGCAGACACCAATGGAGAAGGAGATCCTTACGCGGAAGTGGCATTGGATTGGTCACACTTTGAGAAAGCCCGATACCCACCTATCAAAGAGAGCACTGACCTGGAAAGTGTCTGGCAAAAGGAAGAGAGGCCGCCCCAGAACAATTTGGCGTCGCTCGGTGGAGCAGGAGCGAGGGGTCTTGGGCATGACGTGGGAGGAGCTAGAACAGACTGCCCAAGACCGATATAAATGGAAAAATTTGATTCGAGCCCTACACCCCAGCAGAGGGTAATAGGAAAGAATGATGATGATGATGAATATGCCGCTACTTAGCCCGAATGAAACAGAGCGCAATCGAAGAATACAGAGGGAAACTTGGGCTTTCATCGCCGCTCCTCAAAAAAGCATATAGAAAGTGTTCTCTCTCAAGCCCACCTCCTGCTCTTGAAAGATATAGCGCTGTTTACTTCTACACTTATTTAAATTTGAAAAATCTTCACGCTACTTCCACCAGACTATGTACAAAAATATTTTCTTGCTGTTGCGGTGGTATTTTAATGTATTTTTTCTAACATTTGGTCCCATAAATAATCAATCATATACAGGATAAGAAGGCAGACGATGATAATGCCCATTAATATGAAAATTAAATTAAAAAAAAAACGTTTGAGATTTAAAAATAAATGTGGTGTTTAAAATAATGTTACAAAAAATTCAGTTTTAGAAACTATTATTTGTAGGCCAAATAATTTTTTTATAAATAATAATATATACTAGAAGGTAATGAAAATTATGATGACACGTTATCCCAACCTTCATTTTTGTGTATTTAAATACTTTACGAAACAATTACTTACCTAATATAAATAAACAATTACAATGACTTTTTCACTTTATGCTCTCTCTATACGTATATCAAATCATAAAAATAATTTTATTTAGACTTATTATACGGTTTATTTTGGTCTTGATTGAAGTATGACAGTCGGTATTATAAAGCCCGTAATATCAATAGTATTTTTAATTAAAATCGAGAGTTTAACCTGTAACTGATGATCAACTCGTAATTTCAATCATAGTTAAGCTTTCCTTCGGAGCTTAAATTATCACGAAGCTTAAATGGCTACGAAGGAACGTTTAAGTCATAAATTAGGTTTAAGCTGTTCTTTTCAAACTTTCCGCTCGAAATAAACAGCTATTGTTTTGTGTCAAACTTAGTAAATAAAGATATTGATAAACTAATGTGAAAAACTGTATTGTGAATGACTCTTGTAAATAAAAACAAACAAACTCTTTGGCTAGTTTTCAATCAAGTTTGATCCTTCATCTTATTATTTACAACACTAGTTTTTTTTTTGCCCTACCTTAGCTGGTTGCCTTGAGAGTGAATCTATTTAAAGTAATGTTGAGCTCATCTGGTCGGCAGTTTAGCTAAGGGCACAACGCCGGCAAGCTAAGATTTTCAGATTACAAAAAGATACAAACACAAGTTCTAGACTCTGATTCTAGAATACCCTTAACAAAAACACTGACTCCAACTGAGAATCAAACGTAAGTGGTAATCCAATAGTTGCTACTCCAATGCTGCAAACAAAACCTTTTCAGAAAAATCAGATATACTTACCCGTATCTCCTGCTTGCATCACCTAGTTAGCTGCAATACGAGGTGCAGTAGCTACAGGGTTAATTACCAAATTATCATAAACGTAGCTATGATATGGGACATGCAAACACTCGCCCCGAATTGAGAACAGTTCAGAGTGCATTAATACAAAAACAAAAGTGAGCCAAGCTTGTATTAAGAAAGTGATTTACTTATCAGCTTTCACAAAAAGTAGCTCAGTGAACTAGATTTTCCGCGAGATGACATCTAGGGGAGAAAATTTTATCTCTAAAATTAAATTTCGATTGAGTTCGTATTAAATTTTCAAAATCATATTCATTTTAACTCACTAGACTAGAATTCATCTATAGTGCGGACCAGAACCAAATATATGTACTTTTATATGTTTAAATACCTAGTCAGGTCATAAATTCTGTCACATGTTTAATGTAAAATAATTGAAACAAGTTTATTCATTATGTAACCATTCATATACCAAAATGAACTTAACAAAATATAGATTCTTATGACACTAAAGTTTATTCAAAATGACCTCCGTGATTTTGAATACAGGCCTCAATCTGCGCGGCCAGTCGTCTATCGCAGCACGAACGCGGTCCATATCAATATCGGCGGCTGCCTTAATCAAGGATGTCTTGAGTGACTCCAAATTGGGATGAGGCTTTGAGCACGCCTTTTCCTCCAAGTGTTGCCATATCTTGTAATCTAACGGATTCAAATCTGGACTGGAGGAGGGCCAGTCTTCGTGCCGGATGAAGTCGATTTCACGCGCCGCCAGCCAGTCTTGTGTGCTCTTCGCTCTATGAGCTGGCGCCGAATCTTGTTGGAATACCCAGTGCCTGTTATTGAACATGGTATGAGAAACAGGTTCCACAAGGTTCGTCAGGACTGTATTTTGATACACAACTGCATTCGTTTTTACACCTTTCTCACAAAAATGTACCTCTGTTAAGCCCCAATAAGAAACTCCCAACCATACCATGAGCGAGGATGGAAAATGACCTCGTTGGACACGCGGAATACGGTTGCTCGCTTCTTCACTACTGTGTGCGTACACCTTATCATTTTGTTTGTTGTAGCTCTCTTCTACGGTAAAAATTTTTTCATCCGAAAAAAGAATTTCCCGATATTTTTTTCCCGCGTACCGCTTCAACAAAGCGCGGCATCTCTTCAGTCTCAGGTCCATTAGACGAGCATTCAAACGATGTCCTGTTTTTCTTCGATATGCCCGAAGCCCTAAGTCTTCATTTAACACCCTTTTCACCGTGGTTCTGCTTAACCCCATCTGAAGGGCCAACAGTTTCTGCTTACGTTTGGGATTTCTTTGAATTCGCGCCTTCACAGCTTTTATCACTGCTGGAGTCCTAACAGACCGAGGGCGACCACTTCTTGACCTGTCATCTACACTAGAGTCTTCATTGTATCGTTTGATGGTACGATAAACGAATCTTTTGGTTATATTCAAATTTTTCAGTATGTTAAAAATTTGAATTGGCGCGTAACCGCAACGATGCAACGCAATAACTGCAACACGGTCTTCTTTAAGCGTCCACTCCATATTTAAAAATGAGTAAAAATTCTAAAAGTATACATTTTTATTTTCATGAACAATTCGAAATTCGAATTCAATAAACTTTTTTGTGGCCAGCATTCTAAAAGAAAAGTTTTTACTGTGTGACAATACTTATGACCTGACTAGTTATATACATGAACGAGTGTAGATATTAAACAAAGAGAAAAAAGAGGAAAAATCTTGTTCAGTACTTCGTGTGATAAATGAATTTTTGATGTGAACGAATTTGAACTGCCAAATAAATAAATATCACTAAACATAAATCTCTTAAGAATTTTTTGAATGAATTAATTTTATGGATAATTTTTTGATGATATTGAGAAAGGACGCTGTCGGGGCAAACTAATGTTGAATATAACAACTGAAGATGCACTTCAGCATTAGTTACATAACTTAGCACACGTTCTGACATAAAATTAAAAAGCTAGTAATGTGCTTATTTTTAAGCACTGAATAATTAAATTTCGTTTTCGTTCATTAGCTTTTCCTTTACCGAAAACAAATGAAGCGCAAGTAGCCGTAACGAATGAAGTATAAAAATAAACAAAAAAATATTTATGTATGCTTAATGACTAACTTAATTAAACGTAAAAGCGAAACTAGTTTGCTACTTGGAGATAGTAATAATTATAGTTGATTTTATGATCGAATTAAAACTTAAAAATGTTAAAAGTTCCGCCCTTAGCGGCCCCAAGCAGAGATTTACTTATGTACTGGTTTTTTTCTTCTATTGCGTAATAAAATGAACCAGTTTATTGCTTACCCAGTACGGAGTAGTGACTGGATAGGTATAACAAAGCTAATACTGCTATCAGTATTGAGACATAGGATCGAAGCTTGAATTGTATTGTTACAAACTTTCAAATGCAGAGATTTACTTATGTACTGGTTTTTTTCTTCTATTGCGTAATAAAATGAACCAGTTTATTGCTTACCCAGTACGGAGTAGTGACTGGATAGGTATAACAAAGCTAATACTGCTATCAGTATTGAGACATAGGATCGAAGCTTGAATTGTATTGTTACAAACTTTCAAATGTTAACTTTTAAAAGCTTTCAAACAGAAACGCGCGATTGCTTCGCGGCATAATTCAAAAGATTGGCACATCTTTAAAGTTTTTTTGTTTCTTGTGTGTTTTTCTAAATTCAGTACAAAAAGTTTCCTGATATATGTATTTAGTTACTCATTAAAACAATTACATAGTCTTAATAATTTACTCGCCTTGAATATCACTATCATTATATTATAAAAAACAGAAGAAGATATTAGCTGCTATTTGCAGAACTTAAAACAAAACATACAAGAATTGAACACACAAAACGACGAACACGACGTACAAACATACTACAATACATTAGAAAATGTTATTAATAAGAGCATGCCATCAAAAAAGAAGGAGCCAAAAGTAGATACTGTTGGAAAAATTCTCAGTAAACATACACTGGATATGCTCAGAAAACGAACAGAACTAGTACAAAAAAAAA
>NW_021011591.1:820306-1085352 GCF_003987935.1 Bombyx mandarina | reverse complement strand
TTTGCCGATGATATCGTCATCATGGCGGAATCGCTGCAGGACTTACAAGAAATGGTGCACAGCCTTAATGCTGCATCCCAACGGGTTGGCCTCGGAATGAACTTGGATAAAACCAAGGTAATGTTTAACGGAAACGTCATTCCGAGACCAATCGATGTTGGCGGTACACCTCTCGAAGTTGTTCAAGAGTATGTCTACCTGGGACAACCCTACAACTAGGTAGAAACAACTTTGAGAAGGAAGTGACCAGAAGGATTCAGTTGGGCTGGGCAGCGTTCGGGAAGCTTCGTCAGGTCTTTTCGTCGCCCATACCACAATGTCTGAAGACAAAGGTCTATAATCAGTGCGTCCTACCCGTGCTTACCTACGGAGCCGAAACGTGGACACTGACTGTGCGACTAGTCCACCAATTAAAAGTTACTCAGCGAGCTATGGAGCGAGCTATGCTCGGTTTGTCATTGCGAGACCGAATACGCAATGAGGTCATTCGGGCAAAAACCAAAGTGATCGATATAGCTCGCAGAGTTAGTAAGCTGAAGTAGTGCGAAGATGTGAGATGTACTCGCCGTTTATGTTAATGCCGCGTCCGTTCCAGTCCAGAGTCTTGAAAACGTCCTCCAGTGCGTTTGTAAACAGTTTCGGGGATATAATATCCCCCTGTCTTACACCTCTGCGCAACTGGATTGGTCTCGTCTGGTCTTTCTGTACTTGGACGGTCATTGTAGCGGCATCGTACAGGCATGTAATGGATGTAATGGGGCAAATTAACACCACACTGTCTCAAATGCCAACCCTACCTGCACGTGGTGCATCCTGCTGATTGACGAACAGGGCTCTGGTGACCGATAGATGGCGGAATAACCATCAACGAAAACCACTCGGTGCGGAAATCTCCTGGCCGGTAACGGGCAGCAGCATTACCGGTGCAAGGCACCGAGCACTGCGATCGCCAACCCGCCTGCCAAGCGTGGCGATTACGGCATAACCCCCCCTTATGGCAGCTACAAATAAAAAACGGCCCCCAGTTCCCGGCAGCTTTACTATCCCTGGCTACGGTAGCAGTCATGGTAACGGTAAGGCAGGGGGTGCGAAGAATCCCCGGGCTACGGACAGCTACCACCAAATGACCCTGGCGACTCTCAATACCCGGACCCTGCGGCTTGACGAACATATTGAGGAACTGGAAGCGGAATTAGGAAGGATACGATGGCACGTACTAGGGTTGTGCGAAGTCCGAAGACAGGGGGAGGACGTCATAACTCTGGACTCAGGCCACCTATTCTACTTCCGGGAAGGAGACCAACCTGGACAAGGTGGAGTTGGCTTTCTCGTCAATAAAATCCTCACGGACAACATTGTAGAGGTATCCAGTGTGTCGACACGGGTAGCGTACCTCATAATTAAGCTCACCGAAAGGTACTCTCTTAAGGTGGTGCAAGTATACGCACCGACTTCGTCATACTCGGATGACGATGTGGAGATTGTGTACGACGATATCACCAGGGCTCTGCACGATACCACAAAAGCCCACTTCAATGTTGTCATGGGAGATTTTAACGCTAAAGTGGGAGTACAGACTTGCGACGAATCGGTGCTAGGATCCTTCGGTTATGGATGTAGGAACCACAGGGGGCAAATGCTAGTCAACTTCCTTCAGCGTGAGAGGCTCTTTCTAATGAACTCGTTCTTTAAAAAGAAGCCACAAAGGAAGTGGACTTGGCTAAGCCCCGACACTGTGACGAAAAACGAGATAGACTTTATTATGACGGACAAGAAGCATATATTCAGGGATGTCTCTGTGATCAGCAGGTTCAATACCGGTAGTGATCACCGACTTGTCAGAGGCACACTGAATATGGACTTCAAGTTAGAACGCACTCGTCTAATAAAGTCTACGCTTCGACCCAGCCTACATCACATGGCTGTAGATCCGGAGCAATTCCAGCTAGATCTCCATAACCGATTCGCTGCCTTGGAAACCACCACAGACGTAGACGAGGCCTTAGATGGCGTGGTGAGGACACTGAGACAGGAGGGACAGAGACTGTGTCCAAAGGGTCGTACAGGCAGAACATCAAAGTTATCATCCGAGACTCTCCGGCTAATGGAAGAAAGGCGAGAAAACACACAGGCCACACAATCAGAGAAGGTGGCTCTTAATAAGAAAATCAGGACGCTGGTACGACGCGATCTCCGACGGTACAATACTCAGCGGATCAATGACGCAATCGAGCAAAACCGAGGAGCCAAGGTGTTCGTGCAGCCTCTTGGTAAAAGCCACCTTACAAAACTGACCAAAAAGGATGGCCAAATTCTCGCCTCCAAACCGGAGATTCTCAAGGAACTTGAGGACTTCTACGGAGGCCTCTATACTTCCAAAGCAACTAAGCCTGTCTCCGACCCAGCAGATGTCCGAGCCACACTGTCCCGCCACTACACCGACGAGCTGCCACAGATTAGTGTAGACGAGATCGGGATGGCTCTTGAAAATCTTAAAAACGGAAAGGCCCCGGGGGAGGATGGTGTTACTTCTGAGCTCTTGAAAGCAGGAGGTCTTCCTGTTATTAGGGAGCTCCAGAAGCTCTTCAACACTGTCCTCTTTACCGGTAAAACTCCAAGGGCGTGGAGCAGGAGCATAGTTGTCCTTTTCTTTAAGAAAGGAGATAAAACACTTTTAAAGAATTATCGCCCCATCTCGCTCCTGAGCCACGTCTACAAATTGTTTTCAAGAGTCATAACGAATCGTCTCGCTCAGAGACTTGACGACTTCCAGCCTCCGGAACAGGCAGGATTCCGAAGAGGATTTGGTACCGTGGACCACATTCACACAGTTCGGCAGATTATACAGAAGACTGAAGAGTATAATCTGCCACTATGTCTGGCGTTTGTGGACTACGAGAAAGCCTTTGACTCGATCGAGACCTGGGCTGTTCTGGAATCTTTGCAGCGGTGTCAAGCTGACTGGCGATACATCGATGCACTAAGAAATATATACATATATAGGTAATTAACACCCTGATAAAGAGCCAATAAACCTGTTCATCACACGAATGTTTGCTCGGTGTGGGAATCGAATCCACGACCTTGAGTGAGTTGAGTGAGTACGTTGATTAGTTTAGAGAGTTTGTATCTAAATAGTTAAATAGACGATAATTCGAAAATTTATGGTTCCGTAAATTTCGCAGAGACTCATATGAATAAAAGCACATAATATGTATATGGAACCTTTTCAAATCGACATTGACATTTTGTGTTGAGTTTTTTTTTTTTGTGATTGTGTCTGTACACAAACAGATCCAGTATTCGTGCATAAACATCTACAAATTATTAAATACATACTATATATGTACATGTAATTGATAATGAAAAGGATGTTGTACTAGCGGAAATCACCAATATGTGCTTACTTCACGAGATCATGAAAGTTGTTAAGCACAGAATTCCTTGTTGTCTACACTTCGATACACTAGACCTCTTTTTAGTACATGGTCTGTAACAAAAAAAGCGCTTTATAGTTTTTTATCGATCATATATTTTATTTTTTATAGTTTATATGGGTGATCGAGTTCATGGTTTACTTAATATTAAGTGATTACCGTAACCCACAGAAATCATAACGTAAATACTGATATCCACCTTGCCGCTTGAGATTTATGACTCCGCCTGCGGGATTCGAACACCATTGCATCACTAGATATGCACCGGACGTCTTATCCTTTAGGGCCACGACGACTTCTAATCTAATTATGCAGATTCTAATTTTCTTTGAGGTTATGATTTTTATTACACGATGTTATATCTATCATCGTTGAAGTCATTATGTGCGTATTTTACTTAACAAAAGTTGGTACCTGCCCGTAAAATTTGAACGCGGCTACTTACATACTTAGAGATAATATCTCAGTAACGATATAAGCGCTGTTTTTAATTAACCAAGATACGATTCGCAAAAGAATGTAGATCTTCATGCACTTCCTATAATAACAAAGTTATTCGCGAAACTGGATTCGAATCGTGAACGGAAACCGGTCCTTGAGTTCGTATTAATTAAGTGCAGTTCATTTGGGGACATTTGCTTGACCGCGCCATTGCCAAGGGCAATGTCAGTTATATGCGACAAGGTTTTAGAATGTGTTTTGATTTTGGGTAAAATGAAGTTAGAAATAAAGACGTAGCGTGGGTAAGCTTCGCACGAGGTGGAACGACGACCTATTGAGATTCGCGGGGATCCGCTAGATGCATGCAGCGTAGGACCGATTGTTGTGGCGAGTCTTGGTGGAGGCCTATGTGCAGCAGTGGATCTCTAAACTTCATAAGGAAAAAACGGTTTTGTCTTTTTTTATATCTTAGATGGGTGGACGAGCTCACAGCCCACCTGGTGTTAAGTGGTCACTGGAGTCCATAGACATCTATGACGTAAATGCGCCAACCACCTTGAGATATAAGTTTTAAGATCTCAGGAGTAGTTACAACGGCTGCTTCACCCTTCAAACTGAAACGCATTACTGCTTCACGGCAGAAATAGGTAGGGTGGTGGTACCTACCCGCTCGGAGTCACAAGAAGTCCTACCACCAGTGTCATTTAATCATTACATTTTTTCAGTAAATAAGCGAAGATCTCTTGTCTTATTGTAGAGGGCGCAGCTTTTTTTCATTCGGTTCCTTGTCAAAGATCTGTAGAGCTGATACATTGTTATGTTACAACCTAGTTAGTCGCCAAACTAAAAAGAACGTTTTCAATTCTTAACTCATGATTGCTTGAAATAGACCTAGGGAAAAACGGTAGTACCAGAGCTGGTGGTAGGGCGTCTTGTGAGCCCGGAGTATATACCAGCACTGTGTCTATTTCTGTAGACAAACACTAATGTGTTCCAGTTTGAAGGGTAGGGCAGCCGTTGTACTATAGAACTGAGACATACAATTCATGTCTCAGGGTAGCGGCATTTAGGTTCTTGACGTTTATAGGCCCCGGTAACCACTTAACACCGGGTGGACCGTGTGCTCTTTCACTCGTCTAAGTAATAAAAAAACTAATAATAACACGTCTTACAACCAGTATCGAGGTAAAATTATTTAGGAATGCTGGTTTGATTTGATGACAGGACATTATTCCTTCATTGCGGCCATCTTGAGACCTGTCCGAAGACTTACAGTATTAAAAGTCGATAAAAAGTATTATGATTTTCGTTTATTTTAACATTAATGCGATCCACGAGCTTACAAATGAGAATACAGTTGCCACATTCAAATTCTAGCAAATGGAATAATGTTTCGATAATATAAAATCGATTCAGTAAAAATGTCAATGATTTATTGAAATGTCATATTGGTTCATTTGAAATTTATTGTTAAACGAGTCTGACCTTTACGCGACCGTAATAGAAACGAATAGAATTGTTGTTTATTATTTTTTTGTAATTAAAAATTTCATGCATTTATCTGGGTATTTTTAACGAGTTTCACTGCGTAATGAGTAGTAGTAGTAGATGGTTTCGTGGTGGTAGCATTTGTGTTGCCAGCGCTATTAAAATTAGGTTAAATGTCCAAACAGGTTCACGTCCTATCTGATATGAAGCGGCTATTGAAGCTAATAGACACCGCACTTTGAATAATGCGACATTAGGCCAAAATCTCAGGTTTATCTGAATAGTCCAGAGGTACTACAGAATTCAAGGTCTGAATTTTGTGAGTCGTACAGATTAAAAATTGAAGTTAAATTTCATATTAGTCTTAGTAGTAGACTAGATGAAACTTTTTTTTATGTAAAATATATTAATTATGTAGATTAGATGGGACTGTTTGCATGCCCTTTAATTTTTTGCATCCGCATTGTAATGCCTAAGGCATTCTCTATCAGTCAATCACAGGCAACGTAGAGAATTGAATGCATTGATAAATAAAGTGAACATATATGTAAATATACATAGATACTATACCCTAGCACTTATAACATATAGTTGTAACATATATTTTTCAATATTAAGAGGATATAGAACATAACATTAATATACACAGAAATAAAATAAATAAAACAATTCTTGATGTCAAGGAAATTTTCGTAAATAATTGCAATAAACATTTCGAAACATGAGTCTGAATTGTTTGAGGACGATCAAATAAATTTAATTTCACATATAAAAATATATAATAGGATCGCGATCTAAGACCAACGGTAAAATACACTGGTTATGCAAATGATACAGTTTACAAACAACTTCATGGTTTGATCTATTCGCGAATTTGAATGGTAATGTCTGCCTATAAATTAATATATCACAGATATTTATTTTTATTGTTAAAACTTTTGCAAGGTTTCCTGTAGAAAAATGATTAATTATATTTCTAACGTTAATTCATGTTAAAAAAAAGCTTTTTTTCTAAATGTTAAATTGGTTTTAACACATAAACTTAGGTTTTTTTTAATGACGCAAATGACCAGGCAAAGATTGCAATTCGCAGTTTACATAACAGAGTTCAATAGTGCCATATTTATGTCTTATCAGCATTTAATAAAATATGCATGATTTTTTGCTACAGAAATATGCGATGGCATCACTCATGGTTAACATCATGCGTCGCATCATATAATACATATTAGTACAAAAAAATCTAAACGAACTAAGAATGCGATTATGCAAAATCAGATCCGAAAATAAGTTTTAAAAAAATCTTTGTATTTTGTAAGTTTTTTTTTAATTTTCATTTTTTAAATCGTTTAAAAATTAAGTATTCACGATTTACATTATAATGTTTGTTTTGTTTTTAGTGTTGATGTCAACCGGTGAAATATGTAATGTTAATACACATTAAATGTTCATGGAATTTTAATGATCACATTTTTTACTGGAATACTTTTGCAGGATTTTTTGATCGCGGCTCACCCGCCACTTGTCGTATGAATGCACCGGTTTAATTAATTGAATTGTGTTGTTTTGTTATTATACGTTTTTATTTGGAATTGATGGTATTTTAGTCGCCTCTAATTTTGACTCTTTAGAAAGACAGACCTGTGTGAAACGTTACCGGAGTCTATAGATACTACATAGCTAATTACGGCCGAAATATGTCGAGTTAATAGCGGGTGCAGCCCCGTGCAAGTTTAACAGACGCATGCAAGTTAGCTAGCACAGATTAAGCGATGAAAAAAAAAAAAAAGAAAACGGACTGCAACAAAGAAGAAGTCGTCGTGGCCTAAAGGATAAGACGTTCGGCGCATTCGTATCTAGCGATACACCGGTGTTCGAATCCCGCAGGCGGGTACCAATTTTTGTAATGAAATACGTACTTATAAATGTTCACGATTGACTTCCACGGTGAAGGAATAACATTGTGTAATAAAAATTAAACCCGCNAAAAAAAAAAAAAGAAAACGGACTGCAACAAAGAAGAAGTCGTCGTGGCCTAAAGGATAAGACGTTCGGCGCATTCGTATCTAGCGATACACCGGTGTTCGAATCCCGCAGGCGGGTACCAATTTTTGTAATGAAATACGTACTTATAAATGTTCACGATTGACTTCCACGGTGAAGGAATAACATTGTGTAATAAAAATTAAACCCGCAAAATTATAATTTGCGTTATTACTGGTGTGCCTCTGCCGTGAAGTAGTAATCCGTTTTGGCTTGAAAGGTGATTCGCGTCCGACTGTTCCTAATTTACTGGTGGCAGGACCTCTTGTGAGTCCGCGCGGGTAGGTACCACCACACTGCCTATTTCTGCCGTGAAGCAGTAATGCGTTTCGGTTTGAAGGGTGGGGCAGCCGTTGTAACTATACTGAGACCTTAGAACTTATATCTCAAGGTGGGTGGCGGCATTTACGTTTGTAGATGTTCATGGGCTCCAATAACCGCTTAACACCAGGTGGGCTGTGAGCTCCTTGAACCATCTAACCTAACGGATAAAAAAAAAAATTGAAAATCATCAATTTAGTCGAAGTCAGTTAAATATACATTATCAATGATACTAACAGTCAGGTCTTGAAGTGAAAAAGTGGCCATATGAGAAACACCAGATATCATATTAAAAAAAAAACAAGAAAAAGTTCTACACATAAACAAATACGGTAAAATCGAATCTTTTTTTGAAGTCTCTCAAAATCAAATGAAAGTCGAAATCTAAGAAACTTGCATGATTAAGCTTTAAGGAGGAAGAATAAGCCGGCGTCGGTCGCTTCGACGTTGTCAACGTATGTACCTTTCCCGAGCCTCATTCGAACTTGTGAAATGTGAATCATTGTCCGGCGCGAGTCACGAAGCCACTGTCCTCGTTTGAAGGTGTCGTATTAACATATAGCATGACTGATTGACAACTCTCAATTGTTGGTCGAATGCGGTCTGGATTCGTTTTGTCCGTCCAAGGATACGCGTATCTATACTGGCACCGATTTTGTAAAAATAAATATAGTAAATACAAAAATTTCATTATCCGTATCTCTCTATCTTCAGCAATTTTATAGCCATTGCTGGGCATAGGCCTCTCCTTTTTTATGCCAAAATGTTCGATAGCTTGACATTCTCCTTCACGTCCGTGTACTATTGATCTTAGACCGAAGCTTTGTAGAACACAGCCATTTTCTAGGTTATTGAGGAGTTTTAGGCAATCGCATATTATAGTCTAATAAAGGTAATGATGATAATGCACACGTTTGAAAAACTAAAACATTTTTCTAAAATAATGTTATTGTATTAGAACACAACTTTACAACCCACACGACGGCAGTAGTCAGTCACTCACGGTCCGGGAAATCGGCAATGCCACACAGTCGAGCGACTCTTCTATATTAAAATACTACTATTGTCTCTTGTCAGTGAACACGTAAGTTCGCTTACAGAACAGTTAATTCGTATTCCAGTAGCGTCAATAAATCTTTTATCGTCCTCATTGATCACGATACCAGGTGGAACAATGCTCGTGGAATGTCGACGCGGCGTCTGTACGTCCAACTCTTCTGTTTTTATTTTTAATTCATTTACCAGCTTTCTCTGGTGGTTAATTTTTTGGTATTTCCTTCGGGTTTCAAGAGTCCTGAAAATAATAATTATTATTCATTGTTCTCAGAAAGATTTAGAGTATTCTAAGCGTGGGATTTAAAATAGTGATAATAAAAAACACGAGATTAAATCGTAAGAGTAGTTTTGTGGCGGCAGCTAGTAAACAACACAAAATATTTGACAGATGTCTGAATCTCGCTTACAACATTTTCAAGATAACGTCGGTCTACCGAGCAATATCACCCGCTCGGTGGAAGATCTTCCCTTCGTCGTTATTCCCAAAGATTTAATTATAATTTACAAGCTTGACGATTGACGTGATATTTTTGGATGCATCCCACGAGAAACACTTACCTTAACTCTTACCTGTCAGTGACGCAAGCCACCAAGCTACAAAACGGGATCGATGGAGACAGCTGATTGACGGAATCGGACGGAGTCACGATCCTCAGCAGTGAGGGACCGATCGAAGAGAGAGAGAGAACTCTTACCTACTGTAAGAGTCAAATAGACAGCCCCGATATGTATCGACTTAATTGTGTTAATTAGTTTTTTATCGCTACTTCATTCACATTAGTGTAGAATTTTTTTTTACAACTATAACTACGCAAAATTTCGTGATGATCGAGTTAAGACGTGAAAACTTTACGAACAAACAAACAAACCTACAAACACTTTCGCATTTTTAATGTAATAAATAAGAAATCATTCACTGGAAGTAGATACTCATATACATAAACTCATACGTTTAAATGTATATATATGGATATTAAAAGCCCAAATTATTATTAATTCAGTTTAATATGTATAGTGAGGTCATTGTCATGTAAGATGAGCTCCGATATAAACATTTCGAATAATTTAGTGAAATAGTTTTTAGAGTCTAGAAAATTTTTAAGCGACAACTCCTGTTCTTTTTTTTACCTTATCCCACTACGTGGGGTCGGCATAGCAAATTTTTCTCTTCCATACTCTTCTAGTCTTCTATCAGCCGTCATTTAAAAACTCACTCTTCTCTCTTTCATATCGTCATTCACATACTCCATGTCTTCTTCGGTCGACCTCTTGCCCCTCTACCTTGCACTACCATTTCCACACATCTCCTAGTCACATGCAATTTTTCAAGCGGCAACATTATACACATATGTATTTATATACCTACGCATGATCATCCGGATTTGTCTTCCTTATGAGTTTAATTTAAAAAAAAGTAGGTACCTAAATATGAAATTTTATTAACATTGTAACTCTAGGCACTCAGCCATTGTTATTAATAAGTAATAAAGCTATTTTATCATATTAAAGTTTTACATAAAGATCGAAAAGGTCAGTTTTCCACACACGTGATATTCTATAGCAACCATAAGGATTTGCGCTTCGGAAGACCGTCATTTTGTTCGGATCGTACACAGTTGTTTTTCGTCTACTCCAAATTCTCACTTAAGACGTTTTGTTTCGAACGACATACGATTTGTAACAGTTTTGTTGTTAATCAAAAATGTTTATAGATCTTAATATCGCGACTGCCGATATTCTTTTATAACCTATCGGTTTGGTTGAGGTCATCTATATATATAAAAATGAATTGCCGTTCGTTAGTCTCGCTAAAACTCGGGAACGGCTGGACTGATTTGGCTAATTTAGGTCTTGAATTATTTGTGGAAGTCCAGAGAAGGTTTAAAAGGTAGATAAATATGAAAAAGCTCTGAATTAAATAAAAATATCAATTTTGTTTTTCCTTCGATGTGTCCCCCGTCGGACGGATTCCTTTTGTTTGTTTTAAGTTTATTTTATACAAAAGTTTGGGTCTTTTATTTATCGATTGAGGCACTACGAAGTCTGCCGGGTCAGCTAGTATAACATATAAATTTTTGTTAAAAGAAACAAGATTTTCATTGGAAATCTAATGTTAAATTACTGATGGTTGGACATACTACATAGAAAGCTTTACGGGAAGGCGTTTCGATTCTGGATATGTTTGCACAACACTTAACCATTATTTATTATTTAATATTAGGGTACAGACACCAATCAGGTAGAATAAATAAAAAAACATGCTAAGTTCACGTCATTACGGATCTTCCCGATCCATTAACGGTGCTTTTGTGTACTTCACCGGTCACTGTCCTCACCGAGCCCGTCGCTTGCGACGAAGGGCTAGGCGAGTAAATTAACCCATAGACACAGACCATATGAAAAAAAATGCTAAGTAAATTGTTGAATGCTAAATGAATATAATTCGATTTTGTATTATAGGTTTAATGTACTTTCCGTTCATTGTCCTTATGCCATAAATGATTCTATCTTTAAAATACGATTTTAATGTGGAACTACATATTTAAAAACAGCTGACAAGTTAAAAACAGCTGACAAGTTAAAAGTTAAAAACAGCTGACACAAATTCGTTCCATTCGACATTCAATTTTGACAACTCCATAGTTTTGACAAGCTCTATATATCACTTTTTTTTTTTAATAAATATCAACATGTTTTATTGTGAATGTATATTCGTTACGAATGATTTTCCGATTGTCAACGTCTTGTCGGAAATGTGTCAATTTAATTAACCCAAAGCAGAGTCGTTTTTGATTGATTGTCATAAAAAAAAATTGTTGACCACATTTCATTTATTTATATGGGTGACCTTTCCCATATATGTGGTGTGTAGGTGGGACCTCACGATCCGCCTAGTGGTAAATTATCGGAGTCCATGACTGAATGCGGTCACCTTAATACACGGAAAACTCATTGTATAGCGTGATGGCTCTTTATGCTGTAGGTAACTTATGGCTGCTTCGTGCCACGAATANATTCGACATTCAATTTTGACAACTCCATAGTTTTGACAAGCTCTATATATTACTTTTTTTTAAAATAAATATCAACAGGTTTTATTGTGAACGTGTAGTCGTTACGAGTGATTTTCCGATTGTCAACGTCTTGTCGGAAATGTGTCAATTTAATTAACCCAAAGCAGAGTCGTTTTTGATTGATTGTCATAAAAAAAAATTGTTGACCACATTTCATTTATTTATATGGGTGACCTTTCCCATATATGTGGTGTGTAGGTGGGACCTCACGATCCGCCTAGTGGTAAATTATCGGAGTCCATGACTGAATGCGGTCACCTTAATACACGGAAAACTCATTGTATAGCGTGATGGCTCTTTATGCTGTAGGTAACTTAAGGCTGCTTCGTGCCACGAATAGGCAGGATGCTGGTTTTCGGGAACCGACATTGCATTTAATCAACAGTAAATAAACGCTGTTGCTTGTTCTTAGGCGAACCACTTAGTGGTCTTTACCTTCGCATAGAAAACGGTTTTTTCGTAAAAAAAAAACTCATTGCTTGGTTTATTTCCAGTCATGGCAACACAAAAAATAAGTCAAGATACTGGCATTTCGAAATGTATGTATTGCATATATTAAATAAACAGGCTTTGTGCGTGAATGATCTAATCATTTTCTGTTTTAGAAATTCCATTAAACAACGCTTTGGTTCACCTTCAGATCATTATGGTGGTGGTGTTGTACTAATTGTATTTTCACTATTACTGACCAAACCTCATGATGATAAAACAAAAAAATTGAAAGACATGCATACATACATAGATAGTTACGTATAAACGATTGATTTATATGAATAATTAAATTAATTTATTAACAACAGTAAAATAGCGTATATAAATCAAATTTATCTCCTGAAAACCCTCGATTTGTGGCCAGTAACAAAACCAGTCACGGTAAAAACCGAGTATTAAATTGTTTGAAGTATACAAAGCCCCTCTGCTTACCCATCTTGAAAATATATTGATATGTAATTTAATCGGGTGTGTAATAATAGTGTTGAAACCGAAAAATAAAAACATAAAAACAGTGAGTGCATCTTAATGTGACCAATAAAAAATAAGTATGCATTATTTCATATCGACCTTTTCTTAAAAGTTTATGGTAATATCGTAAATAAATATCGGCGTTCGTGATATTCGATTCTAAAAACCGTAATATGGATGAAGGAAATATAAGTTACATGAAGTTTCGTTGACTCTCTGAACGTCTGATCTATCCTGCTCGTTTATGTAGAAACCTACACTCTGAATTGGATGTATCTGTTTAATTTTCCTTTAGGTCACTCGGTTAACTTATTAGAGAGAGAGAGAGAGAGAAAGAGAGTAAGGGAGAGAGATGTTAAGAAAGGAAAGAGAGAGAGAGAGAGAGAGAGAGAGAGAGATTTGTATTATTCTTGTCATTTATATTATTTAGGACCTTTCGATTACTTTACGGATTATGCTTCGATCGCATGACTAATGCAGTGTTTGCAATGTAAAGTAAATTAGAAATGATCAGACACGTGATCTATAGTTTGATTTGATGCGATGCATTGCGCAGCGCCTCTGCTGTAGTGTTAAAACACAACAAACATTTAATTCTGACTAAGTGAATGATTATTTGCATAAAAATGGGATTCTATGGGATATGAGTCTCGGTATCCACGTTATTCAACACATGCGCGATCATAAATATAGGATTAGGGATTAGTTTCATTCAGCCCGCATTGATAACCAGATCGATCTTACAGGTCGATTAAGATCGTCATGATTTGTCAGTGCGTCAGTTTACATCTTGTCCGCAAACGATTTGACAAATGAGTATTAATTTAACAGTTGTACATGAATCAGTGATTTGAAAGTAATCATAATGTCATATGGTCATATGGTAGCAATTTCTTTAGAAACTGATGAATTAGGTATTGTTATGTTTGAAATCAACTGTTAATTTGAAAAAAGAAACGATTTTTTTTACCTAGTTTTCCACTAAATATTATCAAACGCAAACCAAACCGAATTAAACAAATATTTAAATGAAGCCCTTTTTTCAAACCTTCAAAATCACGGATGTACTTTCACTACATCATGTTAGGCGCCGGAGCACTTTACGCTGGTGATGCTATAATGTCATGGTCAACGGCCAATTCTAACTGGTCCAGCTTGACATTTCCACCAGAGAGCGGTGGGCGTCGTAAATTTTGGACAAAATAATGCAGGAATGTTGTTGTTATTAGAGGGCTGTATTTTTATTACGCTTTTATTAGCTTCAGACGTATGTATGCTTGTAACGGAATCTTTGAATATGATTTTGACCCCCTTCAAAACGTCAGATTAACTCGAAATTTGGTATACTTATTAAGGATCGATGACAAATCAATATTTAAAAAAATATATGGAAAAAATTGAAATTCAACTAAAAAATGAAAATTAAGTATTATGTAGTTTAAAAAAACTAACAAAATACGCTTTTATAGAAAATCCAACTAAAAAATAGAAAATTTTAATAAATTGGAATTAAAAATAGTGTAAGAAAATATGATTTTATTGTAAAAAAAGCTTGGGGTGCTTTTCAGGATATTGTCAAAATAATCCTTCTACTCATATCTGTTCATAAAGTATTTATAACTGATACCATGCACCCCACGCTTTTTTTTACAATAAAATCATTTTTTCTTACACTATTTTTAATTCAAATTTATTAAAATTTATTTTCTAATTTTTAGTTGGATTTTCTATAAAAGCGTATTTATTTTTTAGTTTTTTTAAACTATTATTTATTTTGTTGCTACTTGCTGCTGCAGTAATGAACATGTGAATTTTAATACATCTATAGCTTTAACATTCGCTTCGGCATCTTGGTCATAGTGAGTTAAGCCTTTAGTTACGCAGTCGTAGGGACAAAAAGCCAACTTAATTTAAGTAAATTTTGAGGTTACCAGGCCTTATTGGTGCAAAATGACAATTTCGCTTTGACGACAACAACTGCCACGTTGACATAGTTGCGATTTTCATTTAGGTTTCATTAGATCGGGTAAGTACTACCGACTTACATATTTCTGCCGTGAAGCGGTAATGTGTTTCGGTTTGAAGGGTGGGGCAGCCGTTGTAACTATACTGAGACCTTAGAATTGATATCTCAAGGTGGGGGCGGGAATTACGTTGTAGATGTCTATGGGCTCCGGTAACCACTTAACACCAAGTGGGCTGTGAGGTCGTCCACCCACCTATGCAATATATAAATAAAAGCTTTGAAATAGAAAATGTATTCATGGAAAACCACTACTTTTCTCAACGCTCCAAGTGCAAGCGTTAAGGCATTACTGTTCCAAAGTATTAATATTACTATTTAAAGGTCGCTGTATACGTAACGAGATATTACCTCGGACGGAACATGGCAATTGCGGGGCGGGATGTCCCTACCCGAAATATACTCTTAAATATACATTTAGTATGAAACGATGCTCTCAAAACTTCCCATCCCGTCCCGTCCGTACAAAAACCCGTCACGTATGCAATGGCCTTAAGTCATTACTAATCGCGTTTACCCTCTGATTAGTAGAATGGGCGCTACTAAATGTTGTTGGCACAACTCTCGCTTGCAGTATCTTATGCTATTAACTAACGTATGCTTAAATCGCCTCACCAGTTTGGAATGGCAACCACGAAAGTAGAATACTATAACTGAGCCCTGTTATTGTTCGGTAGGTCGGCGGTCCGTTATGTTATTCGAGACTTTTATTTGTTTTTATTGAGTTTATACGGAACGTGCCTGGTCACCGTAACTGATGGAGCAGTGCCAGGGACACGTTCAAGTCACTGCTTACCGCTAGTGTCATGTAAATTTTGTAAATATCATCAGCGCTATTTAGTTCTGTCGAATATTTTCTTGTCCACAAAATCTACATGATCATAGCTTAGAACGAGCAAACGATTTCGGGGTCCGATTTCTTCTAAACTACTATTGGAATTTGCCACTGTCAGCCCACTGAGTTTTTCACTGGATCTTCTCAGTGGGTCGCGTTTCCGATCCGGTGGTAGATTCTGCGAAGCACGGCTCTTGCTAGGGTTCGTGTTAGCAACAACGTCAGGTTTGAGCCCCGTGAGCTCACCTTCTAGCCCGGCGACGCTGACATGGTCTCTCTAGACCATCAGCTTAGGTAGGAAAAAAAGCCACTATATAATTCCGCGCACAATCGAAGTATGAATTTCATTCTAATACTTGCTGTTATATATACCCTTTGAACTGGAGTAAATATTCGCCTCGAGGAAAAGAAGATCGGATTAGCCATTCACCAGTGTGAGTTCACTAGTGAGAGCGCTTTTGAGTAATAGTTTGAGATTTTTAAAACAAGACAACTTACATTGCTTTTTTTCGGTTATACTTTCTCTTTGGTAATTAGTAAACGAAACAGAAAATTCAATTTCATAATAAAAAAAACACTTATTCTTAAACATACAGACGAGTCTTTATCGATAATTCGAACACGATAGAATTGTTTCCAAAAATTCATAAAAACTGCACTCAAAAAATCGATCACAATATTAAATCAAGAGATATCGTTGCCAGAACTTACGTAACACGTGTTGAAATGCTCATTGTGAAGCCATGCGACGTATAATGCGTACAAATTACCAATTACTGGTACAACACTATAATGTATTAGCATAAGACTGGACATTGCACTGTAGTATCTGCGTAATGTTTATTAACTGGCATAACAATTTTCTAGATTTGATAATCGTCTTATTTCTGATTGTATTTTAATTTTTTTGTAGCAGCCCTAAATTTTATCTGACGGAGCTCGGATTACGATCCAGTAGATTAAGTATCAGTCGAGCTTATTGTTAAAGAAGAATAGCAGATTTTTTAACATCACTAGACGCAATCACATTCCGTGCCTTAATTAAAGTTGCTCTTTTAACATTAAAGGTTAAGACTGTCTTTAGAAATATCAAAATTATAAACAAGTCGAAGTTTAAAGTTGTGTGTGGGGAGTGCTCTGAGGAATTGTTCGAGATGATACCATCGTCTCTTTTTTACCATCGCACTCCCCACCACCGGAGTAGAGTTCATCCATATTACCTGGAGCCACTGCGTTCATCCATAGTGCGATTCCAGTGATATTTTTTGCCACGTAACATACGGCTCTGGAATGAGCTCTCCTCCACGGTGTTTTCGGAGCGCTATGACATGTCCTTCTTCAAACGAGGCTTGTGCAGAGTATTAAACGGTAGGCAGCGGCTTGGCTCTGCCCCTAACACTGCTGAAGTCCATGGGCGACGGTAACAACTCACCATCAGGTGGGCCGTATGCTCGTCTGCCTACAAGGGCAAAAAAAAAACTGTTGTGGAATAAATGATAAGATGCTTGGTGTATTCGTATTAAGCGATGCGAGCAGGTGTTCAAATCCCGCAGCCACGTATTAATTCTCCATATGAAACGCGTACTTAACATGGAATAATAATTTCCACAAAAAATATAATTTGCGTAATTTGCCCGTAAGTACTGTGGTCCTCCGTATTTATGCCACGAGAGAATCAAGCGGTCCGGGTTGAACGATGGAGCGTTAAATAATGTAATTGAGACTAAAATACCTCGTTTTCCTGGGCAGTTTATTGCTTAGATGGGTGGACGACCTCACAGCCCACCTGGTGTTAAGTGGTTACTGGAGCCCATAGACATCTACAACGTAAATGCGCCACCCACTTTCAGATATAAGTTCCAAGGTCTCAGTATAGTTACAACGGCTGCCCCAACCTTCAAACCGAAACGCATAGTAATGCGTCCCGTGTATTATTTCAGAAATAGGTGGGGTGGTGGTACCTACCCGTCCGGACTCACAAGAGGTCCTCCCACCAGTAATTACGCAAATTATTATTTTGCGGGTTTGATTTTTATTACACGATGTTATTCCTTCACCGTGGAAGTCAATCGTGTTAAGTACGTATTTTATTAGAAAAATTGGTACCCGCCTGCGGGATTCGAAAATCGGTGCATCGCTACATACGAATGTACCGAACGTCTTATGTGGAGTTTACATTACGAAATTAGTGTCATGCATGTTGAGCTCAGTTTCACGAAAGTAGTTTCGATATATGCGAAAGTAGTTTCGTTAAAAAATTAGTGTCGCGAAATCCACAGTATCGCAGTAACCATGGCGCCTTCAGCATCAAAGCTATAATTTGCTATATTCAATGTAGCTAAAGAAATGCTTATATACCTATAAACTTAAAAAAAAGACTATCAAGAAAAGAAAAAAGTTGGTAGATTCGAGGATGGTCAACAAGAAGGCATTTAGGTGCAATGAAGTCAGTCTCTGAATTAGCAGATGAAGATCCTGAGAGTTATAAAAACTATTTTCGAATGAGTGAAGATAATTTTGATTTTTTACTATAGGTGTTTCGGGACCCTTGTCATTGATATTCATTAATAAGATCTATATTTTTTTCTGTACCCCATCATTGGTTTGTCATTTTCAACGCTTGAAGCGCGTCGGAACTAACAATACACACGTCCGCACAGCGCAGGCCCTTTCGCGACATTAGTTTCACGTCGCGTCTACACTATGAAATTAGTTGCATGACACTAATTTCACCAAAAAATCGCGCAGGGCACGAAACGAATTTACATGCATGAAATTAATGCATGCATTACGAAAGTATTAAATTACACGTGAAACTGTTGGTAAAACTAATGTCACGAAATTAATTTCACGCCACTAATTTCGTAATGTAAATTCGGCTTAAGGCGAAACTAATGTCGCGAAAGCGCCTGCGCTGTACGGACGTGTGTATTGTTAGTTCGGACGCGCTTCAAGTGTTGAAAATGGCAAACCAACGTTGGAGTACAGAAAAAAATATACAATTCATTAATGAATATCATCGACAAGAGTGTCTCTGGGACCCGAAACACCTACAATATAAAAATAGGAATGCCCGAGATGCGGCCTACAAAATAATTATGGAAGCCATGGAGATGCAATGTGTCAAAGAAGTTGTTGGTAAAATACGATCACTTCGAAATACTTACAACAATGAGTTGTTAAAGGCAAAAAAATCTAATACTACGGGTATGGCAACCAATGATCTGTATATTTCTAAAATTCCTTGGCTGTGTAGTTTGGATTTCTTGAAAAATATTGACAGTTACACGAGAGAAAATACAGAAAATATGGTAAGTATACTTTATTCTACAATATTACAATGGATGTTTCGCTTTTGCCTCCATGCATTTAAAAAAGCATTCTCTCTTGACATTCTACACGACCATGTCCAACAAAGTAGTATAACCTTGTCTTATGAGGGTTAAATTTCTAGAATGATTTCTACCCAGATTACGGTGTGGAAAAAGCTCCTTGGGTTACCGTCCGCCATGAACCTTCCCCTAATTCTCTCGTTTCTGGATTTTCTTCATCAATCAAACCCGGTTCTATGTAAGTCGACGAAATAGTTTTCAGCCAATTATGCAAGACACAACATGTCTTTATTATTTTGTCCACAGTTTCTGGCAATACCGGGATAGGCTTCTCGAATATCCGAAACTTACTAACTAAGACACCAAAAGTATTTTCTATAGTCCTTCGAGCTCTGCTTAATCTGTAGTTGAAAATTTTTTGCTTGTTTGATAAGTCTAATCGACGACTATATGATGTCATAAGATATTCGGTTAGGGGGAAAGCATGATCTCCCAACAAAACCATTCCTTCAGGAGCATTCAAGGAGCGTTCCTCCAACATTGTTTTTAAATTTGATCTAGCAAAAATTCCCCCATCAGAAGCACGACCATAATGACCCACTTTAATGTATCTAAATTTTAAATTACTGTCACAGACTGCTAGAAGGACTATACTGAAAGTTCTCTTGTAATTATAGTAATCAGTTCTTGAACGCGCTGGACAACGTATTTGGACATGTTTGTCATCTATAGCGCCACCACAGAACGGAAAATTACATTTGTCACTAAAACCATAAACTATCTCGCTCCGAGTTTCTTCTGTGTTTGCCATCTGTAAAGAAAAAAAGTTCATTAAAAATATAATTAATTGTTTCATGCACCAAATACCCAGGCAGCTTCTACTTCAGAATCTGAGAGCCAAGATTTTACCGTACCATCCATACCTACAAAAAATAAAAGAAAAATAAAAGATCCTCTATTGCAGGCAGTAGATGCATTAGAAAACGTTTCAACGCAGCACTTTTCAAATGATGAATTTGATCTTTTTGGACAAACTATAGCTCAACAGCTACGGCAACTTCCTTTAGAAATTGCTCTGAAAACAGAGGAAATGATTTTATCAACAGTCCGCAAGCAACGAATCAAATTAGCAAAACAACAGACATCAACTCAATAAGTTCGCCTTCCAACTTTATCCTCGGAACCCAATACCTTTGCTTCAACCAGTGGTACCAGTGGTGTAATAACAGACAACGAGTATCCTTATGATGAGGACTACGATGTACTCGCACGGGCTGTAGCAAGCATTCATGATACATCTATGTCGAAGTCCAAATAGAGTTATGATCAATATTAATTTTTAAATATCCTAAGTTGTTGATTGTTTGTAGCTACTTCCAAATAAAAAATAAAAAAATATTTGCTTACCTCAATTAAGTTTTTTAATTCTTGGTAGACTGCATCCAAGATCTCAGGCACAAATTTCGATATACTACAAGATGACACCCTGAATTCGTATGATAAAGACTTAAAACTATTTCCAGATGCTAACAAGCGCAGCGTAATTTGAAGTTTAAGTTTTGCTGGTAACGCTTCTCGACATATCGTATCTTGTTTCTATTAGATATTTTGTTGGACACTCTTGTCAGTAAAAAATTAAAATTATCTTGACTCATTCTAAAATAGTTTTTATAGCTCTCAGGATCTTCATCTGCTAATTCAGAGACTAACTTCATTGCACCTAAATTTCTTGTTAACCATCCTCGAATCCACCAACGTCTTTTTTTTTCTTGATTGTCGTTTTTTAAGTTTATATATAAGCATTTCTTTAGCTACATTGAATATAGCAAAATATAGCTTTGATGCTGACGGCGCCATGGTTACTGCGGATACTGTGGATACTGTGGATTTCGCGACACTAATTTTTTTACGAAATTACTTTCGCATATATCGAAACTACTTTCGTGCAACTGAGTTCAACATGCATGACACTAATTTCGTAATGTAAACTCCGCATTAGGTCACGACGCGACGACTTCAATTCTTGAATCTTCAAAGTCTCTAAGGCATCTTCTCTGTTCTTTGAAGAGTTAATAAACATACGATATATTATCTTGAAATTATAAATTAGAATTCATATACATAGTTATTTAATTAAATTTACGTTCATTGATCGACTATTTATATTAAAGTTCGGTTTTTAATCAGACAATTATCGAATTTTCAGTTATATTCGCTGATTGTCACCGATATTCTCTGTTCAGAAAACCTTAAATATTAAATTGTCTACTAGGCTGCACTAAAAGTATCGGGAATGGAATATTTCCACTGTTCCTGTCATATTAAAATCTTTTTAATTGAAAACTCCTTGGTTTTAAAAATCGAATACCATTTATTTATTTAAAAAGAGATTCTCGGTCTTGTCACGAGGTTTTGTCAAACTTGTTTAGTCGTTGAGAAAATGGAATTGACTCGAGAAAATTCAAGAGCGATGATTTATTATGACTTTCGAAGTGGTTTAACACAAAAACAGTGTGTTGACCGGATGATTTCTGCATTTGGTGATGAAGCCCCATCCAAAACCACAATTTATCGCTGGTTTGCTGAGTTTCAACGTGGACGTGTCAAGCTCAGTGATGATCCCCGTCAAGGTCGTCCAAAAACTGCAGTCACCCAAGAAAACGTTGATGCTGTGCGTAAGCTGATTGAGGAAGATCGACATGTGACATACCGCGAAATTCAGGCAACTTTAGACATTGGCATGAGTCAAATACAAATAATCTTGCATGAACAATTAGGTGTAAAAAAGTTGTTTTCCCGATGGATACCGCATTCGCTCTGTGAAGAGCAAAAAGCGGCTCGCGTTACTTGGTGCGTCAGAACTCTCGAAAGATTCCACGCAGGATCCTCAAATGCTGTATACAACATTGTATCAGGTGACGAATCCTGGATATACGCGTACGAACCCGAAACAAAAAACCAGTCACGAGTTTGGGTGTTCGAAAATGAGTTAAAGCCAACAAAAATTGTTCGTTCACGGAGTGTTGCAAAAAAAATGGTGGCCACGTTTGTCTCCAAAACCGGCCATGTTACGACTATTCCTCTTGAGGGACAAAGAACGGTTAATGCAGAATGGTATGCTAGCATTTGTTTGCCACAGGTCGTTTCTGAACTCCGTAAAGAGAACTGCAACCGCCGCATCATCCTCCATCACGACAATGCGAGTTCTCACACCGCGCACAGAACAAAAGAGTTTTTAGAGCAAGAAAACATAGAATTATTAGACCATCCGCCGTACAGCCCCGACCTAAGCCCTAATGATTTCTATACTTTCCCTAAAATAAAGAATAAATTGCGTGGACAGAGATTTTCATCACCTGAAGAAGCTGTGGACGCCTACAAAACGGCCATTTTGGAGACACCAACTTCCGAATGGAATGGTTGCTTCAATGATTGGTTCCATCGTATGGAAAAATGTGTCCAATTTCGCGGAGAATACTTCGAAAAGCAATAAATACATTTTTAAATAGTAATGTTGTGTCACTTCGTTAATTCCCGAAATTTTCAGTGCCGCCCTCGTATGCACAAAACTGACATTATGTCCCCCGGAGGGTTGAGGTCAGGAGTGCCATCTTGTATAGGGGACATATTGAAAAAGTATCCATGTTGGAAGACTCACCGAAATAGCGCTAGGGTTAGAAGTGTAAGTTTTGAACGGAATGAAGTGTGGTGGTCCATAGCGCTGTTTTTAAAATCATTCCACTTGGTATTATGGCGCCATCTTAATTTGCTCTCTTTCAGCGGTGAGGAGTCAGTCAGCTTCTACCGTCCATATACAAATCTTACGCAAATAACCTAAAGAGGCTACTTAGATAAACATATTCACAAGTAATTTGGTTTAAGCATTTGCAATGATAAAAACAGAAGATTATATCGGGCTCGCCGTACCGTTGTTTTTTTTTAAATGTTAGGTACGATACTTCCTTAAAGGACGTTTCGGTGAATCGAAGCTGTGACTTGCAATTGTGATGACATGTAATGGATCACGTTTATTTTCCTCCTGTAATGACTCGGACGCGATGAGTCGTGTGCTTCTGAGAAGGACGTTGAAAGGTGACGACGACGTGCTAAGTTTGTTTTTGTGTGCGCTAAATGTATTGCCGTATATAATTAACTAGCGACCCGCCCTCGCTTCGCTTCGGAAACTGTAATTTATTATTGGTTTCTCCACTATTTAATGGATGTTATTATACATACAAACCTTCCTCTTCAATCAGTATATTTAATAAAAAAAACCGCATCAAAATCCGTTGCGTAGTTTTAAAGATTTAAGCATACATAGGGATATAGGGACAGAGAAAGCGACTTTGTTTTATACTATGTAGTGATTTAGCATTACATTATTTTTATTGACGTTACATTTTTTACGCTGATCGATTGTAATTATTAGTAGATTTCTTTTAAGTTTTTATTAAAAATTTAATGAGTCAAGAATCAAATTGTCGTCGAGAATATCAGAGCTTTAAATCTCTAATAACGACACGTACTTTTCGGTTGAAAGACACTGACAATCAGTGCCGAATTGAGACTTAAAAATGTACACTTTATTTACTGGTGTTACGGTGTAATGAGAGTCCGCACGGGTAAGTACCACCACTCTATCTATTTCTGCAGCGAAGAAGGAATGCGTCCCGTTTTATGGGTGGGGCAGTTATAATAGTACACTATTATGTTATACATACGTAAGTTATGCTACCATACAAGTCTAAAGTCTGGAAGTCGTCGTGCCCTAAAAGATAAGACATCCGGTGCATACGTGTTGAGGCGATGCACCGATGTTCGAATCTCAGGCGGGTACCAATTTTTCTAATGAAATAGGTACGTACTCAACAATTGTTCACGATTGACTTCCACGGTGAAGGAATAACATCGTGTAATAAAAATCAAACCCGCAAAATTATAATTTGCGTAATTACTGGTGGTAGGATCTCTTGTGAGTCCGCGCGGGTAGGTACCACCACCCTGCTTATTTCTGCCGTGAAGCAGTAATGCGTTTCGGTTTGAAGGGTGGGGCAGCCGTTGTAACTATATTTGAGACCTTAAAACTTATATCTCAAGGTGGGTGTCGTATTTACATTGTAGATGTCTATGGGCTCCAGTAACCACTTAACACCGGGTGGGCTGTGAGATCGTCCACCAATCGAAGCAAAAAAAAAAATACAGCAGTGCAAAGTTCGTTCATATTATCTGGAACCGCTGTGTTCATCGACATTGCGTTTTCAAAGATCTTTTCTGCCACGTACCATCTGGCTTTGAAATAAGCTTCCCTCCATGGTGATTCCTGAGCGCTATGACATGTCCTTCTTCGAACAAGGCTTGCGGAGAGTACTCAATGGTAGGCACGGCGGTGTGTCGTATGATTGTCTGCCTGCAAAGACAAAAAAAAACACAATCGAGTCTTCGACCGCATGTTTTGTGGTGGTTGGTGGTANAAGATCTTTTCTGCCACGTACCATCTGGCTTTGAAATAAGCTTCCCTCCATGGTGATTCCTGAGCGCTATGACATGTCCTTCTTCGAACAAGGCTTGCGGAGAGTACTCAATGGTAGGCACGGCGGTGTGTCGTATGATTGTCTGCCTGCAAAGACAAAAAAAAACACAATCGAGTCTTCGACCGCATGTTTTGTGGTGGTTGGTGGTATTAACTTAGTGATGTCTACGGACTCGGGTGGGCTCTGAGCTCGTTCACTTGTCAAATCAATAAAAAATCAAACTGTGTGAATAATAAAATATTTTTCGTCATATTTTTTGTTTACTAGCTGACCCGGTAGACTTCGCAGTGCCTCAATCGATAAATAAAAGACCTAAACTTTTGTATAAAATAAACTTAAAACAAACAAAATTGTTATTTTTATTTAATTCCGAGGATTTTCATATTTATCTACCTTTTAAACCTTCTCTGGACTTCCACAAATAGTTCAAGACCAAAATTAGCCAAATCGGTGCAGCCGTTCTCGAGTTTTAGCGAGACTAACGAACAGCAATTAATTTTTATATATATAGATATTGTCCACGTTCCAGCTGCGAGAAAGAAATACCTTGTTAAAATATGTGTGACGTGAATTATGTAGGGAATGCCTTTTTAGCGATTTATTATCGAGACGGCTATTTACATGAAGCTTAAAGGTTGACCACTCGCTCGTGTAGCATCGCGTCTAAATACAAAACATGTTCTGATAAATGTTGAAAAATGAAGTCATAAAATATTGTTCAATTAAATTCTCTTCACGATACAATACGATAAGTTCAATACAACCATTTTTTAATACCTACTCGTTAAACTTATCCATTTACGGTATTAAAATGAGTTCTCTCGTGTGAAATACGGTTTTCGTTGATATATTTTTCGTGCAAGCGTGTGTCGGGTATGTTAATCGTTTTCGGATCGTCTCGTTATCGCTTTAACGACAATTAAGCAATTAAGTGACAAAAAAAAAATACATGAAAGTTTTTCTTTAAATGATGTGAATTTTTGTTTTAATTATTGCATTCTTTTATTAAGAACGTACATGCTGTTAAAAATTAATTAAATTTTCTTTCTGAAATAATATGTTTTGATGGCTTAGGAAATCGAATGATGAAATTATTATTACATATTGTCTTTTCGCATTCAAAGTGTACAATTTCCAAAAATATTCGAAATTGAGTTAATATGCGGAATCATTTGGTATCATCAGTGTTTTTCTCATAAATACTGTCATAAGAGCGTAGTTTAGATTTAGTTTTTTTTTGTTTACCTATATTTTGATTACTATTAACAAAGTTAATACATAATTTTATCTTACTTTAAAAGACAGATAATGTAACTGGTAAAAACTAAAAAATAAATGTTGCAAAGATGATTAATATTAAAAATATCATATGTTAAACCTTTAAAACACTCTTCTGTAAAATTTAGTAAGTTTTGAGATTATACAGTTTTAATGCGAGAAGACGATATGAGGAATATATCTTTCTTCATCAATTTCAGAGAAGGATATTGAACTAGGATATGAACGATTGGTATTTCTTTTATTATGGTTCTAGGCAGACGAGCATTCCACCCACCCGATGGTGAGTGGTTACCGTCGCCCATAGACGTCAGCAGTGCTAGGGGCTGAGATAAGCCGATACTTACCGTTAAGTACTATCCACAATCCTCGTTTGATATACTCGAGCAATTACTCCGATACATTCGAAAGTTCGAAATCGTGATCGCGTGACGTGTGATTAACATTTAACTTCTGGCTAACCATTGCTAACTTAAAAGCTTCTAGAGCTTTGCGGAAGATAAGAATACAGCTCGGTTAAAATATCTGGACCTCGCTGGAATGTGAAGCACCCCCCCTCCGTTTCCCTTTCGCCAGGTCCAGAGATAATGTAATAAGGTTGTAGTGAACTTTATAGCTACCACTATTGTATTGCTCGGTTACAATATCTCTGGACCTCGCTGGAATGTAAAGCCCTTCCCCGTTTCCCTTTCGCCAGGTCCAGAGATTATGTAACTGGATTGTACACAAAAATAAGAATATTTCAAATTTCTGTCAATCAATAAACCATACTATAGATCTGTACGGCATTCGATGTATGTGATCGGTATCCGAATGAGGATCTAGTCGTCTGTCAAGGTCGCGAGTGTCTTGACCTAAACGCCTACAAACAATACGGCGCTGTCAAACTGTCAATGTCCCTTGCTTAGATTTGTGGTACAAGCTAAAAGATACAGCGTCTACAATCTTTTTTTTTTATGATTGAAGGATTACTGGTGGCCCGGAGGCCTTTCCAGTTTCACCAGGACAGGTGGGCGAGCAAGGGCTCAGCCAGGAGGGTGTCTACAATCTGTGTTTCTTTTTGTACCGTATCACCTTCATTTTGTACGATTTTGTAACGGAGATTGAAAATTGCGAGGATATAATACGGCCTACTATGAGTATTGCAGGGAAGTTCTCCGAAAGGGGATCTTTAAGCCAAAGCACAGTAAATGGTTTCCTTCTTATTATTATGTGCAAAAAAAAAAACTATTTTTTTTAATTATATAATGTCGTTTGTTCATATCAGTTTCATTTATTTTGTAAAAAAAAATAATGTAAAATTAATTTGCAAAGTAATCGCTTCTTCTTTCAAATTGAACCTGTTTAAAAATTATCTAAACGTTGGCCCAACACAAATCAATGTGTGCTGTATTCCCGACAGGTTTAGGTTTTATTTGAGTTTTATAAACATCAAAGTTATTGAAATACTCAATATAGAACAGTCATCCATTATATGCAAATAGTTCTCAGTAAAAAGCATTTAAGCATCGAAGGCACGTTTCGCGACAATTTCCAATATATTTTATTTGATTCATTGTTTATTAGCTTAGGCTAGTCGATGAGCTGTAAGCAATAGGATACCAGGTATGCTTTAGAATGAAGTGGTGAACGCGAATACTAACTGTATTACGTTAGCAATCAGCATATTTTCAAACGCAACAGATTTTCCACTATCAATGGAATTACACCAGCACTAGGCTTTCACGATAATTAAGTTTGTGAACCAAAAACCCACAGTGGTATAAAATAATAAATAAAAGTTTTTAAAATAAAAATCACTATTTTACAAGATGAACGGCCGTATCGAATTTTTATGAGAATATTATTAAAATTAATCCAAACGTTACGGTAAAATCATCTGATGAATCCACGAAAATTCCTTTTGTCACCGGACATTATCCTTTATGGAAATCGTTTAAATTATAATTTATTATTTTAAAGTGTCATATTTTGTTTTTAAGGTTCACTGAATATTTATTGAACGAAAAATCAATAGATCAAAGAAAGGTGTGGCTCTATAAAATATAAATTTTAAATAACGGTAAACAAAATTAATTCGTAGTTTTTTTTATTTATTTTTTATTAGGTGAACTTACAACTTACTACGAAAATTTGCTAACACTAACTCTAGTAAGAGCAGTGCGTCGCATAAGGATCGGAATCGCGACTCACTGAGAAGATCCAACGAGAAACTCAGTGGGCTGTGTCTATTGGTTATAAAGAATTCATATGGGTTATAAGGTTCATACAGAATTAGCAAATTCCGTTTCTCGTATTGCTAGCAGAAGTTGTAACTCAATCTATATAAAAATGAATTGCTGTTCGTTAGTCTTGCTAAAACTCGAGAACGGCTGGACCGATTTGGCTAATTTTGGTCGTGAATAATTTGTGGAAGTCCAGAGAAGGTTTAAAAGGTAGATAAATATGAAAATGCTCGGAATTAAATAAAAATAGCAATTTTGTTTTTTCTTTTATGTGTCCCCCGTCGGACAGATTCCTTTGTCTGTTTTAAGTTTATTTTATACAAAAGTTTAGGTCTTTTATTTATCGATTGAGGCACTACGAAGTCTGCCGGGTCAGCTAGTCTTCAATATTTTTGTGAGCGTCTCATGGCGAAAAGCATTTAAAAGCCCATTCATTATTATGTGCGTGAGGTGTGTCAAACGTATCAGAGAAAACAATTGTAGTATGCCTAATATGTTTTTTTATTGGATATGGCTCGGATAGTTTCAATATTATTATATTTGACAACATCCCATAGTATCCATAATATTCGAATATTCTAAACTTTATTCGCGTATTTAAACTACAGTGCTATTTCTGTTTAAACTCGTAAAATAAATATATTTATGTGTCAAATTAACAAGTTTTTTTGGTTGTTTTTAGCACTTTGAATATTTTCTGTGTTCGGGTCCTTAGTAATTTGACACTTTGAAACCTGAACTGCAGAGTATAAAATTTGAATGCGATATTATTATTTTTTAATTTATTTTCTAACGCTTTTTTTTCCAGATGGAGATGCGATGGTACAGGTCTAGCCGGACCTCATTGCTGACTTATTGGATATTTTTGTTGCAAGTAAGTTTGAGTAATAATATAGTTATAGTTTGAGTAACAAATAATGAGTAAAATAACGGTGCTTGTGGTGCCTACAAGCACCGTTAATGGAACTATATTACATTCACCGTCCTCGTCGGAGCCGTCGCTTATGACGAAGGGCTCGACGAGCGAATTAATCCATAGACACAGCCCACTGAGTTTCTTGCCGGATCTTCTCAGTGGGTCGCGTTTCCGATTCGGTGGTAGATTCTGCGAAGCACTGCTCTTGCTAGAGTCAGTGTTAACGACACTCCGGTTTCAGCCCCGTGAGCTCACTTACACACGTTAGGGCGAAACTGAAATAGCCTCTCAAGGCTATCAGCATAGGTAGGAAAAAAAAAGTCATATAGTTAGTACCTTTCTTTCTCGTTCGTTATTTTTTCGTTGATTTGAAACCCACAACTGGTTCTCAACATATTATTAATAAATAAATGGTAGTTTTTGTGGTTAAAATAGCGTTTCTCGAAGTTCAAGCTTAAAATGAATAAAGCAAAGGTGAGATGAAATCACAAAAATGTAAGTACGTACCGCCTACAGTTTGCGAAAATTACATACTTTAAATTTATTTAACGACTCACTGAATCCTCTGGCAGAGTTTTGGTATTTTTTAAATAATTAAACGAGTAGTAAGACATACATAATTTTAGAACAAGAAGTTCTCACTTCGATAGTAGGGTACTTCTTGCCACAAAAAATATTTTTGTGATGAAGTTAAAGCTGATATAGCAAAAAGCCTGTCATCATCATCATCAGCCCACAGTTGTCCACTGCTGGCCTAGACTAGCTGGCATAGGCTGGTATAGGCCTTTCCAAATCCACACCACTAATCCTGGTCTTCGGTTCTCCTCATCCACCTCTTGCCGGCTACCGTTTAGAGGTCATCGCACCACCAAACCAGGAAGCGTCCCACGTTACATTACTTTTACATACTTTATATTTTAAGTCAAATCAATCATGATTTCTCTTAATTTTCGTGGTCTTAGCAAACTCACATAGTTTTAAAAGAAAGTAGCTGTACCCGTCCGCTTCGCTGGGAATTTAAAGTTAACATAATTATTTCTCACCCCCACAAAGATTCTCATCATTAACGCCCCCGCAACTGGTGTAAGGAGTCCAACACTCATATACATATTGCCTATCCATTAAGTACATGTATTTTCTACATGGATACCAAGTTTCAAGTTAATCGGATGCATGGTTCATTCAGTAGTTATAACGGAACATTCGTAAAAACCACTGTAGATTTATAGATAAGTGTTTACAAGCAGGTACGAATCATTCCAGATGTTGGAAAGCGCGCGTCGCGGAGCCGAAGGTCACGGACGACTGATGGACCCGCCCGCCAGAAACTCGATGTGGAGGTTCGGCTTCCCCAACCCCGTCAACTACAACGACAACGAGCTTTTCTGTGGAGGTTATGCTGGTATGTTTAAGCATTTTCAGGAAAGCACTTTCGTTTTTCTACCTATTCTAGTGACTTCGAGTAATCATGCTAGATTCACGCGAGCGAATAGCTAAGCTCACGAGGCTCTAACCTGTTGGACGTTGCTAGCACTAGCCCTAGCAAGAGCAGTGCTTCGCAGAATCTACCACCGGATCGGAAACGCGACCCACTGAGAAGATCCGGCGAGAAACTCAGTGGGCTGTGTCTGTGGGTTAATTTACTCACCGAGCCCTTCGTCGCAAGCGATGGGTTCGACGAGAACGATGACTGGTGCGGAAGTTACTAAATACATATGTTTAATATATATGAATCAATAATTATATATGGATTACAAAATTTAACACAGGTGAAATCACGGGCCACGTCTAGTCCATTTATAAATGGGCAAAGGTATATTTCGTCAATCGTTTCTCTTGTGTTCGTCAACTAATATTTCTTTTATGTTAAATATTGAGGAGCTTTACTGGTTTTAAAAAAACATTTGTAAGACAATATTTTGTCCATATTATAAAAAAAAAAAAAATAATATAACAAAAACAAAAAAAAAAAGGAAACGAAGCAAGCAATGTAATGTATAGAAGCAATCTCTAAGTGTCAGTGATTATAGTCACTCTTTGACCTCCTCTTTTAATTAATTTGATTTTAAATTCTGCCGGCCAGAAAAATAGGATTAGGAATAGGAAAAAAGTTTTAAAATAGTTACTATGGAACCTCACATCTCCTGTTACAAGATTGTTTCCACGGGCTCTGGTATTCATTTAAAACTTAGTAGGTCGTGAGCTTGTCTACCTGTCTAATACCAGTCTAACAATAAAAGTAAAAAGTTTTTACTATTCAACCAAGTTTGTGTTATCCAACTGAAAAGTATACATATACATATGTAGACATAATTTCCACCAACAATTTTTTGTGTTTTGGGTGTATTAGAAAAAAACCCAAGCCAAACCCAAGATTTAATCATAAGTCCGTCATGTCTGCCTTTAAAATAATTATCTATGTATAAAACCACAAAACCTACGTTGGATACAAGGCACTTGAACAGTTTTTTTGTACTGATATCGGAGGGTAATGGTCTCATCTGTGTACTTGAAGAGTCGTCGAACCGCGGGCCATTGTTATTCATTAACCAAGTCAATAATTCCGGCTCGAGTTATATTGGATTAATGTGGATATAATAATCCAAAAAATAGCACTCGGTCCTCTTATATCACCAATAAGCAAGCCTCCGGGTTTTTAGTTATATGGGATAAGTCTGTTAGACGGATAGTGTCACTTTAAAAAAAAAATTCTTATTTACAATTACATATTTGGTAAACTATAAAAAACATACAATTCTGCTGCAATTGTTTGTTAAAACTCAAAAGTAATTGGTCAAGCGCTTTGATTCCCTTTGATTGGTTAAGGCTGACTGTCGTTAGCTGACTCATGACTACGTCGCCATGTCATCGTTATGGTCGAACCCGTCGCTTGCAACGAAGGGCTCCACGAGTAAATGAACCCACAGACAGTTTCTCGGTGGATCTTCTCAGAGGGTCGCGTATCCGATCCGGTGGTAGATTCTGCGAAGTACGGCTCTTGCTAGGTTTCGTGTTAGCAACGTCGTCAGGTCTGAGCCCCGTGAGTTCACCTACAAGCTCGGCGAATCTAGAATAACCCCCGAGGTTACTAGAATAAGTAGGGAAAAAAACATGTGGTAGCTACAGTATTTACCCATTCTATGTATGCTTTCCTAAGCGTTTTAAGGGAACAAATTAAGAACATAGCAGTTCTTAAGGCTTGAAATAATAAAAATTTAAAATCCGTGGTTCATTAGTTAAAGTGCTTATTAATGAACACCATAACTAAATAAACAATATTCATGAACCAATATCGATGGGCCAAATTCTTGGTATTCTAGCAAAACAAACATAGTCAAAAGGCATACACTTAATTCAGTAGGCAAGTAAGCTTTTATACATCTAGGTGCAAAACATACATTCATTGAAACATGTATTGAATTAGTAAACAGTGACTTAAACGTAAATGTCCCCAAGATTCTCGTAGTGTCTCTTCTTCTCTTTCTCTCTTTATCTTTACTTTAATCCAAATAGAGATTTAGCTATTATTTTGCGACATTCAAATACAGATATATTATTCAAATACAGATACGACTCAGTGTTCGATGATACATATCAATTGTTTGTGAAGCAAATATTTTAAGAAAAGATTACAAGCAAATTATAATGAAATATCGCCATAATTTAAGCAGAGAACATATTGTAACTGACGCTTAGATAAAATATATGCAATTAGTTCTGATTATTTGCGATAATCTTTGAAACATAAAGATTTATGGGTAATAAAAAACTGTGATAGGATTAATAAAACTGAAAAAAAAAAACGTATTAGTTTAAATTATTGTTGGTTAAATTAGATAAATTTAGTGCATGGCATGAATTATGTTATTGCCATCAGAACTACATACAATTGCCGAGGTTTCAAAAGGTGTCTTTTGCAGTGCAATGGGAGCAAAACGAGGGAAAGTGCGGAGTGTGCGGTGACGCGGCTCATCTCACTGAGCCCCGTCCCCACGAGGCCGGAGGAATGTACGGAAAGGGAATCGTGACCAGGCATTATAGCGTTGGCCAGGTAAGAGATCCCTCACTTGACGTTTAGCAGATGAAATAGCAACCTTTTTTAATACGCTTTTATTAGCTTCAGACGTATGTATGTATGTTTGTAACGGAATATTTGAACATGATTTTGACCCCCTTCAATATGTCGGACTAACTCGAAATTTGGCATACTTATTAAGAACCGATGACGATTCAATATTAAAAAAAATTGATAAAATTGAAATTAAACTAAAAAATGAAAAATAAATAATAATTTAAAAAAAAACTAAAAAAATAAGCTTTTATAAAAAAAAAGCGTGGAGTGCTTTTCAGGATATTATCAAAATAACCTTTCTACTCATATCTGTTCATAAAATATTTATTACTACTGATACCATGCAACCCCACGCTTTTTTTACAATAAAATCATTTTTTCTTACACTATTTTTAATTCAAATTTATTAAAATTTATTTTCTATTTCTTAGTTGGATTTTCTATAAAAGCGTATTTTTTTAGTTTTTTCAAACTATTATTTATTTTCTAAGCATAGTCATATTGTATTAGTTTTGTTAATGATGCTTATTATGAAGCGAAGAAAAGCAAGGTAGTGATAAAACTATGTTACTTTTTGAATTTTCATAATGTGTCATACATCCTGGTGGTAGGACGTCTTGCAAATCCGCACCATCACCCTCCCTATTTCTGCCGTGAAGCAGTGATGCGTTATGGTTGGAAGGGTGGGGCGTTGTACTGTACAAATTGAGACCTAAGAACTCATATCTCAAGGTGGGTGGCGGTATTTACGTTGTAAATGTCTATGGGCTCCGGTAACTACTTAACACTTACTTCGGTAGGCAGCGGCTTGGCTCTGCCCTTGAAATTGCTGAAGTCCATGGGCGACGGTAACCACTCACCATCTGGTGGGCCGTATGCTCATCTGCCTACAAAGGCAATAAAAAAATATATCATCAGGTGGGCCGTGAGCTCGTCCACCAACCTAAGCAAGAAAAAAAACATCGACAGCACTGTAAAGGCCTTCATAAAAATTTCTCGTCTCTCGTCGTGGTTTAGAACAATAAATAATATTACAGGAAATCGAGGTTGAAGTCGAGTTGACAGCTAATCACTTGGGAACGTTCGTGATGAAGCTGTGTCCAAACAACAACCCGAAACAAGAAGCGACTCAGGAGTGCTTCGACAGGTATAAAACTACACAGGCACACAGCAGTTAGCGACATATGAAATATTATCGCAAACTTTTAATGATCTTATAGATTACAAGTACCCGAGTTTACCTTAAATTGTATGCCAGTGAACGTCCACCGAGCAACGTCGCAATATACTTATAAATTTTGAACTAGACCCTTCGTAGTCTATTAAAAGCCACATTTATAAAGAGATAAAGGAACTATAATTACTATATTTTGTCAGTTTTCGCGTCTCAACAGGAAAAAAGCGAAAATATCGTAACTTGCATTTTGGGCTAAATCATTTTAGTGTGCTTAGTCCGAGTTTTTTAACGTTCTCCAAAGCGTAAAAGTTAACTCACATTTGTGTGGAGTTGGAACGTTTGCCTACGTTTGCCGCTAGGGGCGCTGTTTCAACAGCTAACCTTTTTATTCCGGGCCGGTGGCAGAACCCCCTGCGAGGTCCCCGCGCCGAGGTGGCGTTCGGGGTATGTAGGACTCGACGATCTGCAGATGCTGGGAGCAATTGAGTTAACTTGTATGCTATCGAGAACGTTAAAAAACTCGCGCTACACACACTGGTGTCAAGTTGGGTTGTTCAAGTCACGACAATTGCGTTTTCTTCTGTCGTTAAAGACGAGTCAATCCTGCGACTGTGACGGTGACACGTGATGCGTGTCAAAAGGTCACACATGGAACTTTTGACCCTTTCAATAATCTTAATTAACGATTTGTGCTCAAGTGAAACTCGCAACTTCTTATAAGCTTTAGCTGCAATTAATTAATTGCTTTCCAGATATCCCCTTTACGTTTCGGAAACCAGAGAAGACAGGTTCCTGATACCTTTGGACACGGCGAAGAAAGAGGTATTCAGGTACAGAGTGCGGCTGCCGCCTTATGTAACCTGCACGCAATGTGTTCTACAGTGGACTTATTATACTGGTAAGATGCTGGTCTAATTCAGTTTCAGAAGTAGGGACCACGGAAGCCTTGATCTTCTTCTTCTTCCTAGCGTTTTTTCCGGTTCAGTGCCAGAGTTCGGTTTCCTACTTAAACTCCTTCTATTTGCCGGTTTTCGGCATCATTCTGGGTGAGGTTATTCTCCTCCTTAACCCCCTTTACCACATCCAACCAGCTATTCTTGGACTTATCGCGGTACCTTGGCGGTATTCTTGGACCCGGTACTTAGAAGTTGTGCCATCTTTAGCCTATTGTATTTTATGGTAATTATTGCTTGGTATGTCAGAGTAAGTTCAGCAAAAAAGGAATTAAGATATACGGGTACCCTATTTATTTATTATTAGATACAATACACTTGGTAAACACTGATTGACGAGGTTTTTATACAATAAATAATTCGACTGTATAGGTTGACGAGTTATATGCGACTGACTGTCTTCACACGATACATTGCAACCTCATTACACATGCATGATAAGCTAACTTCAGCCGGCGCAGCATCTATTCATTTTAATCAAGGAAGTCTTGATCAAATTACATTACTAGATAGAGAAGGCGCATTTTTTTGCATACCTATGCTGATAGCCTTGAGAGGCTATTTTAGCCTTTCCTTGACGTGTAGGTGAGCTCACGTGGCTCAAACTGGAGTGTTGCTATCACTGGCCCTAGCCAGAGCAGTGCTTCGCGGAATTTACCACCGGATCGGAAACGCGAGCCACTTAGAAGATCCGGCGAGAAACTCAGTGGGCTGAGAAGGCCCGTCAACCACGTGAGCTCATCATTCCACTACAAGTTCTACAGCGTGTGGTATGTTTAAGGCAACATGTGGGGGATCTGCCCCAACGGCACGGAGGCGGTCGGCTGCGGCAGGTCGGAGACGTTCCGCAACTGTGCTGACGTCAGCGTTATCACCAGCACGGGCGGCCTGCCCCCCGCCTTCGCCGGCGACCTGCGCAGGGACTACCCCTTCCTGCTCTACTACCGGGACCTCAACATGCCCAAGTCCATCTACCCGCTTGTTGTAAGGTAAGGACACTTACATGCTCAAACGGTCAATTAATTAGAGCCTTTTGGACGCTGTTCCTTCCACGGAATCAGGACCCCTCCTGGCTGAGCCTTTGCTCGCCTTCCTGTCTGGTGAAATTAGAAAGGCCTCTGGGCTACCAGTAAACCCTCATTCATAAAAAAAGGAATTATGAATTTTTAAACAAAATGAAATTTATTAAACAGACTTTATAAGAAGAAGACGAAGGACATGGAACTTGTTGTATAATATATTTGTATAGTTTTATTGCATAATTATTCTCTGTATCATACAATTTTGTGTTGCGTTTTTAACGTGATCTTTCTTCACTATGTAACTTTTTTTTTATAATTACCATACTCTATGTCGTTTTATGTTTTTCCACATGCACTTTCCGCAGAGCCGGGAAATATTCTCAATCAGCCAAATACGTCGTTAGGTAATGAAAATACAATAATATTAAAAAAAATGCATTAAGCCAATAAATAAACCCGTTAAACAAATTGTGTACACTTTGTTTTGCAGCAACGACCTAACTGAGTTTGACGACAGAGAGGAATTAATTCCGCCAATCATTAGGTACAGTCCTTAAACAGAGGGTTCTGAAAACAGAAGGGGTTTCCGTTGTTAATAATTTTTGTGTTTGTTGCTCGTTTCCGTGTTTTGTGACTAACAAATTGATAATTAAAACGCATTACGAAATCCGGTGCTGAAAATTTACTTAGGTACTTTCCACAGTTCATATTTGAGAAATGCCTACGAAAATTTGCGATTTAGCGCATCTTTGTAACGGCCAATTTCATAGATTATACCCAATGTACGATATTAGGATGTAGACTTCATTTCCTTTGCTCGCTACAATAGTCAACTAATATCTCCGTTACATTATCTTTTTAAAGATCCAAAACCCAAATGTATTAATCTAAAGTGAAATTTCATATTCATTAATAGCTTTTTTGTTACTAATAGTTTTTGTTTTTAGGTAATTTTACGTCGCTCTGACGAGCTAATTAACATTATGTGCGTATCATTTTAGATATCATAAATTTAAGCTTGAAAAGGAACTTATTTTCATTTTATAACAATAGGTACAGAATTTATAATTTGCGAGTAGCTTCTTAGATTTGAATTGCTATAACATTTGAAGCACTAGTTCGGAAGTCAATAAAAACATCAGATTTGTTTATTTGTATCTAACACATGTTGTTGTACATGTATGTGATTAATATTTTTCTTCTAATACATAAAAAATATAACGTTTTGCCAAAACGCATATTGTGTGCCCGTGCAGACCTTACCATCTCATACTAGACCCCGGTAACTGCCCAGCACTTGCAGCACAAATTTGTCTATAGCCGCTTGTAGATAGATAAGAACTTGCCGGACAGTTATGGGCGTACAATATGCGCTCAGGCTTAGTACAAGAAACAATATTAACAATTAAAATTATTTTAATTTTCATGACACCCTTGTTAAATATTCAACATTTTGGATAGACATCGGTGATGTAACTTGTGTTCAGGAACATATTTACAAAAAAATATATATATTAAAATTTCAACAATTTTGAATAATAATTTCGAACCACAAATAAATAAATAAAATGTAACTTAATTAGAAGTTAACTCTTTATATATTTTCATTGTAATGACAACGGTATTTGATTTGTGTTATAGCCAAACATACTGGCAGATTTTTGAACAAAAAAAAAATATTTACAACTTACGACGAAAAATTGACAAAATTCAGCGCGATTTTAATATGAACTCGTGTCAAAGGAATCAACGTAAGACCACACATAAAATTAATGAGCAATTAATAATATAAAAATCTGAACACTTCAGAGACCAAGTTTGCGTTCCGTCTTACGGGTTCCGCAACCTGCCCGGCATGCTGAGCTGGTGCCAGACCAACTGTCTCCGGTACCCTCCCAACTGCCCCGAAGCTCTCTGCTCTTGCCCGTAAGTACTTTTTATATGCATTTTATTATTTTTATTTTTTTACTTAACATCAGGTGGGCTGTGAGCTCGTCCACCCATCTAAGCAATAAAAAAAAAAAAATAAAAAAAAAAATGCATAATCCCGTGAAGCTCAGGGCCCCTCTGGCGTGAAGGGGTTTCCAGGGCTCACGACATAATGTGTATGCCGCCAGTCACATGAGAGCCGGTTTTGTACCATAAATGAGCAAAATAATGGCAAACACCCACTTGGGCTTACAATGCGGCATACGACCACTTTGTAATTAAACAAACTTTCTTTATGTTTGTTTTTTATTACTCAACGCTTCCTCATCGTACATGTCAATTATGAGCTAGTATTTCATTAGAAAAATTGGTACCTGCTTCCTGGACATGGCCACCGGTTTTATCCTTTAGCCACCAAAGCTAATACTAGTGTATTACTTAATCTACGTACCTACTGGGATAATATTCGGTCGTAGAACAATGCGCCAGCCCGCGGCGGTCGATATTAAATATTAAGTATATTATCTATGGGTCGATACTACCGCCATCTCTTTTGCATCAAAGTGACAATACATCACAGCTGTAAAAATGAGTGTCATTTAACAAAATATACGAGAGAATTTATCGTTCATTATTCGCGTCGTAAATGTATTTAACCATTACTATTGTTATATTTTAAGCTTAAGCTTAATTCTATTTAAATTTCCAGTCAAGTTTGCGAGGCCGTAGGCGAGTACGAAGGGCGCGAAGGTGCCGACGTGTACTGCATGGACCTGTGTATCGTTTACCCGCCCAAGTGTCCGACGGACAAGTGCCGCTGCTACTAAACCGACCACGGCAACGAGGGACTTTGATAAAATAAAAAAATTAATAAAATAAATTGTTCTTTGACGTCTTCAAGTTTTCTGCTACCCTCATATCCCGTACCCTGAGCACTGTCACAGCTGGTGCCAGGACGTTGTTACACCACACAGGAGCAGTCAGCCGCTGCTACAAATACAATATTTGAGAGTTCGGCCACACATGCCGAGGAAGTTCTCGTTGTCACATCAATGGTAAGGGCTTAACAGAAGCCCTCCATCAAATAGTGATTTGATTCAATAAAACACTAGGCAGTTCTATTAATGTTTTGATTTGTATAATAAAAATAAATAAAATCCACGTGAAGCAAGAAAATAAATTTTAAAACTAAATTAAATTTTTTGAGTACATCTTTATTTGGATTCAAAGATCTAATGACGTCATCGGATGTCTACATCGGTCGAGACCGGAAATTTGAAGTCAACAAGTCGATAGTATATAAAAGAATCTTTTTTTTTCTTTTAGTCACGTATGTTTTATTTTATTCAAGTAAAAAAAACGAAATTAATAGAATTCTGCAGCAGTGTGACATATTCACTCGATCATTTAATGAATTAATAAGTATGCATTAAAATTAAAACATAATGAAACAAATAAAAAAAAACATTATGGAGGCAGCTCGCGCTATTATTCCGATGGTCGTAAAGAAAAAAAAATGTTCTGAAAACAAAATATATTTTTAAATTCGAAATTATTGAATGCTGGTAAATGTCAAAATATAAAATTTAAACAATAACTTTATGTCTTGCATAACTAATGTTTTTTTTTGTTTGTCGTAGTAAGTACCTAATATCCATTTTGGCTCTGGGAGTGGTGTCTTTACACACAGATCGATCCATTTTATTATATAAGTAGCGAACAAAAATGTTATATGTATATAATGATTTTCTTTTGATATTGCTTCTATTGAGCAATATTTGGTAAGAAAAAGAGTTTTGGTAGTAAATATATCTCATCAAGTTGTATTATATAATCATAATATGTAATTTGTAGCTTTATGTAAATGGATATTTTATGTAAATTGAAGGGGTCAATTCGTATGTATGTAATATTGATATGTTGTGACAAATATCAAATTTAACTTTGTTCAAGCAAAACTGATTTTGCTATAGAATTTGTCACTGGACAGAACTTAAAATTGTCCATATTGATTTTACAAAAACTTTTTGATATTTTTTTATTGTACAGTCATGTTACCATTTATTTTAAGGTTTAGGTTTAATTTGAAAACTTGAACATTCTGATTTATTTGTATTTAATAATGACAATGCCATAAAATCTAAAAAAAACTTTAATGTTATTCCGTTCGCCAACACAAGATGCCTTAATTACGCACAATAAAGAACCAGTTTACTCAATTCTTTATTTGTATGATATGATTGGTTCATATTCGGTTCGAAAATGTATTTTTGTAAAATAAATGCAACAGAAAAAACTTTTTTCGGTGTTTTTCTTTAGTATTTTTTTTTTAGTGGGAGATCTATCCGCTACCGTTTACACATTGTGTTCGGGGGCGCGGTCGAAATTACAAAGACACTGCATAAAAATTAAAGCAAATTCAATCTTGTTCGCTTTTACTCACACTAATCAAAGCATTGGAGTTGTATAAATAAAGGTAATTACTATGAATTTACTCATTTTCTTCGACTTCGACTTTTATCGAGTAATCACATCGATATATGATATATCGATCGTATGGGTACGGGGTGCTCAGCCTGAAATGTGGGAGTGGGTACTCACAAAAACCTTCCGGCACGGTCACTCCGGTCGCCCCAAAATTCCAGTAGAGAAATGCTATTATCATTTTTCTTTTAAATTTTAATTTTAAATGAATAAATTGTATTTAATTTATTGCACAATTTTATAGATCCAATGATTTAAAATTTGTTTTAAGCATGAAAAATTAAAAGAATTAGCCAATGTTTTGTGAATGACCTCAGTTTTTACATATCTGTTTTTTAATGAGATAAACGGACTCATATACCACTTGATCTTGATTGTTTACTGATTGCTTGATTGCCACCGCACATCATTCGTTCTCATTGTTTTGTTTGACAAATCCTTTCAATTACGCTACATTATCAGAGCAGAAGATATAGGGATCTTGGTAATATACCCGAACCGGAACCCACAACATATATTTTATCAACTCGCTGAGTTTCTCGCCGGAACTTCTCAGCGGATCGCGATTTCAGCTCGATAGTAGATGCATTCGCCAAACAGCCTCTCTTCATGTGTTAAGTCTCCTTTGGAGACGTTCGGGCAGTTGTTAGCAAATCCCAACCCCCGGCTATGCCCGTGTTCGCCCACCAGTGCTGGGGAATCTGAAAAATACACCAGTAATCCCGCCTTCCTGAAAAAAAACTATATTGAGAACGATTACAAAAGTTGCTTCAACGGCATTCATAAAGTAAGTATGTAATATTGTTTTCGTTTGAATTGACATGTATTCTTAAATGTCACTTAATATTTGAAAATAATAAGACTGAACCTTCGCGAAACTATAAGAATATGTACTTCATGCGTACACTGATTCCAACAAAACAGTTAACTTCAATATCTTTTATGCAACAAAAACATTAAACATGTATTTTTTGTTTTGCACAAAATTTTCTTTAAATTTCATGACAGTTATTTTGACAAGCTGGATTGAAAGTTTGTGGTTTGACCGCATTGACAGTAATTTCAATATTATGTCATCCGTCTTTTTGACGGTTCTTATCAGCGGTCGATAAATAAAGCGAATTATAGAAAACAAAAATAGCCCGAAGTGCTTTAGTGTATATATTTGGGTACAATGAGCGATATTTTAGAAGATGATCTCGAGTTTCGGGGCGGTACGCTTCAACTTTCAACCGACAATTCTGCGGTAGGTGTTGTTGAAAATCAGCCCAGTGTCACGACAGATTCTACAAGAAAACAGTCCCAGGGCAATGTGCATCCTTCTGTTCTCTCCGGTGCAGATTCTTTGACATCATCTACTAATTCTTTTGCAGGTAAAGATAAACATTTAAAAGAAATCTACCATAATAAATTTGCTCTTCAAAAATAAAATCTGTATTGAAATTTAATCATTACTTTTTTTTATATAAAGACAGTGATATTGCTTTGTAAACTGCGGCTATAACAAAAACATAAATATAAAATCGAAAACTTAATTTTCACCTACTATAGATGCTAGAACACAGGAACAGCAGAATGCCTCAGGATTATCTCCAACAGAGTCTCAGACGGTATACCCTCGGTATGATGTGCCATTCAATAAGGAGAATATAAAAGACTTCTTCACATTCAGAAAAGGTGTTGTAGAAGCAGCCATACAGGAATGTATTACCATTTTGCTGTTTCCGGAGGATGGAGAATACCTAGGGTCCTGGCTTTTGACAGAGTAAGTTCATATTAAGTATTTCATGGTCTTGAGCTTTCTATACATTGATGATGTAGTTTTTATTGGGTTCATATGATATGTTATCCTTGCTGCAATAAACATTAAAATATGCAAAATTGATAATTTTGTTTAATTTACTAGAGGTTTACTTAATAAAGCACCAGCACTATTTGCTTGCAATAAGTTTTATGTGATTTCACTATCTACAGCAATGTCAATAAAAAAAAACTGTTCTATGATGGTAAGCAGCATCCACAACGCATGAAAAAAAAATTACTAATTTAAAGTAAGTTAAAGTTTAAATTTAAATTTCAGAATAACATTATGGGACAACGAAAAGGAGAGAATCGTACTGCTTACTTCACGACTAGTTATGACTATCAAATATGACTTTATTGCTATGAAACAGTTGGATTTTAAAAAGACTTATCTTGATGACTTAGATACTATTGTGATCGGTGAACTGGTTTATCCTCCATCTTCATTGGTACCGTGAGTATTTCTTATTGAATTATGTAAAATCAAGTTTTCTTGTCAATTTTCATGGTTTCTAACTGTTTCGGGTTCATTCAGTATTTATAATCATGAAATCTTTATAAGATTTATGTGTAAAATAATCTGCAGTCTAGTATGTATGATTAAGCAGACTATTATCAATGTCCCAGGAGTGTGTCCTGAAATATTTTTTTATGAAGAACAGCTACGAAACACACAAATGATATATTATTATAATTCCTCTGTAGCCGTATAAATGGGTTGGCGACAGGGGTTTCGACGGTCGTCAAAGATTGTGTGATTGATCGCCTCTGCCGTCGGCCTAGCACTGAGGAAGTTCCAGAAGGCATCAGGGATAGTAGACTGTTCGATACCAAGTATTTTGAACCTAGGTACTATTTGGTTGCTGTAGTAGCGCACGATGATGTTGTCATGCTGTGGTTGTCAGCTTTTTATTCATCTATTTGTTGAGTTATAGCTTTGTTTTATATAGTAGCAACACTTGAGAATCCTATACTGATTTAGAACTTTCAACCAGAAATTCCATTTATAGCTAAGGATGTAGGATTACATATCCATGTAATGTCTATCCATGCTTAAACTGTTTAAAAATTAAAAACTATCTTTACTATTTTACCAAGGATCAGATGTATCATTATTGCTATTAAATCCATCAATCTTTATTATATTTACTGTCACAGTGTAAAGGAACACATAATTTTTTTCTCAATTTACTCATATTTTTTTATAGCTACGAATAGTATTTATTTGCTTGTTATTTGCTTTATATGTCTATAGAGAAAATTGATATTACAATAATAACTTTAATGCAATGGAGGATGTACTGTGGCTTATTTGTTCAAGTTTTATCAGCATTTGTTTAACACAAGATAAGGCACCTATGGCCTATAAGCATAGTATATGCTTCTGATGTAAGCTATTGGAAGTGCATATGTGCTCATTAAGAATACCTTGTTTCTAATTTGTATAGTTTGCTATTTCATTATTATTGTATTTCAAAAATGTTATATTTGGCTGATGCATGGAACCTTTAATAATAATTAATGTCTTTGTTTAAATTTTAAAAGCTAAATAAAATAATGACCTTACATATTTATTATTTAAATATTTAAAAAAAAACCTGACAAGATTGGATTTGCTTTTTATGATTTTTTTTTTTTGTAATAATAGAAAGCTTTTCTTTAAAAATACTAGTAAAGTACTTAGTAATTTCTGTCTGTAATATCACAGGGAACGTAACCTGCGTGGAGTCCGTTTGATGTGGAACAAAGGTGAGCCACTGCCTCTGAAGACTGTTTGGAATCCGTTTAGTCAGGATGTACCATTTCTGACATTTGCCTCACATCCTATTTATTGGCATAAAGGTAATATTTACTTGAGTTTTTTCAAGATTTGATTCTTAGGCATTTTTGCACATTTGGTAAATTTTTTAATTGCTAATTATTCAGATGGTGGAGTAGAGGAGCGCGCCACGTACGACATGGAAACTTTTGCCCAAAAGCTACAAAGAGCTATTGAAATAATGCCTTCTTCTTCCTGTTGCATACATCACTCACCCATTGTCATACAAAGCTATGTTGGACTAACATCTATGCTCCATAATAAAACCAGTATGGGATTCTTCAAGGTCAGGGGAAAGTTTAGTTTCTAAACCATACAAAAGATGGCCCTGGGTAAGAATGTGATAATCGATTCTAATCGTTGATTAAAAAAAGTTTGTCGAATATTATGATGTGATTTTTGTGACATTTAGTCGTAGCTTACGTCAGTGTTGTCAAATTCTATTGTAATTGTTATATAAATAAAGATCATAAAAATTAATAAAAAAATTTAGATAGAGTACATACATATTACATAAAGAAAAATTTAGCTTTGTGCAATACAGATTTGCTTCACAATACTTACATGGTAATTGTTAGTATTTTATATTTTAAAAATTTGGAGGAAATTATAAGATTGTTAAAAATGGTTAAGAATGTTAGAGGTTCTAGATATTGAAGTGATATGATAGTATTAAAAGATAACGTTGGTAATTTACGAATCATCTGTATTGAATATGAAAGAATTAAGAATCGTATTTTTAGTGATTAATCAATCTCTTTTTTTTTTGTCTAGGTACTATCTGTATCCAGTACTTTTAAAAATTAATCAATCTATGCATTTTTTAGTATTCGTAGTACTTAAGCATTATCAGTGAAAGCTTTCTTCTGCTATTCTTATTCCATTCAGAATGATTTGATAGAATTAAAATAGTTTTGCTAAGTACGCTGATGGGTTTTTATGTAAATGTGTGTGTTAGTCCTCGCATAGTATCCTCTGAGTGCATCGACTAGTTCAACATAGCTATGATGTGACTATTAGATCCAATATGATGTAGGATAGCAATGATTTCAATTTTTCATAATATATTTCTAATGTATAACAAATATTACCAAAATGATGATATTACTTTTGGTTCAATATGTGCAATGACCATAATGCTTAATGTCTTGATTGTGTTGATGGTGAAAAATGAAAATAGCATGTATTTTGTCATGCACATTTTCATATTAGTTTTTGTTTACCTATATGTAATTTCGTGCTTCTTATTTTCTAGGTAAACAAAGATTGTATGTTATAAAAAAACACACACACAAACACCTTTTTGTAGAAAAAGAGAATCAAATGTAAATAAAAATTTATGGTTTTTGAAGTACAGGTATGAGCGATAAGAGGCATATTGTGGAGCGCAACACACACTAGTCTTTAAATGTTTTTATTAAGATCGCGTAGGCATCTATAAATCAGACTGCTTCTCTTGGAGAGTCAAAAATATCAAACACACCACTTGTAAGCAAACATAACTTTGATGGCCAATTTCCAATTGCATTGTTATCAGTTTTTATACCTCCTCAATTTTTCTCTTGTATCTGGATGACTGATGTGTTTCTTCATCTGTATAGTCACTCACCCAAAAGGGAACTCTGCTGAGAGGCAACTCATGTGTTCTCATTCTTGTTCTGTCTCTTTTGCCAATCAGTATCATTTGCTCAAGGTTTTCGGATATTTAAGTGCAATATGACTGAAATACTATTGAGCTCAGTATAGGATGTAAAGGTACTGAGAGTTGTAATAAAATGCTCACATTTGCATTTTGAGGTGTTCCAAGCTAGGATTTTCTTAGTATCTTTTGATTTCGAATTTTCTAGAGATGAATGCCTAGAAAATACTGTTTAGATTGAGTTCAAATTATGGAATAAAATTATATAGTAGGTAGGCAGCGGCTTGGCTCTGCCCCTGGCATTGCTGAAGTCCATGGGCGACGGTAACCACTCACCATCAGGTGGGCCGTATGCCCGTCTGCCTACAAAGGCAATAAAAAAAAAAAAAAAGATATTGAAATGAGAAATGCATATTTTTGTGGTTGGTTTAATTGTTAGCATATCCTACCTATTTCAACTAAAGCAGTGAAACACATTTTTTATTTACTTTTGAAAGGAACTGATAAGTCTCTAAAATTAGCATTTCAAAGTAATCAACGACAAATTGTTACTATGTAAATACAAAAAGCTGTTCATAATTAGCTAATCTAAAATAACAGAAGTGCATTTATTATACAACCAAAAGGGCAAGCGGATGTTGTGTTGTGCAATTGATAAGTCAAAAATATTTAATTCTATGTTATGTTTACTTTATTTGGTATTTTTCGGTCCACAGTTTTGAAGACTCCGATTTTAAAGAATTAGTTTATTAACACATACATATTACATAACAATTTAAAATGTTATCTTCAGCTATACTGAGGTATTTACTGTTGTATGTGTGTTAAATTGCTTTTTATTTGAGAGACCGTAACCCGCCCGGTGCTGAATACTCAACGAAGTTATTATTACGTATTATTAGTGGATAAATTTTAATTTTGCGAAAAGTTGCAGGTTTTTTTTCTTACACCAGTGCATTTCTTCATATTAAAAGTTGTTCGTGAACAATGCAATACTTGTAGGTAATTATTTAGAGATGTTGGTACATGTTCCACGGTTAAACCGTATGACCAGTGACTACGAGTACCCTTGGCCTAGGCAGCAGTGTTAGAAATGCGTGGAATATATAAAACATGCTATTGCATAACTTAATCATTTATGTATAAGGGATAGAATTCTCTTTGGTAGGTAGGACAAGTAAAAAAAGATTTTCTTTTCCATTTTAATATAAGCCCAATTTGAAATAAATCATTCTATGCTATTGCTGTGCAATTTTAGTGCACTTAATAATAATACACTACATAACATTGATGATGTTTGGAGTAGAATTTAACTATAAGAATTGGAGAATATATTATATATTATAGTTTTTATTATTTGATAAATCTATGTATCATTGATCTATAATATTATAGTTACTATGAATGATGTAGTAAATTAGCAGATATTGTATTACAAAACAATATTTATTTACTATGTTATGTGTTGATATTATAGTTAAATGGTTATGTTAATAGTTTGATATACAATTATGTATATGAGTACAATAAGATAAAGTGAGTGAATATTTATTTACTATTGAAAATAATGATTAATATAACGGCCTAAAATTTTATAAATTTGACATCATTGAAGAATATTAATTTAGATTCCACTAAGTACTTCTTGTTTGTTAATTGTGCATTCAAAAGTTTGAAAATCCGATTGTTCTCGATAATGAAAATTCAAAAAGGATATTTTTTCCAGAATAAAAAAGTTAACACGTATTCTCAATTGGTGACTAAATATAATAGAATGTGATTAATTTTGATGCAATGATGGTGATAATATTATGTTTTTATTTTAAAGTGTTCTGATTCCAAATTGTATCAATGTGTAATCATTAACATCCGAAAGTACCTGCATTACTAAGAATAATGAAAAATATGTTCTCATTGAGAGTACATTCTCAAAATTATCTCTACTTATTATAACTATTATAAAAGTTTTTAATTGCAAGTTGAATTTTATTTACCCAAGGAAATATGAGATTTTATTAAGAATTGCCTGTTCCCGTCTAACAGTATTGTGAAATATTATTTTTCAAGAATGATGAAATAAGCTGTCATCTGCACGATTAAGTCTGAGCTTATTTCTGCAACGAAAAAGGCATGCATTCTGATTTTTGGGCTGGGAAAGCCGTTATATAATACAATTGAGACTGACAGTTGCCATCATAGAAAACCAGATATTTGACAGATGCCTGAGTCTCGCTCATGACATTTTGAAGATAAAATTACTTATATACAAGTTTCGAACAATATTCAGACTGTTGCTCTACCGAGATATTTCACCCGCTCGGTGGAAGAACATTCCTGTGTTACCTTTAAAAAAATTTACCTTACCCTTACCTCCAAAAATTAGCTCCCAAAAGTTTTTAACTTCATGTTTCATGGTAATTAAACTGCCTTTACGTGATGTTTGTGGGTGGTAGTTGGCACTAGGTGGGCTGTGAGTTCCTCTACTCATTGTAATAAAAAAAAAAAAAAATTATAAATTCTTGAAATGTAAGTAAGCTCTTTCATAGATTTAGTTAAAATTGATGTTGCCTACATTTTACTATAATCTAATACATATATTGGAGGACATAAGTAAAATAAAATAGAAAAAAAACAAGCAACTTTAATTGGAATTAAAGATAAATCGCACTAGTAAAAGTTTTCCCGTTGTATAAAAATTAATCACAAAAATTATTCTGGTCACTCCAGTTATTAGGCAAAGTTAGATTGTCCCAAAAACATTCATCTAAATTGGTTTTTTCATATTCGTTGCTATTCACAATTCTTGTGTATTTAATTTGTTCTAGCCACGACAGTTCCGAATCCATAGGATCTTTAGAAGTAGCAGCGTCTGTCTGAACAGTTTTAACATTACCAGATTTATTTTCAGAATCATTTTTCTTTTTTTCTGCTTTCTTATCAATATTTCGTTTATTTCGCCTTTTAGGTGCATCCTTCGCTTTATTTATCAAAAGAGATTGTTGTTGATCTTTTTTTCTAATTCTTTTGCTTTTTATTTCAGCGACAGAAGCCGTCGTGTCTACTTTAATTTTGGTAGGCGCTTTAAATTTACGTTTACGAAAATTTCGGTCTTTCTCTTCAGTAATATTAAGAGGCTTTGTAGAACTAGAGCAGTTTTTATTAACAGCAATTGTATTTAATGTATTTTGTGATTCAGTATTTGTCTGTTCGTACTCTTTAACATGTACTATTGGAGGATTCGCGCGTTCGAATGTAATATTTATATTTCTTTCAATTGTTTTTGTTATTTTAGAAATAGTTTCAGTTCTTTCATTGTTTAAGTTAAGTTGTAAATGCTTGGTATCTATATTGCTCACAACGGGTGCAATATTAACAGAAGAATTATTGTTGTGCGGATCAATATCAAAATTCTTAAGTACGCTTTGAGAATATTCACAGTTAGTTTCCAATGCTTCTTCGTCATAATGTAATGATATAATAGAAATAGCTTTTTCTAAATCAAGATTCTCTTGGTCATGTTTAGAGCTTTTATTTGAGTTTTTACATAAATTTGTATTTAAAGATTGACTTGCGTTATCTATTTTATCGCAATCACTCCAGTAGCCATCAGTATTTGACAATATGTCCTGCGATAGCTGAGTTGCATCTTCATCAAGTAAAGAACGAACTGGGGATATATCTCTATTCTGTAACCTGCAGTTTTCTTTTTCAATACTACTGTTATCTGCAAAATTGATTGTAGTAGTTTTTTTTTCATTTGCTTTGTTTTCTTGTCGCTCGAGTATTATCGCTTTCATACATCTTGTGATCTTTTCTATTACCTGAAGAGATGTTGAATATTGCGGTTTATTTCAAAAGTCAAGGATGAAAAATATTGGCCAAAAAAATCCCGCGATTCGCATTATTTCAATCGTAATTTTATTTCATTAAATCGAAGACTACTTAATATATGCAAAGAGATATATTTATTCGATATTGATAAATGATGGAGTTAGCGTTTCTCAGTGGGCTAGTTTGCATTTGATTACCATCGTAGTTGGTCTCGAACACTTACGACACGTCACTACGGGACACCGCCACGCCAGACGTTTAGTTACATCACAGCCTAAAGCTAACATTTTTTTTAATTGGTTAAATAAACAGAAATACTAGAAGATACTTAGAACTAATTCTGAAAGTGGGTAGCGGCAATTACGTTATCTATGGACTCCGGTAAAACCATTTAATACCGGGCGGGCCGTAAGCTCGTCCATATGCTTAAGTAATAAATAAAAAACCCTTTCCGCATGTGAAGTGTACAAATTATTTCTTTGCGGTGGACTGCACTGAAATTAGTGCGTCGACGGATGTGAGGGACGAGTGAGATATACTTTAAAAAAAATCAGATATTTCTCATTGCGTTTTTTTTTTTGCACTGAATAGGTAAACAAGCTTACAACCCATTAGTGTGTTGGTGCGAGTTTTTTAACGTTCTCGATAGCGTAAAAGTTAACTCAAATTTGTATGCAGTTGGAACAGCGCCCCTAGCGGCAAACGTAGGCAAACTTTACAACTGGACCGTTACCCGACTTGGGTACTTAGTCAACCGCGACGATCCTGTGGCCTACCTGATTGTAATATCAGGGATAAACAAAGTTTAGGCCTCTATTAAGAACTGTTCAAACAGCCTTAAGAATAATGATCACTGGAAACACACTATCGATAAATGTACCTAGTTACATTGCTTAATATAAATTTCTAAGTAATAGTGATGAACTCTGCTACGATGGTGGGTGATAGTAAAAACGAACGATTTTATCAATAACATTAATGCATCGAGGGGTGAAAGGTTATTTGGTTTAAGCGATATTTCGCATAGCACGTGACATTTTTCTTTGTAATTTAAGGCCCGTTTTATTTGGTACAAGTATCGACAATTCGATGCCTTTAACTGAACTTCAGTTATCTTTACCCCATTCAAATAGCTGAAGAAGTTTTTTTGTCGTGGTATTTTTTTCCAAACTTTAAACTTCTAATTGAAAGTAAAGTTTCAAAATTGTCGCTTAAACTAAATAGCCTTGATATAAATACCCGGCGATATAATTTCAAGTATAGAGTTACAGTGCAAGGTCTAAACACGTAACGACTTTGGCAAATAGGCCAATGGGACGCTGCAATCTAAAAGGAAAATCGTTTCCATTCAGTTCCAAGAATATTTCCCGCTTTATCTGTATCCTATCCGGTCGGGGACTGCATCCGCATCCCGGAGTCGTTGTTGTGTCGTCAATAATGATGTAGAATAGACTTGATTGCGTTGCGACTTATTCCGGTGATATTCCGTGACGTTGGTATACTAATAATCGAACTGTATTTAAATAAACGATTGTCTTTTTAATACGCTTTTATTAGTTTCAGACGTATGTATGTATTTGACCCCCTTCAAAACGTCGAATTAACTCGAAATTTGGCATACTTATTAAGGACCGATGACAATTCAATATTAAAAAAAAAACGAAGAAAAAAATTGAAAATCAACTAAAAAATGAAAAATAAATAATAGTTTAAAAAAACTAACAGATTTATGAACAGATATGAGTAGAAGGGTTATTTTGATAATATCCTGAATATCATCCCACGCTTTTTTTACAATAAAATCATTTTTTCTTACACTATTTTTAATTCAAGTTGATTAAAATTTATTTTCTATTTTTTAGTTGGATTTTCTATAAAAGCGTATTTTGGTAGTTTTTTTTAAACTATTATTTATTATTGCATAAAACTGTTTTTTCTTCAAAACATTTCTTATTGCATGATTTTTGTGCGAGATTGTTTTTTAGCTTATATTGTAGTCATATCAACATACGACCTACCTTTTTTGTGTAGGTGGGTGGACGAGCTCACAAACCACCTGCTGTTAGGTGGATACCGAAGCCCATAGACATCTATAACTTAAATTTCGCCACCCAATTTGAGACATGAGTTGTTCTAAGGTTCGTTTTTACAGTACAACAACTGCTCTGATCTTCAAACAGCAGAAATAGGCAGGGTGGTGGTACCTACCCGTGTGGATTCACACGACGTCCTACCACCAGTTATTGCGTAAATTATAATTTTGTAAATTATGTTTTAAACAGACTAGTTGGTGAGCTCAAGGGCTCAACCTGAGTTTGCTAGTAGTAGTGGCTATAGCGAGAGCAGATCTTATATGAATTTACCACCGTATCAGAATCGCGACCCACTTGGAAGATCCGGCGAGAAACTCAGTGGGTTGTGTTTCTGGGAAACGAAGAAGTACCACTATCCTGACATTCTACCGCGGAGTATAAATACATGACCAACGGTAAGTGGAGCTGGACAACCATTACCTATTGCAATCAATAAATACATATTTTAAACATCGATCCAATGTCGCATGTGGCGGCCTGCTTTCTGAGGAAATATCACTGGGCTTGATATACTCGTAATCACTTAGGACGAAGTTTGCTTTGAGAACATTTGTTCTCTACAGCAATGAAAAGAAAATTTGCTTGGCTTCTAATAATCTATCTTTATCTTCTTTATCTATATATATATAAAAATGAATTGCTGTTCGTTAGTCTTGCTAAAAACGGCTGGACCGAGAGAGAGAGAGAGAGAGAGAGAGAGAGAATGTGTGCTTTATTGTGCACAAAATAAATAAAAACTTGCGTTTTTTGATGTGATTTGATATTATAATATTTTAGAAGGTTTAACGACGAAGGGAAGATCGTCCACCGAGAGGGTGATGTTTCTCGGTAGACCAACGGTCCGAATGTGGTCGTTCGGAATTTGTATATATTGTGCAAGCTTATCTTGAAAATGCCTTAAGCCAGATGTAAGCATCTGTCAAATATTGATGCTTTTAGGTAGGTACCTCAAGCACCGACCTCGTCGAACCCGTCGCTTGCGGCCAAGGACTCGACGAGTAAATTAACCCATAGACACAGCCCACTGAGTTTCTCGCCGGATCTTCTCAGTGGCTCGCGTTTCCGATCCGGTGGTAGATTCTGCGAGGCACTGCTCTTGCTAGGATCAGTGTTAGCAACACTTCCGGCTTGAGTCCCGTGAGCTCCCCCTCGCGTCAAGGCCAGGCTGAAATAGCCACTCAAGGTTATCAGCATAGCTAAGAAAAAAAGTCAAATATCTCTTGTGTTGTGTGATAGCTACCGTCCCAAAATCAGTTAGCGCAATATTCAAATGTCGACGAATAGCACAATAATCGTTCGTGTCCACGAAAACTTAAAAATATTCGAAATGTTCAAAGTAATACATATAATGATGATAAAAGGCTAAGGATAAAAGACTAAACAACGGTAAATGTATTTTCAATTATGACTATGATACGCGATTCGCAAAAACCAAAGAAGATAATTGCGCGCTTGCTAACACATTTTACCCGGAATATTCGAATGTTGTTTCATAATGACGCTTCAGTGTATCAGCAGCAAATTTATGTGTACTTACTTATCTCTAATTATGGACGTGACAGAAAAAATAATTTCAGGAATATGATGATAATGCACACACGATGTGATGAGAAAGAATGTGTTAAGGTGCAAATATTTTACAGTGTTTCTTTTGTTTGATGCTAAAACCTAGTTTTGTGGCGATAGTACCTATTACAAGATTACAATACCATTATAGGTTTTTTTATAAAAAAATGCCACTGTATAATGTGATAGAAGCTACGATAGAAAAATACTTTTAGCGTTGTCAGGCCTTCATTGTTCCATTGGAGGATGAGGAGTTATCGATGTATAAAGCTTTTGTATTCTTCAACGTGACGAAATATCATGAGGAAGAGGCTGAGGTTTCAATTGTAATAATCCGGAACGCATAACGCCTTGACGCCAGGATAAATATCAGGAGAGTCGAGCCAAAGAAATAGCAATGGTAGTATCTACTAGCAAGAGCTTACATTACGCCCTACCACCAGTTATAACCACCAATACTTAAAGAGAGCTGCTATAAATTCTGCGGTGAATCTCCTAATCGCTTTTTACGACACCCACGGGTAATAATGGAGTGAATGGTTCTATTATATTTATGGTGTTATCTGTTTATTTGTTCACACATACACACCGGACCTATTTAAAGGATTTTTATACAATGAGGACAGATTAATTTGAAGCGGAATATTTCTTAAATCTTATACCTTTAAACGAGCAATTCTCGTATATATAATATATAATCTGAATCTCGGAANTTTTTACGACACCCACGGGTAATAATGGAGTGAATGGTTCTATTATATTTATGGTGTTATCTGTTTATTTGTTCACACATACACACCGGACCTATTTAAAGGATTTTTATACAATGAGGACAGATTAATTTGAAGCGGAATATTTCTTAAATCTTATACCTTTAAACGAGCAATTCTCGTATATATAATATATAATCTGAATCTCGGAAACGGCTCCAACAATTTTCATAAAATTTAGTTATAGGGGACTTCGGGGGCGATAAATCGATATAGCTACGATTTATTTTCAGAAATTGTTGTTTTATTCGTGTTTTCAATAATCAACTCTTCCCGACATCTATTGGCGAATAATAATACAATTTTTCTTAATTGAGGGCAACTAACCGCTTTAAAGACACGACAAGATGGCGTTATCAAAAAAAAACCGAGCCAAGCTCGGTCATCGTCTAGTATTTCTTAAACTCTAACCGAATGTAAAAAAAAAAAAAATCCGTCATCTAAAGATTTTTTAAATTTACAACCGATCTGAGGAATTTTGGTATGGAAAACATTTGGTAACCATAAGAAATCATATAGGCAATCTTTCATCCCTCTACCGAGCACGGAGTTGGTCTAGCGGATGGTCCACGCAGGTGAAGATTCAGGCGGGAAACTATCTAGTATTAAAAAAAAAAAAAAAAAAATACATAAATATGACATAGAATCGCCCAAGCGATCGAAACCAGATATTCAAGGCACCGTGTATAGATTTAGAGATAAGTAACTCACCTGCAAAGATTGGGCATGTTGCTTGCAAATCATTTTGTAAGATGCAACCTCTTTTATGTATTTCTCGGCATCCATCTCCGTTATTATCGTACCATGTTTGTATATGTAATCGTCAAGAATTAAACTGACCTGCATAAGTCTGGTTGTCACTTGCTTCAGCTGAAGTTTTTTTTCGTAAATACGTACATATTTTAAATTAATAACATAATATGCGACGTTGTAGATTTGAGGAATATAAATAACGAAAAGTAGTAAATGTTTTCTAGTTCCTTAGGTTATATTTTTTAAGGAGTGATATGATAAGCTAGTGAATTCAGATTCGTTATTGATGAGTAAAAAAGTAATGTAACCTAAATGAAAAGTATACTTTGACTTGTCATGAAACAAAAATAGAGAAAATAAACAAAAAAACACAATAATGATCTAGATACCTGCATATTTTTCTTTTTAGATTTTCTCGGCATGGTTCAGTTCTATGTAGGTAACTATTGTGTTACTAAATTATACTTTGTTTTTATATTTTTTGGAGTTAATCTAGTACGCGAAAATGGGTTACGAAATAAAAAATGATAGGTACAGTATGCAAAATTCACTGCCAGGTATGTATTTAGGTTCTGGTAAATGAAAAATTTCGCGCCAAAAAGCATTTATGCAAAGGGAAGTATTTTTAAGGTTTATACCTGGTGAATGTATTAAAATTAATTTAGTTCAAATTAATAAATATTGTAAATTAAACATTATAATTAAATTTAATAAAGATCAAGTTCTTAATTTTTTAATGAAATTAGTTGAAAATAAGAAAGTAACAAATGGAGACCGATAACGTTAAATACTTAATGTTGATTTGCGTCTTCAAGCAAGAAATTATATCCAATTTTAGGTTCTGAAACTGATTTTTAGTTGATTCAAATCGTCTGTAGCAGTTTCTTTGAGTATAGCATGCTTTCGAAAGCTTTTCCGCACATTTGACCCTTGTAAAAATAATTTAGATTTATTTCATACGCGTCAAATATTTTAATATTATGTTCACATTTTGCCTTCATTGAAAGCCGGCTTTGTCCTGAAAAAAATAGTTATCAGTCGGATGACGTTACGAACTTCCTGATTTATGAATGGTGATGATAATATAAAGCGTCGTGATGATCCATGAATTAGTTTGCCTCTGCCACCAGGGGCAGTAACTTGTGTTTTTTTTTCTCAATGGCTAGTAATAATTGATTTTAAGATGCGTCGAATCTTTTTCTCTTTTATTTTAATTTACTGCACATTTAATTGCGAAGCTGGGTATGGAATTCCGGCTTCTAGTGACACATATGGGTGAGTAGTTTAGTTTAATATTGGGCTGTATGTCCTCATGTCACCCATTATTATTTAAAAAAAATACTTAAACATTCGAATTTCAAATGGTCTCTAACACGTTTTCCTAGCTTTCTAAATTTTTAATTCAGCGTATTATAAACCTCCACGCTTAGGTACCACCGTTTTCCGTTTTTATTTTATTTCCCTTGTGGGCAGATGAGCATACGGCCCACCTGATGGTGAGTGGTTACCATCGCCCGTGGACTTCAGCAATGCCAGGGCCAGAGCCAAGCCGCTGCCTACCGAAACCGTTTAGCCCTATATGGCTGCGAAGTAATCACGCATTTTGTTTGAAGGGTGGATTTGCCTTAATATGATAAAAACGAGACTTCAGCTTCATTTCAAGGTGATGGCATTTGCGCTGTGGTGTCCATAGATTCCGGAAATCACGAGATCTCGTTTACGCAATAAAAATATATGGAAATAAATACATAATATTATGTACTCAATGTTTTCAGTAAGCCATATTCGCTTTGGCTTCACAACATGTTTGTTATATCAGTACTATTATGTCTGATCAAGAAAACAGTAGCAATTGTAATTACAAAATAGACTGAAAGAAAGTTCCAAAATTAAAGCGAATCCAACCGTGTCCCTGAAAGATTAAACTTTCCTTCCTTGTTTTTCTCCTACCTAAGCTGATAGTCTTGAGAGGCTATTTTAGCGTAACCTTAATCAGTACCTAGGTGAGCTCACGGGGCTAAAACCTGACGACGTGGCTAACACGAACCCTAGCAAGAGCCGTGCTTCGCAGAATCTACCACCGGATCGGAAACGCGACCCACTGAGAAGACCCGGCGAGAAACTCAGTGGGCTGTGTCTGAGGGTTAATTTACTGAGCCCTTCGTCGTAAGCGACGGGTTCGATAGGAACGATGACCGGTGCTTGAGGTACCTAAAAGCACCGTTAGTAGATCGGGAGGATCTGAAATGACGTGTTTGGGGTGACTGCTTTCTATTCCGTCCGCAGGATCGGGAATGTAGTTACCGGCGGCCACGAGAGAGTTCTCATGTCGTGCCGCTTTATCGAAATGGCGCATCGATGCCCACTGTAGATACTTACTGATGGACTCTAAGTCCAGGTCGTCATGGAGGTCGACGTTCCTAACGAATCACGGAGCTCCGATAGCTATCTTGCAAAACCGGGATTGAATGATTTGGAGTGATTTTAAGGTAGTGCGGGCCGCGTGAGCGAACACTACACTTGCATAGGTCATGACGGGGTATGCAAGTTTTGTGGAGTGTCACCTTATTTCTAAGGGACAATTTACTTCGCCTGCATATCATCAGGTAGAGGCGTCCTAGTATGAAGGCAGCATGGTCGCGTATCGTCTTTATGTGGGAGCGGAATGCCTTCCCTCTGTCGAGGGTGATGCCTAAGTTTTTCACCTTCGGGGCCCACGGTATGGGTTGGTCGTACATCGTGATTGGGCGAATGACGGAGGCGAAGGTGTTAACGTGCCTAGTCGGGAGTGGGTACTTAAAAGAGGCGGCCTCACCAATTTGTTTTCCTTACCTATTCGCTTGTAGACTAACGGGCTATTCGCTTACCTATTCGCTATAGCTTCGCGCGGACGGGGAGGTGAGCTCACGAGCTCAACCTTTTTTTTTTACCCGAAAGAATTTCGCAGAGCTTACCGGATCGGATTCGCGACCCACTGAGAAGATCCGGTGAGAAACTCAGTGGGCCGTGCCTATGAGATAGCCTGTGTCAGATATATAATTAGCAGCGACCAGGGCAAGAGGGTTATCGTGCCGCGCCGCTTTTTCGAAGTAGTGTTCTGATGCTAGCTTTAGATACTTACGTATCTCGTTTCAAAATTTGGATCGTCGTGATGGTCGACATTTTTTTTTATGATTGAAAGATTACTGGTGGCCCGGAGGACTTTCCAATTTCACCAGGACAGGTGGGCGAGCATGGTGATGGTCGACATTGACGACATTGACGAACCACGTTTGTCCGACAGCTTTCCTGTAGAAATGGAATTGACCTGGAGAGAGTCATAACGGGACGTATGCAAGTTTTTTTGAGTGTCACCTTGTTACCAAGGGACAGTTTAGTTCGGTTGCGGATCATGCGGTAGAACGATAGAACCGATCGAGTAGAAACGCGCCCCGGTCGCGTACTGACTTGATGTGGGACCGAATGTCATCCCTCTGTTGAAATGGACGCCGAGATACTTGGCCTTTGAATACCATAGTATAGGCCGGATGGCGGGAATGGAGTTACCGTGCCTAATTTAGTACGAGATGCTAGCAGTGATCACTTTCAATGAATCTGTTACATTTGTACCTATTCCATTTTTACCGCGCGCTTATTAGATGGCGCTAAGGTAATTAGGTATTGCATATGGGCGGTATTTGGTAGAAACGGCATTGGTAAAATATATTAAATAATATTTATTTATTACCTTTGGTATATTCTTATTTGGTATTCGCGCGTCGCAGTCATAGTTATAATTACGAACTACTTGTGACTTACGTAAACAATAAATGAATGAAAAATTAGTTTTAACTAATATAGCTCTTCAATATTTCTTTATTTTAAGACAAAAATCTCGTTTTAGACAATCAGACGTTCAGGCCCCTCCATATGTACCGGCTTATTTGAAAAACCAGAACTTTGCGAAAACTGGCTACCCAGGCGTGAAAACTCACTACGGCGGCACGAAGACAGTGTACGGTGGTACAAAAACTGGGTACGGAGGAACCAAAACTGGTTATGGAGGGACTGGTTACGGTGGACCTAACACCGGCTACGGAGGACCCTACGGCGGATATGGAGGATCCAATATGGGTTATGGCCATAGTAGTGGTGGCCATGGGTTTTCCTGGGTCACCCCGTCTCAGTATTCCGAAACCAGGTCTTGGCATTCTCATTCCGGAGAAGCGTAAGTATTTTTATAAAATTATGTTTTGGTAATATGGCGATCCTTGTGGGAGCCCTATATCCAGCTGTGGACGTCTGTGGGCTGATCATAATGATGACATGTTTAATATTGTCAAGCTATTCTATATCTAGCTATTTTGAAGTCGTCGTGGCCTAAAGCGGTGTAGTCGNATTCCGAAACCAGGTCTTGGCATTCTCATTCCGGAGAAGCGTAAGTATTTTTATAAAATTATGTTTTGGTAATATGGCGATCCTTGTGGGAGCCCTATATCCAGCTGTGGACGTCTGTGGGCTGATCATAATGATGACATGTTTAATATTGTCAAGCTATTCTATATCTAGCTATTTTGAAGTCGTCGTGGCCTAAAGCAGTGTAGTCGTATCGAGCGATGCAACTCTGCCGGTGTTCAAATCCCGCAGGCGGGTACCAATTTTTGTAATGAAATACGTACTTTACAAATTTATTTCCACGGTGAAGAAATACGTCATATAATAAAAGTCAAACCCGCATAAAATTATAATTTGCTTAATTACTGGTGGTAGGACATCTTGTGAGTCCGCTCGATTAGGTACCACCGCCCCGCCTATTTCTGCCGTGAAGCAGTAATGCGTTTCGGCTTGAAAGGTGGGCCAGCCGTTGTAACTATACTGAGACCTTATAACTTATATCTCAAGGTGGGTGGCGCATTTACATTGTACATGTCTATGGGCTCCAGTAACTACTTAACACCAGGTGGGCTGTGAGCTCGTCCACCCATCTAAGCAATAAATAAAAAAATAGAAATAATAAATAGGTAAGTGGTTACTCAAATATAGGATCAAAGTATTCAATCTACGACCTATATAAAATACATTAAGTATAGTAGTTGTTTTAATTTCCAAACCGGACCCATGACTGCTTCGTGGCACAAACAAGTAGATGCTGCGACTTCTTCTTAGACTTTTCCTGGTCTAGTGCCAGGATCCGCTTTCCTGCTTAAGCTCCACTTATAACTATCGCTTATAATTATTAAAGTATCACTGTGGCTCATTAAAAAATATCGTAATGTAATTGTGAATATTTTTCTTTGCAGGCCTAATTACCAGCAGTTCGTCGATAATGCAATGCAAGGTTTGCAACGTAAGTGTAAATGTTTTTTTTTGTTGTAATCTTTTGCTTTATTGTTGAAAAGATTTCATGAGCTTGGTGTGTATGTATGTATGTATGTTTGTTTGTACATAACGGAATCTTTGAACGTAATTTTCATCGACTTCAACACTTCCGATTAAGTTGAAATTTTGCACACACATCAACAACCGATGACAATACAATAATTTTATAACTTCGCTCTGATGTTCTGACCAGTATAAAAGGGATAGAAAATATTATTTGTAATTATTTTTTAGTTCGCTTCGCTATTTAAGAATGATTTTTACATATATCATTTTTCTTGAATGCCTCACAATATCATCCATGCCAATTTGATAAATTTAATGATGTTCATTATAAGATTTAAATATGTTTCATTCCAAATCAAATTAATATTTTCGTCCATATCTACCAATTCTAATTTTTAAAATTACTTTTGACATGACAAAATAAATATATTTTTTTAACAAATAATTAAAGCTGACGGGAATATATGTCGTATATTATATATCGCCATATTATTTACGGTCACTATTCTTTGACTACCAAGAACTAAGACCACAAAGTCAGGGCAATCCTGTCAGCCACTCTGTAGGTATTCTTTTTTTACTCTATAAAATATATTTTAGTAACTTAGACGTAATTTTCTAAAAAAATATGGTCCAAATTATCTAACTTCTAATATTACCACTTTTTGTGTTACCACGACTATCTAACCTATTTCTATCAAGAAGCATTTAAGCTAATCGAATCGCGGGAGATTCATTATTCTAATGCAGCCTTTCCCAAGGTGGGCGATAACGCCCCCTTGTGGGCGCTGCAGGCCTAAAGGGTAAGAGGGGTAAGAGACCCAGAAAAAAATGGGGACGTTGTGTAGAGGCTCGGGAGGCGATTTGTAATTTCATCTAGGAGGACTCTTAGACACCGTCTGAGCTCTCGTTATAAAAAGAGGGGCGCTAAAAAATAATTTATTCCCAAAGTGGGCAGTAGGCAAAATAAGTGTGGGAAACCGTGTTCTAATGTAACAAAAACTAAGATGGGATAAATCTACTGTTTAACTTCAGGCATTGAATAATTGAGTTCACCAACACGAATAAATAAAATACACATACCTCATATATTATATAGACCGTGATACAGACTTGTTATAGCGCGGGAGTCCATTGGATAAAATTCGCGCTAATAATGTTTTTTATTGCCCTTCTAGGTAGATGAATTTTTCGAAATTTCATCTCATTTACATACGTAAATACATAGAACTTTTAAAAATATCCTCTTTGTTTCTTCGTCTATATAATGAACTTTATATATAAGATTTAAATAGAATACAGTTATTTACATAATTACGATTATCACGAGGCGTGGGATGTTATCGGTTCAAGCCGGAAACGCAAATCTAAGCTTCGTGTCCGTTGGGGCTATTTTAGATACAAAAAAAATATTAATATATTTTTTTTAAATCACAGCCGCTGTACTGTAGTACGTTGAAAACATACAATATATTATAATATTAGTAAATTGATTATAGTAAAAAACTAGAAAAAAACATATTTAAATAAATTAACCGATTTCATCTGTGTTATTCTGTTGTTTATTATTGATGTGTGCACAAATTTTCAAGTCAATCAGATGTCGTGAAATCTACGAAAATTACGTCCAAAATTCCTTTAAAACTCCTAATTTAATTATTTTATACTGGTACTTCATGAATAGACTTACCTTTGACGGTGAAATTCGAATAAGTAGGGTAAAAATAGGGGATAAGTAATCAATCGCAATTACCCATCTTCAAGCTATACAGCATTACGAGGATCACACGGTCTCTCAAAAGATTGAGCCAACTTTATACGAACTGATATTACTCATCAACTTACGTTCAACATTTTATTAAACGTAAAAACAATAACTAAGTTACATTTTGACAGCGAAATGCGACCCAGAATGCAGGAACACGGGCATATGCGTTGACACAAACACGTGCCTTTGTCCAGCGAATTATCAAGGGAAGTACTGTGAGTTCGAGAAGAAACCTTGTCTATCATACCCGCCTCTGCCAATGAATGCTCGTAGGAAATGTTCAAGCGAGTAAGTAATTATTTAATGTACCATTTCTAGGTGATCATTGATTTAGACTTTAGTTAAATATCGGAGGGGAAAAGCTACGGGGGGAAAAGTTTAAGCGACATTGCGTTTAATACGCGACATTTATTTTTGTAATTAAAGGTGCGTTTTATTTGGCATTAGCATCAACAGTTAGATATTTTTAATTGAAGTTCAATTAATTTTTTTACTCCATTCAAATAACCGAAGAAGATTTTTGTTATGATTTTTTTTCCAAATTTTAAACTTTAAATTGCTCTCCTGTAAAGTTGCAAAGATGTCGCTAAAATCGAATAACTAGCCTTTCACCCGTCGATAAGTTTTTATTGTCTATTATGAGACATAGTACTTTTTATAGTTCTTCATATCTAAGTACTTTAAAAAAAAGTAAAGAAATAATAATTTAATAATAATGACACATGTATAAAATACTTAATATCAATAATACATTTATAATGATAATTTGCAAAGTGATTCATTTCCGTTTAAAAGAATGCATCGAATGGTCAAATTGCCAACCCAACCCAAGCCGAAATAGATTAGGGTCATAAGAATTAAAAAGTTATACTTATATAATAATATTATACTACTATTATACTTGTCTGAACTGAATGTCTCGGAAACCGCAATGTACACGGAAGCAAATATATAAGATGCGGCGCGCGTACCACCAAGTTCCTCGAACCCGCGTGTCTGTTATTTTTTAATCGTATTACATTACGTGCGATGTAAAGAACACTAGTAAACACGTTCGCTTTGGTATTAGTATTTGGTGTGCGACTGTACAACAAAATCCCACAAGATGTTCAGAACCTACATATACATAGGCTTAAGAAAACTATTAAAGAGCATCTGTGCAATAAAGCTTACTATAAAGTCAATGATTATCTAGAAGATTGCACGAAGTGGGAAGGGGGCGTTCATAAATTACGTGAGGTGTTTAAGGGGGGAGGGGGTCGAGTCAAATCTCATCTAATATTACGTTGGAGAGAGGGGGGGTCTCGGCAAATATAACGCAATCTTTTTTCCGATTGAAAGAAAAAAAATTTATACTAATTTGGTCCATTTAATCCAGATTGTATAGTAACCGGCAAACTTCTTGAGCAAATGACCTTGACTGCGCAGAACCGAATTTTAGATCACTTTGGTGGAGAGGGTGAGGCGCGACGGCAGGGGAAATCGTATCGAGCGCTTTATTGGTAGATCAGTCGAACCTTGCGCCCCGCACCGCGCCCTCATTCCGCTTGCTCCCAAAAGTACGCTTGCGTACAGTGGAAAGTCTATCGTTATTAATCGTTAAGTTATTTGTTATAATTACTTGTGGACTATGTTGCCATTGCTATTTGTTGAGTGTTTGTTGATTTTTTATAAAACATACACTATGCCGCGACAAACTGGTGTACTATTCAAAAGAAAGGGTAGAAAAATTGTGTACGACGTATATTGCTTCATTATAAAACAGGGGAAGAATGATATGGAAAAATTAAAACGGACTTCGGAAGTAACAAAACCATCAGTGAGTACTGTTAGGTGCATTATTATTAAGGAAGCTAAAGGCTCTGGCTTGCTCGCCGTGTTTCGAACTCCGGGTAAGAAAAGATCAGGGAAGAAGAAAGTTACCGGAATGGATAGTTTCGTTCAATCTGTAATAAAAAGATGTAATCATAATAACTACATAACAAGCAGCGAAACTCCGTACCGTAGAAAGGCTTTGAAAAATTTAAAGAAGATATAAATTCTAATGGCTCGGAATGAAGCTTACGACGTATTATGAAAGAGCTAGGCTTCAGATGGAAAAAAAGAACAGAAAATAATCGGAAGCTGGTAATTGAAAAAAGTAACATTCGATTACTACGAATATCTTCAAAAAATAATTAATTATACACAAAAAAGAAGACCGAATCGACCGAGTTGTAAACTACACCGATGAGCCCTATGTCGACTAATCACGATGATAGCGACTCGGGTGATGAAAACAGTGATGATGATGATGGTCAAGATTATGATTACGAAAAAAAAATTACAAATACCAGTTTCGCTTCAACTGAACCAAGACGTGGCAACAGCTCTAGTTTTGACTTAATAGAAGGAATATCTATTTTACCCCAAGATTAAATTTTTACAATTATTAACCTATATGTTTTGTTGATGTTCTAATAAATATATAAATAAATACATATGTTGATTTTAATAATTTAATAGCATTATGACGCAGAGTAAGTAATGTTTTTCACGTGAGTGTACCATACGCGAACTTACCCCCACTACGTCAACAAATGCTCAAGAAGTTTGCCGGCTATTATACATGCTTAAGATTTTATCTTGAGCGTAATCGTAATACGATTAAGATCATTCACTAATTCGTTTGAAGTTAGTTGTGATTACCTATAATTGAGTGAGCACATGTCATGTTTTGATATTTTTGTACCCTATGTTTAAGCCAGTGTTTCATTTGTTGGTGATCCATTAAATAAATAAATAAATAAATGAAAGAAAATAATTTCATTCATACTTCATGTTGTCGTCATGACATGTTGGTTCCAATAGTCTCTTTTGAGACCGTGCATGATTCTCCATGGACTAAATTAGAGTGATATTCTTTTTTTAATCACAGTAGTTACGATTTAAGTATTCTATTGTTAAATTTTTATTACACTTATAATTAAACTCTCAGTAACATTGATTACTAGTCATAACTAGTCGTAAATAAAAGCACGAAGCAAATTTGTTTTTTTCTTTTTACATTAACAATCCCACGCGTTTACGTAAGAAACTCACATTTTGAAAAATCTCACGTGAGATTGGGAGATGGGGAGGGGGTTGAATAAAATCTCACGACATCTCACCAGGGGGGGGAGGGAGGGGCAGAAAATTTAAAAAAACACCTCACGTAATTTATGGACGCCCCCGAATGAGTTGCTCGCTCCGGGCATTTCAATATTGTAATAATTGCCCGCTGAGTTTCTTACCAATTCTTCTCAGGACGGAGGCTAGTTTTTGTGAATTGGTGGTAGTTCTTTTGACGTTCAACAAGTATGTACTTTCATTTATGTTGAATAATTTTTTTTTGATTTGATTTGATTAGGAATAATCTTTCTTCATTTTCGGAAATAGTTCGAATTTATTTCCATTCGTTTAGACTGTGCACGATCACCTGCATGGAAGGTTACAAGTTCATCGACGGCACAACCGTGGCCAACATGCAGTGCACTGAGGGCGAGTGGCAGCCGACCCGGGCCGACTTCACCACGATCCCGGACTGCGAGCCCCAGTGCGAGCCCCCCTGTATGAACGGCGGGATCTGTTTGTCTCTCAATATGTGCCAATGCTCAGCCGAATACAGGGGACCGCAGTGTCAATATTGTGAGTATCAAATTTGTTTATGCAACCCTATTTGCTATTGTATTTTTATGTGCCACAACTTGCATTATTAACTAATACGCTTTTATTAGTTTCAGACGTATTGTATGTTTGTAACGGAATCTTTGAACATGATTGTGATCCCCTTCAAAACGTCGGATTAACTCTAAATTTGGTATACTTATTAAGGACCGATGACAATTCAATATTTAAAAAAAATTGAAAAAAAAAGAATGAATAAATTGTTTTCAACTAAAAAATGATAAATAAATAATAGTTTAAAAAAACTAACAAAATACTCTTTTATAGAAAATCCGACTAAAAAATTGAAAATAAGTTTTAATAAATTTGAATTAAAAATAGTGTAAGAAAAAATGATTTTATTGTAAAAAAAGCGTGGGGTGCTTTTCAGGATATTATCAAAATAACCCTTCTACTCATATCTGTACATAAAATATTCATAACTTCTGGTACCGTGCATTTTCTTACACTATTTTTGATTCAAATTTATAAAAAAAAAATTTTGTATTTTAAGTTGGATTTTCTATAAAAGCGTATTTTGTTATAATAGTTTTTTTAAACTATTATTTATTTTTATGGAATCTTTCGTTTAAATTGTCGATTATTATAAATTACATGTCAATTTTATGGAATTACTGATGATAGTCCAAAATTATTGATTCCATCAGCTACCAGCGTTTGCGATATAAGGAAGCTGGCTTTCAACGGTGGTTACAAGTGCTTCGGAGACGGAGAAAAGTTCAGCTGCAAGCTCAAATGTCCCAGGGGCTCCAAGTTCAGTGCGACACCGGCTCCCGTCTACACTTGTCACTACGACAGCGGAGTGTTCCTCCCGCAACCGATACCACAGTGTGAATTCCGTACGTATGCTCCTTAAATACGTCATCGTCGACCGTCGGATTAGGTGTCTTTTTTTTATTTCTTAGATGGGTGGACGAGCTCACAGCCCATCCGGTGTTAAGTGGTTACGGGAGCCCATAGACATCTACAACGTAAATGCGCCACCCACCTTGAGATATAAGTTCTAAGGTCTCAGTATAGTTACAACGGCTGCCCCACCCTTCAAACCGAAACGCATTACTGCTTCACGGCAGAAATAGGCGGGGCGGTGGTATCTACCCGTGCGGTCCTACCACCAGTAAAATGTCCGTCATTTTATGGACATTGCACGTGAATTCTGTCGCCTAGATAGAAGTAAGTAATTCGAGATTGTGGTGTGTCATTACCATTATACAATCAAATTATCACAGTTCAAAGTTGGTTTTGCGTCATTCACACTGATTTGTCCATGGGCTCAAATAGTCTGTTAGGACTAGGAGGGCCATGTGACCTGGTTACCCTATCATGGATTTTTTTCAGGCAAGACAGAAAATTTACCTGTATTTTCTCAAAACGATGGCATACTATTTTTTTATAGTGACAACATTGCTTGTTAAGGCTAACATTATTATTAATACCAACTTTTCTAATTACATTGCTTATCATGAATATTCGGTTTACAGAGGACGTCGTGGTCATAAGTCCGAATCATCACAACAATTCGGTGAGTAATTACTGAATACAGTCGATTCTAATTTAGACCCCAAATTTCTAATTTGACCTCATAAAATTATTGATTTCAAGAAAAACTGTAGTATTCAGTTTGATATCTTTAAACATCAAATTGCAGTGTCCATAATTGATAGCACGGCTAGTATATTTATATCAAGCGCTGCGCTTACTTCTGGATTCTACTTCAAATGGCAATTTTTTTACTCAAATTCCACAAAGAAGCAAAAACGTCGGCCAATAAAATGAAACTCGCAAAATTTACCTATGGTTTCTTGTGGTAGGAACACTGAGTGTCCAGAACGCTGCCCCCTTCCCGCCTATCTCTGCCGCGAATGAAAGGTCGTATTAAAAAAAAGTCAATAGCGCTAATAACGAGTTTCACGCCAGATTTTTTCACTGGGTCGCATTTCCGATCCGGTGATAGATTCTGCGAAGCACTGCTCTTGCTAGGGCTAGTGTTAGCAACGACGTCAGGTTTGAGCCCCGTGAGCTCACCTACTAATTCGCTGAATATAGAATAACACCTCGAGGTTACTAGAATAGATAGAAAAAAAAACACGTATGGCACTCGGGGACTGCCGCGGTAAAGCTATTGCATAGCATTTTTTATCAACTTATGCAATTATAATTAGAACATAATAATTTAATATTAAAACAATAATGAAATAAGACCACGCTATATTTATAAACATTAACAAAAGCAAAACATTAACTGTCCCCTTCACACTCATAAGTTAGACCGCGTGGGAGAGAGATGGGCAGACTTTTCATGATGCGCCTGCAGTGCGATGTCACGCCGCGCGCTTATTCACAATCACTACACAAGCGCAACGTGTGAATGTGTTGAACGCGAGCTACATGGTAGGCGGAGAGGGGGTGTTAGGTTTTATTTTCGTTACGGAATTTCTTGATTCGGTCGCCGCGCTCAAAGCCCGCGATAAAAGCTATGCAACTAGTGCGCTATAAGCTCATTCCAACATTCAGACAGTAAAAAAATACAACTTATTTTACAATTTCGAAACAAAATATAATATGTCTCTAAAATATTTATTTCAGTCGTACTATTCGTACTCGCAAGGTTCGAGTGAGTCTCACTCAAGGGAACGAGGTGATACGCCGTCTCACTCGAGCGAGGCTCACGGCTATGGCCACACTGGTGGACCCCACGGCTCCTATGGCATCAAGGAAAACCCTTTGGTGGTCATACAGGATTTCACGCCCAAAGGAGGCACTTGCTTGAGTTGGGCTGGTGTGCATTATAAGACCTTTGATGGGAAAATTTACAGGTAAATTATTTGGAGTTTATCAACGAGATGTGTCGTGTTATAGAGACCACACATGTGTGAGATAGCCCCGTTCAATATATTCAAATGGATTAAGTGCAAGTTCTTTTAAAAGGATAGTATGAATAATCGGGGATAGATCTCGTACTGTCATCAGGCTCCGAACTTAGATTCCCAGTGCTGTAGAAACCATATACTCATATATCGCATATACGGTGCTATAAAGTCACTTATGCTATTTTTGTTAACACTAAGTATGAGAAAATACATTTTTTAATAGTTATTAGTAAGACGAGATGGAGTTTAAAGTTGTAGTTTAAATATTATCATTTTATTTCTATAGCCTAGCAGAACTATATAAGAATTATATAATAAGACTAGCTGACCCGGCAAACGTTGTTTTGCCATATATGCGCCATCTATTGATTACTTACTCAACCCAGTCGAAAGGTATCGACATCTGTTAGAATCATTTGGAGTTAACAGATAATTGTGACTGTCAAATAATAACAGACAAATAATTAGCAATAAATTAAAATTGCGACTATAATTTGAGATTTAAACTATCCTATCTCTCAAGTTGGATCGAACTGCACATGGTGTGCGAATTTTATTATAATCGGTTAAGTGGTTTAGGAGTCCATTGAGGACAAACATTGTGACACGAGATTTATATATATTAAGATGTTGAATTTTCTAACGTTTCTCCTGAAAAATTATATAATTTGCATAAGTGACGTTATCGCAACGTATGTGCGATATGTTTAAATACACATATACTTACTTATTCGTCTCCTGTGCATTTTAGAATATAGTTATATGAGTTTACTTTATGTACCACGAATAATGGTGAAACTAAACGTGTCCCGAATAAATATAATACTTGAAACGAAAAGTATTTCTTTGATGGTAGAGGATATTGTAAGCCCGCACAGGCAGCTACCACCATCCTACCTATTTCAGGCGCGAAGCAGTGTCGCGTTTTAAGGACGTAATAGTTGTTATTGTTCAATATTTTCACTGGTGGTAGGACCTCTTGGGAGTCTGCACGGGTAGGTACCACCACCCCGCCCGCCTATTTCCGCCGTGAAGCAGTAATGCGTTTCGGTTCGAAGGGTGGGGTAGCCGTTATAACTATAGTGAGACCTTAGAACTTATATCTCGAGGTGGGTGGCGCATTTACGTTGTTGATGTCTATGGGCTCCAGTAACCACTTAACATCAGGTGGGCTGTGAGCTCGTCCATCCATATAAGCAATAAAAATAATAATTATATATATTTATTTAAACAATTTCAAGAAATCTTACGTAAGCTTTTGTATACAAGTTAAAAAGAGCTTCTTTCGGATGTGGGTGTATCGAACAACGACAGGTGCTCAGTGGAAGATGATAGATCTTCGTAGTGGTACTGTAAGGCTATAAATATTTCTGTTAGGTGCCACAAAAAAGAAAATTCCACTTTAAATGTATTCTACATCTCAAAAAACAATAAATATATTGATTAAAAGGAACGGTGTTTCCCGAGCGCTATGACATGTCCTTCTTCAAACGAGGCTTGTGGAGAGTATTAAGCGGTAGGCAGCGGCTTGGTTCTGCTCCTGGCATTGCTGAAGTCCATGGGCGACGGTAACCACTCACCATCAGATGGGCCGTATGCTCGTCTGCCTACAAGGGCAATAACAAAAAAAAAAAGATTGGTAACAACAACCCTTTACCGATTCTCCGAAAATTAATTACAATTTTTTTTGTATTCCACATTGTATTAGCGTGCAATCACCATGCCAACACGTTCTGATCCGAGATGCCAAAGAACATAAATACACAGTAGCCGTCAAACAAGGAGAGTGCAAACGTTACCCGTACTGTCCAAGTGAAATCACCATTTACTTAGAGGACAAACCGTTTTTCTTGTCTGTTGACGGTGAGTTGATAGCTGTTTGATTGATTCGGCGAACATTCGCGAGAAATAAGCGTATTTGGTGGTAGGACCTCTTGTGAGTCCGTACGGGTGGGTACCACCGCCCTGCCTATTTCTGCCGTGAAGCAGTAATGCGTTTCGGTTTGAAGGGGACAGCCGTTGTAACTATTACTTGAGACCCTAGAACTTATATCTCAAGGTGGTTGGCACATTTACGTTGTTGATGTCTATGGGCTCCAGTAACCACTTAACACCAGGTGGGCTGTGAGCTCGTCCACCCATGTAAGCAATAAAAAATAAATAGATAAAAAAATTGTCTAGGTCTACTTTGAGAGCCACACACACCCCTTCCGTTTTCAAATTCCAATGAAATTGTCATAACAGTTTTGTTCACATAATCAAATACCCGTTTCGAACATTTGCATTTCAGTGTTCACGGTCCGATCCTCGCTAAGGATGCTTACGGCGAGGATGAACTCTTAGGAAAATACTCAAATGATCAGCGTAGACGTCAGCGTGAATTTTATAAAGTCTCTAAACGCTAATAATTTTTGTTAAATTCGGCTTGAAGTCAGTCGAGTTTATTTGTTAATAGCAAATACAGTTTTGTGGTTCCCTCAGAAGGTTTCACTGCTCACCAGACCGCCTAAGATTAGCTTTAGTCCAGATTCGGATTAAAGCTAATCTTAGGAGGTCAATTGGTTCTGCACTTGACGTTGTGACCGTGAGCGAAGATGGCCACTCGCCATTAGGTGAGTAGTGAAACCTTCTGAGGGAACCAAAAAAACGGTGACTCCTGGCTTTAGGAGGCTGGTAGTAAAATAGCGATGACCCGTCAAACAGTTCCTCAGAGGTCAGTTAACAGTTCGGTCTTAACGACAATATTGTTATGCATAGAGGACGGGTCGGTGTCATTCCGCAACAGTCGTCGGTTGATCCCGATGCCGGCCTCCCTGCCCGGCCTCAGGGTGGCCATGCCCAGCGACTACGTGCAAGTCAACCTGGACAATGCTGGGGTCACTCTCAAATGGGACACCAACGTGAGTAGTATGACCGCGACTATCTATACTAATCTATACTAATAGGTATATAAATCTACAGTGGTTTTTGCCGATGTTCCATTATAACTACTGAACCATGCATCCGATTGACTAGAAACTTGGTATCCATGTAGAAAATACATTTACTTAATGGATAGCCTAATATTTATATGAGTGTTGGACTCCCTACATCAGTTGCGGGGGCGTTGATGATGAGAATCTTTGTGGGGGTGAGAAATAATAATGTTAATTTTACATGCCCAGCGAAGCGAACGGGTACAGCTAGTTTCCTTATGAAGATATCGTTGAAATGTCTGTTTGAATAGAACAATGACTTTTATTGGTCTAGTTGGGAAGGTTGCGGCATCTCAGATATATTCAAACGTGAAAGGCATCAAATAAGTTGATGGACTGCTTATAAGTTTCTACAGAGAATCGGATTTAATTACAATTGGCTACAGATTATTCATTTTCAGATCTGGAGATAGGATTAAAAGATTCTTCTAGAGTACGATTGTTTTCGTTAGAGCTGTTTAAATATATCCACATTTGTCTGTCTGCCTTAATTGTAATCATCAAATCAACTGGAAGATGGTCGCTAGCCACACATAGTTCTTTAGTGTTAGAATATTACTAAAGGATGTGCAGTCTTTTGGATTGTACTAGTGATACGACAATTAGGTCAAGTACTGTTGGCTTTCACTATCCTGTTAAATATCGGGCCTAGTTTGAAAGGTAAAAATGTTGCCAACGTCAATGACACTTGGCAAATTGGGCCTGCATCTACTATAGCTCTAGTAGGTAGGTGCTTAACAGCATCTTAGAAAAACAAATGGTCTACAATACGAAGATGTTCGAACTTTAAAATATGTTTCAGAATTTAATATTGGTAGAAGCCTCTGTATTACTGTGGAACAACACCGAAGGTCTATGTGGGAAGCTTGATGGTAACCCAGAGAACGACTTTACAACCAAAGCAAACACGTTGGCCAAAACGAAATCTGAATTCGCTTCTTCGTGGAAACTCAACAAGATTGGAGGTTAGTCTTTATCTATCCATTTTTATACATACATTGCGATATTTTTGTTATGCTGTAGCAAAAAAGCGCTTATGAAAGCAAACAGTACGACATCATTACGAAGAACTGACTTCAAATCATCAATTTCGCATTATCCTACGTTTTGTTTTTTTTGGAACATTCAAAAGGACAATCGAAGCGATTTTTGGAACTTTTTGTCTCCCAAAAAATTGTTATGCATATTAAAATGTTGTATTTCAAAAGCTGAACTAACAAGAATTGGAATTTTTAAATAGTGCCCACATTAAATATTCAGATACTTACATAGGTATATACATATAGAGATGCTTACCTCCCAGACAAAGAACAAACTGTTCAACATACGAACATTTTCCCAAAGTGGGAATCATATCGACAGCTTGTAGTCGTCGTGGCCTAACGGATAAGACGTCCGGTGCATTCGTGTTGAAGCAATCCACCGGTGTTCGAATCCCGCAGGCGGGTACCAATTTTTCTAATGAAATACGTACTCAACAAATGTTCACGATTGACTTCCACGGTGAAGGAATAACATCGTGCAATAAAAATTATAATTTGCGTAATTACTGGTGGTAGGACCTCTTGTGAGTCCGCACGGGTAGGTACCACCGCCCCACCTATTTCTGCCGTGAAGCAGTAATGCGTTTCGGTTTGAAGGGTGGGGCAGCCGTTGTAACTATACTGAGACCTTTGAACTATATCTCAAGGTGTGTGGCGCATTTACGTTGTAGATGTCTATGGGCTCCAGTAACCACTTAACACCAGGTGGGCTGTGAGCTCGTCCACACATCTAAGCAATAAAAAAAAAAATCTCTCGCTCTGCAGTTAAAGGTACAATTATTATTGCGCCACCGACTCAGTTAAAACTATCACAAAGATTCGGTCTGTCAAAGGATTACCTATTATTAATGATTTAGTTCTATATTACTTGAAATGTGCCAGCAGTCCTTGTTAGAGCTTTGATAATGTTACCCCAATAAAATTAAATGTGTAGTGGTATGGGCCTTTGATGCGTAGAGAGAAGATGCACGTGACTGGATGAAAATGGTAATGCAAGGTAGAGGGGTCGACCAAAGAAGACATGGATGGAGTGTGTGAATGACGATATGAGAGAGAGAGAGGAGTGAATGTTGAGATGACGGCTGATAGAAGAGAATGGAATAGAAAAATTAGCTGTGCCGACCCCACCTAGTGGGATAAGGTGGAGAAAAAAAAGAATAGAATTAAAATTAAGGTTTATCTCACAAGAATGGTCGCTTGAAAAATAAAACCTTAACATCAGATGCTTCTTTTCTTTCTTCCAGATACATGCGAGAGTAATCCTACAGAGTCAAGCGCTTGTGAATCCAAAGGAGATGAGGACTTGAAGAAAGCAATGCAATTCTGTACAAGAATCTTCAGTAAAGATAAATTTAGGAAATGCTCAAAGGTATTATATACTCCTCTAGAAATTTATTTACCCTTGTATTGTATTGTATTCAAGTATTAAACATCATTAATAGTAGAAATCTGAAGAACTAAGGCATCATTAATTTAATTCGAAATTCATCATGCGGGTCTTTAAAATTTACAATTCGTGGAGTCGTCGCGTGCCCTTAAGGGGGCGCGGCTTCCGATTGGTCGGACTTCCCCGCACATCTTCATATTCTTTCTTTTTCTCTCTTTCATGTTTTCTTTTCTTCTTACTATCTAACTAATTCGATAATAATAGGTTATTAGCGAGTAATAAAGACGATAATATGACAATAACAAGCAACAATATAATAAAACAAAGAAGCAAAGCAATACAATGCATGTTTACTGCGTTACTTAGAATGAAGCAAGGGTACGAACTTAAATTCAATGAAATCGATATTTTTTAATGATATAACACAAATGTCAAAGGATACATGAATGCATGCCTGCACGTGTATATAATTAATCGCGAACTTACGTAATGTACAGTGGAAATTTTTTAAAGTACAACCGTAAATAACTACTTACTTATTAACTACCTATCTTACAACTTCAATTTTAACTATTTTATAACAGCTTATACATATAACATACTAACAAAATATACTGAAGCCTCCAAATATACGAAGAATGACCTCATCATTATTGTAAAAAACCGCGCTGGAGCTCTCATCTCTACTTGGTGCGCACAGAACAAGGAAGCGGGCGGAGAAGACTGCAGGGGGGCAAGTATCCCCTCGTTCCGATCTGGAACCCTAAGGGCACGCCTCCCCTGAAGAGGGTTTGATTGCCCTTCCCAGACAGGGAACGGTGCGGTCCCCTGAAGTCCCTCTAGGAGAGATAGCGAAACTCTCATAGGTTCTCATAGACTCATAGGTTCCGACCTCACAGCCGACGAGAGTCTTTAACTACGATCGATTATCGAGCTATGAAGGCGTGCTCTCACGCACGAAGATGGTCCTTCAGGGTGCGGATGTCTAGACTAGTATAGAGGGCGAGTTTACAAGTGAATAACATAGACTTTTAAAGTAGAGTATTAAAACTTATTGTTTCTTAGTAACATTTCATAGAGTTTCTAGTATTTCGTATTAGTCCAACTGTTATTTTGATAAATTTGTTTTATATTTTTATATCTTAAATGCGTGTTCTATTATTGATCTGATGATAGATGATAGATACGTTTGATTCCTCCTCATAAAATTAATTTGTATGTTTTAAATTACAGGTTATGGATGTGTCGTTATTGCTGGAAGCTTGCCAATGGGATTATTGTGCTTGTACAAAATCTCTAAGTAAGTAATAATATTGTTGATATAATTATATAATAATAATGGTATCAATTTGAAGAGGCCTACAGTTCAGCAGTGGGCCACTCTTTGGGTGGATGATCATGAAGTAATCATACTTATTTAACGTGTATCGTAAAATTTTAGAGAATGACCATATATTTAGACGGTTATTTTAGTTAACTTAAAATGGCATAATAGTAAAACAGTTACAAAAAAAAACTTTTGATGGTGACACTTAGAATCGGTCACCATAATTGACTGTGAAATAAAAGCTTGAAAAAGCTACAGGGTCTGTGTGTCGTTATCATCGCATAGAAACGCAGCTAGCCCTACGGTATTTATGAACTTAAAAACTTGTGAGTCCGCGCCCGTGGGTACCACCACCCTGCCTATTTCTGCCGTGAAGCAGTAATGCGTTTCGGTTTGAAGGGTGGGGCAACCGTTGTAACTATATTTGAGACCTTAGAACTTGTATCTCAAGGTGGGTGGCGCATTTACGTTGTGGATGTCTATGGGCTCCAGTAACCACTTAACACCAGGTGGGCTGTGAGCATGTCCACCCATCTAAGCAATAAAAAAAAAGACTTATTGTAGGAGACAATAATTAAGAATAATTTAAGGAATGGGGTGTGTGGAATAAGGGGATAGAAAAATAAGGTGAAAATGCTACAACAATGAATGATGAAGGATTAAGGTCCAAGACCTTCGGATATTAGCTCTAATATATTATTCAAATCACTTAAAGTAGATAGTAATTACAATATTTGGTCAACTTACTCTATAAATATGTCTGGTACAGGTCCAGAGGAATGTGCCTGCAGTACAGTCGCGGTGTATGCCAAGGAGTGTCTCCGTCACGGTGTGGAGGAGATGAAGAACTGGCGCGATCCTGACACCTGTCGTGAGTGTTGCTTCTATTTTTATGTACCATAATATTATTGTGATTATCAGTTAAATATATGTATATACTTAGCAAATTATCAATTGATTTGACGTATTTTTTGCCATTCGTCTTATGCGTCCTTTTGCCATTTCGTCTTCTCGCATTAAAACTGTATAATCTCAAAACTTACTAAATAATTTTACAGGAGAGTGTTTTAAAGGTTTAACATGTGATATTTATAATTTTAATCATCTTTGCAACGTTTATTTTTTATTTTTTACCTGTTACATTATCTGTCTTTTAAAGTAAGATAAAATTTATATTAATTTGGTTAATTAATAGTAGTCAAAACATAGCTAAGCAAAAAAAAAAATTAAACAAAACTACGCTCTTTTGACAGTATTCATTAGAAAAATACTAGTGATACCAAATGATTCCGCATATTAACTCAATTTCGAATATTATTGGAATTTGGTATACTTTTAATGCGAAAAGACGATTTTACTTATGCTTGTTATGCCATGACTTATCTTATGCTTGCTTTGAGTTCAATTCGTGACTGAGTATTCAAATTTATTTCTTCTTCAGCAATGAAATGCCCGGAAGGCAAGATATACAAGGCGTGCGGCCCAGATGTGCAGGCAAGCTGTGCCTTCCCGAACGTGCCAGCCGTCAGCAGCGCGGACAACGTCACCTGCGTCGAGGGCTGCTTCTGTCCCGAGGGTCTCCTACTGGAGGCGGGACGATGTGTCCAGCCAGCCGATTGTCCCTGCAGACTCAGGAACAAGAGCTTCAAACCAGGAAGCGTTCTGCCCAAAGAATGTAATACGTGGTGAGTGACTGTGATTTTGAACTCGTGGTCTAAAGGATTGCGCGCCGGTGTATTCGTATCAAGCAATGTGCGTCTTTTTGCCATTTAATTATCTTTTCAAATTTCAACCATTTCACAATACAAAGTTAGCAACGTGTAGTAAGTATAGCACTTCAATAAAGCGGCACGATACGAGAACCCTCTCATCGCGGCCGCCAGTAACTACATTCCCGATCCTGCGGACAGAATGGAAAGCAGCCGACGTCGCCCCAAACACGTCATTTCGGATCCTCCCGATCCACTAACGGTGCTTTTAGGTACCTCAAGCACCGGTCATCGTTCTCGTCGAACCCGTCGCTTGCGACGAAGGGCTCTACGAGTAAATTAACCCTCAGACACAGCCCACTGAGTTTCTCGCCGGATCTTCTCAGTGGGTCGCGTTTCCGATCCGGTTGTAGATTCTGCGAAGCACGGCTCTTGCTAGGGTTGGTGCTAGCAACGTCGTTAGGTTTGAGCCCCGTGAGCTCACCTACTAGTTAAGGTTACGCTGAAATAGCCTCTCAAGGCTCTCAGATTAGGTAGGAAAAAAAAAAGAAGTAGTTGTCTGAGCGTGTGGTGTGTGGGCAGCACATGCTCGCGCGGCGCGTGGGTGTGCTCGGAGGCGGCATGCGGGGCACGGTGCGGGGCGGTGGGAGACCCGCACTACACAACGTTCGACGGGCTGCGGTACGACTTCATGGGCCGCTGCTCCTACACCATGCTGCAGGCGGGCAACCTTACTGTCGACGTGGAGAACGTGGCCTGCTCCGGAGCCATCTCTGAGGTAGCATCATCATCATCATCAGCCTTTATCTGCTGGACATAGGCCTTCCCCAATGCCTTCCACAGAATGCGGTCCTCCGCCTTCCGCATCCAACGACTTCCCGCCGTGCGCACCAAGTCATCGGTCCACCTGGTTGGAGGACACCCCACGCTCCTGGTACCCATCCGTGGCCTCCATTCGAGGAATTCCCTCCCCCGCCTGGCGTCGCTGGCTCGGCAGATGGCCCATTGCCACTTTAGCCTGCTAACTTTGAGAGCTATGTCGTCGACTTTGGTTCTCCGTCGAATTTCTTCTTTCCGGATTTTGTCCCTTAGAGAAATACCGAGCATAGCTCTCTCTATCGCCCGCTGTGCGACTCTTAACTTATGGGCCAGCCCGCCTCAATCAATCTCAACAATCTTCACCTCTGAGGTAGCCAGTTTTTTTTTATTGCCTAGATGGGTGGACGAGCTCACAACCCACCTGGTGTTAAGTGGTTACCGTGGAGTCCATAGACGTCTACAACGTAAATGCCGCCACCCACCTTGAGATATGAGTTCGAAGGTCTCAGTATAGTTACAACGGCTGCCCCACCCTTCAAACCGAAACGCATTACTGCTTCACGGTAGAAATAGGCGGGGCGGTGGTAACTACCCGTGCGGACTCACAAGAGGTCTTATCACCAGTAAATACATATGAACACAAACCAAACAACTATTACACATTGGAAGGGATGCACGTTTTTTATTCTATGATCATAGGATTTTAACTCATTTCAACTAACTTTTAAGTAACAAAAAAGCTTACTGGTGATAGGGCTTCTTGTGGGCCCATGCGGGTAGATACTACCTCCCTTTTTATTTCTGTCGTGAAGCAGTAATGGGTATAGCTTTGTAAAAGCGGCCGTTGTACTGTAAAAAAGTGAAACTTAAAGCTCATGTCTGAAGGGGGGTAGCGGCATTTACGTTGTTGATGTCTATGGGCTCCGATGACCACTTAACTTCAAGTGAGTCGTGAAGTCCTCCGCCCCACTAAACTATAAAAAAATACATTTTTAATTTACGAGTGAAATTCATTAGTAATGTTAGTAAATATTCTAATCGCTTTGCATGTTAGATTTATTTTTGTTATTGTCCGAAACAATTACCCTTTTAATCATTCGCATATTACTACTTGCCCATCAGGAAATGAATCTAACACCATACAAAGGTGCAGGTTCACCTTCATGCACCAAAGCCGTCAACTTGAACTACGGAGAAATTAAGGTCCATCTGAAGCAAGGAGGGTTTATACTTGTGAATGGGAAGGAAGTCGCCACACTGCCCGTTATGATCGGGAATGTCAGAATCAGAGCGGCTTCATCTCTCTTCCTCATCGGTGAGTGTAATATTTGTCAACATTCAAGACCTGGATCATCCTGGTGGTCGGACCTTTTGTGAGTCCGCACGGGTAGGTATCACAACCCTACCTGTTTCTGCCGTGAAGCAGTAATGCATTTCGGTTTGAAGGGTGGGGCAGCTGCTGTAGCTATACTGAGACCTTAGAGCTCATATCTCAAGGTGGGTGGCGGCATTTACGTTGTCGATATCTATGGGCTCCAGTAACCACTTAACACCAGGTGGGCTGTGAGCTCGTCCACCCATCTATGCAATAAAAAAATAAAAAATACTAATTCATTATAATATCAGTCAAATACCCCAAATCGTTCAATGTTTTGTTCTACACGAGAATAAATAATAAAGATTCTGATTATTTTTTTGCTCCAGTGCAACTTCCCAACAAAGTGGATCTCTGGTGGGATGGCAACACGCGAGTCTTCATAGATGTGCCACCAGAATTCAAGGATAAAACGAAGGTAGAATTATCTTAATAATGACGTTTACTGAATTTTATATTTCCTCTTCAGGTAGGTTAGGTTCAATAGACTCTTTGAATCATGAACACAGTTTTAAAGAGTCTATTTTCATTAGAGTAATAAATGTTTCTGGGAAAATTAATAAGGTATAATATTGTTGTGGAAAAACTACCATTTTCATCCCTTTTAATGATACATGCGTACTGTCAATAAACATAAAAGTCACTTACAATGTTAAAGCCTACTTCATGTTAACACGCGAAATTTTGTGCATATTTTGGATTCACGGTGCTGTTGAGGTCGAATTAGGCTAAATAATTCACAGCCCACTGAGTTTGTCGCCGGATCTTCTCGGTGGGTCGCGTTTCCGATCCGGTGGTAGATTCTGTGAAGCACTGCTCTTGCTAGGGTCAGTGTTAGCATCACTCCGGTTTGAGCCCCGTGAGCTCACCTACTAGTACTTTTTGAATTTGTAGTTCAGGGCCCTTCGATCTCTCCTAATAGGATAAAAGCATAGCTTCCGCATTAAAGAAGAGAAAGAAACAGTTTTTTTTTCTTCGGTAGAAATTCAAGGCATTTTGTATTCGTAGACCAGGAGGTGCGCATGTTTTTTTTTTAATAAAAAATTAATCTATATTAAAACAATCTTCAATTTGTTTTGCTCAGGGACTCTGCGGAACTTTCAATTTGAACCAGAAAGATGACTTCTTAACGCCCGAGAACGACGTGGAACAGTCCGCGCTCGCGTTCGCTAACAAATGGAAGACCAGGGAGTTCTGTGCGGATATCGATAACAAAGAACCGGAACACCCCTGCGTGGCCAACGTCGAGAACAAAGCTGCAGCCGAGAAGTACTGCAGCAAGCTCATGAGTAATCTGTTTGAAGGTACGCTGTGTTCATTCATAATTATTATTTTTATTTATTTCTTAGATGGATGGATGAACTCACAGCCCACCTGGTGTTAAGTAGTTACTGGAGCCCATAGACATCTACGACGTAAATGCGCCACCCACCTTGAGATATAAGTTCTAAGATCTCAAGTATAGTTACAACGGCTGCCCCGCCCTTCAAACCGAAACGCATTACTGCTTCACGGCAGAAATAGGCAGGGTGGAGGTACCTACCCGCGCGGACTCTCAAGAGGTCCTACCACCAGTAAAGCTTACTGATAATATTTTGAACTTCTTCTCTAGAAAATATGATACTGATAAAGCGTCCAGATGTTATGCCCATAATGTAACGCTTGACACATGTCTAAAGTCAATGGCTTGTTATATTGATGCAACATGCAAGTCACAAGCTTCATTTTTACCTTTTAACAAGAATGTTCTACAAGTATCAATTTAGATATACTTTGAATAGATGATTCCTAAAAATAATCGAAGCATTTACCAGGAAAAAAATATTAGACCGGGTAGGCAACACCAGCTTGCCTACTTCTGCCGTGAAGCATTAATGCATTTTAGTTATCATAATTAATGAAGGATGGGGGCAGCCGTCGTTGCTGTAAAAACTGAGACCTAAGAACTCATGTCTTGGGGTGGGTGGCGGCATTTACATTGTAGATGTCTATGGGCTTTCGTAACCACTTAACACCAGATGGACCGTCAGCTCGTCCACCCAACTATCCAATAAGAAAATGTAATGCAATAAACACGCAAACGTAATTTTAGTTAGGACCTCTTAATGTTGCCCTTGAAGCGCTTGGGATAAAGAGACCGAACCCCGGCTATGTTCAGAAGTTAGGACTACTTATTCTTGCCCTTCAAGCGCTTGGGTTTAAGAGACCTAATCTGGTTATGTCCAGAAGTTAGGACCACTTATTGTTGCCCTCAAAGCGCTTGGGTTAAAGAGACCGAACCCCGGTTATCTCCAGAAGTTAGGACCACTTACTGTTGCCCTTCAAGCGTTTGCCTTTAAGAGACCGAATCCCTGTTATGTCCAGAGTGTCACTGGTACGTGGACGTGGAGCCGTACTACCAGGCGTGCCTGTACGACATGTGCGCATGTGCGGGGGACGTGACCCGGTGCCTGTGCCCCGTGCTCGGGGACTACGCCATGGTGTGCGCCAAGAACGGGATCATCCTGCAGTGGCGGTACAACGTTAAGGAGTGCGGTGCGTTACGACTCACGACCACTGTATACCTTCATAAATGAACATAAAAATACATTTCATATCACTTTAGTTATATAACGGAATCTTTGAACATGATTTTGACCCCCTTCAAAACGTCGGATTAACTCGAAATTTGGTATACTTATTAAGGATCGATGACAATTCAACTTTAAAAAAAAATTGAAAAAAAAATTGAAAAAAAAATTTGAAAAAATTGAAATTCAACTATAAGATGAAAAATAAATACATAAGTTTAAAAAACTAACAACACGCTTTTTTACAATAAAATAATTTTTTCTTACACTATTTTTAATTCAAATTTATTAAAATTTATTTTCTATTTTTTAGTTGGATTTTCTATAAAAGCGTACTTTGTTAGTTTTTTTAAACTAATATATTTTTTTTGAGTCACCTCCCTTGTGTTCATAATTCACCTATAGATTTCAAATCTAACCGTCCTTTTGTATTGACAACAATTAAATCGTTGTTTGGCAGAGCTGTCGTGTACCGGCGGCCAGCAGTACACGGTGTGTGCTGACAGCTGTCTCCGCAAGTGCTCGGACACAGCCTTGGCGGCCTCCGGGCAGTGCAAGCCTGTCTGTGTGGAGGGCTGCGCCTGCCCGCCCTCACAGGTGACGTGCATGTAGATAAACATAACACCGATTTACTTACACTTGTACAATACCAGTACTAACAACCAATTAAGTTAATCGAGATGGGTCCTTCGAACTACGTTTGGTTCAAGTTGGAATATAGAAATTGGGAATTCGTTGATGGTTGATGATGAGAGGCGAAAACCGGGCTCAGTGGTGTGGATTAGGGTCTCTCCCAAAGCTTTAAGCCTCTGCCTGTGTCCAGCAGTGAACAACTGTGGGCTGATGATGATGATGGTTGATGTGGAAGATAGCCCCGATCAGATTGGCAGTAAGAACCACAATCTTGTTACATCTATCTATACGTCTATCTACGCTTTGTTGAAGGTTTGGTTCGTGTGCAGTAAATTAGAGAAGATTAGAGGGAGTTTTAGTAAGATACTTAGATGCTTTTATGACATTCCATATGCGCTCTCTTGGTCTTTGAACGCACCATTCAGAATAAATTTCTGGCGACAGATGTCGGGACTAAACTAAAATTATAGTAAAATTATTTTATATTACACTTACAATGTCTGACTCCAATAAACTTGTAAAAAGCTAACTGAATTTTCCACAGCTCCTAGACGACAATGGAGTGTGTGTTCCCGTCGCGAAGTGTCCCTGCATCCACAAGGGCTTGCAGTTCAACGCTGGGTATAAGGAAATAAGACCTGGGAGACGGGAGAGAGAATTGTGGTACGTATAAATACCAGGCTAGTTTATTAAAAAATCCTGTACAGACAATAAAAACGTTCCATAATAAGGATTTTTGGGGCCGTAAAAACACGCGGGCTGCTGGAAAGGGACATGATGTTATGTTCTCTTAACTACTTCAGCATACGCATTATTTGTACTATTTTCCTTACTTAAACTTTTGTTTTCAATAAGCGTGACACAAGTCAACTGCTCAAGCATGATTCCTGAAACTAATAGTCACAAAAGAACATTATTTTACAAAATAAGACGAACAAAAACAAAGACATTTCACATTCGCATGTATAAATCTATACATATCAATAAAATTGGAGTGTCTGTTTGTAATAATGAAATGACCGCTTTTTACTAGATAGATGCATATGAATATAATATATACGTTACATACACCAAAATAACATTGTTTACAATTTTTGTCTGTCTGTCTGTCTGTTTGTTCCGGCTAATCTCTGGAACGGCTGGACCGATTTTGACGGGACTTTCACTGACAAGTAGCTGATGATATAAGGAGTAACTTAGGCTACTTTTTAGACTAGCTTTGTCTCGCGGCGTCACCCGCGGTACGACAATAATTGCGGGTAGCATCGCGAGACTCAACTATCAATAATAAAATTTAATGTTACCGAAGCGAAGCGAGGGCGGGTCGCTAGTATTACGTTTATATTAATTGCGAAATTTGCTGCCATAATATTATATTTAGAGCAGACAGCGGCCTAGCTGTGACCCTGGCATTGATGTTATTCATGAGCGTCGGTGACCACTCACCATCAGATTCATTGAGAATAAAACAGGTGGTATTTCGCTGTTCAAATGGAACGTTCCCAAGACGCGCCATGGTTCTATTCCTCTCATTCATTTGTTTCCGTTATTATATTTAGCAGTTTCGATTCTTTTTTTTTTCACAGTACTTGTGTCGGTGCTCGTTGGGACTGCAAGCCTGCGACTCCTGAAGAGATCCAGAACTATCCTCCAGCTGAAGATTTGAGAAGCAATTGCACAGCCCAGAACATGGAGTTCACCACCTGCGAGACATCGGAACCACTAACTTGCAAGGTATTCTAATTCAAAATTAATTGCTTGAAATAATATTCATAAAGGGTGTAGCCATAGCTAATAGAGTCTATGATATTTAGTTATTCATTGTCGATCATGTTCTTACCTTTGAGGTAAGAGGTGAAGCAAGTTGAGAGTTGCCTATAAATTTAGTGAGCCATCAGATAAATGACTTTAATTTGGTTTTAAATGTTTAAGCTAAACTACCAACTGCTTAGTGTTTTGTCGTGAGTTGTTATATATTAGGTATTACCAAAGGTATTGCCATCTTAACTACAAATATTATTCAACCGGAGGATAGCTAATACTTCAGTGCAATTTATACCACGTATTTTACATTTAATTATCCTTGAGTATAGACAGCGTCATTGCTGATGAATCACCATCATCGAACCCTCAGGTCATATGGGCCATACGCTTGCCTGAATTCTAAGGCAATAAAAAAACACTTTAATTAACAATGAACAAGATCAACAAAAATGAACTTTTTTAAGGGATTTTATGACCTGGTAACTAAGACCTTTAGGTCATGTCTTATTTTAATTTATATTCTCATTTTTATGAAAAATGATAATATGGAGTGATATGAAAAGAAGATGATTAATTTGAGACATTAATCATCTGGGATGAAATTAAATGAAATGAGATGAGATGATGTGGGATGAAATATAATCTCAGTAAAATGGTGGTCATTTACTGAAATTTTTTCAGTGGACTTTTTGAAGGATCCCTAGAAGCTACGTCCAGCGGTTTTGTTTCATTTTCCCACATTTGTGCACTTTCACAAATACTAGACAATTAATAAACCACCGTTATTACACATTTAAACCTGAACTTTTTTATTGCTTAGTTGGGTGGACGAACTCACAGCCCACCTGGTCTTAAGTGGTTACTGGAGCCCATAGACATCTACAATGTAAATGCGCCACCCACTCTGAGATATGAGTTCTAAGGTCTCAGTATAGTGACAACGGCTTCCCCATCCTTCAAACCGAAACGCATTACTACTTCGCGGCAGAAATAGACAAGGAAGTGGTACCTACCCGTGCGGACTCACAAGAGATCCTATCACCAGATACTAAATAGGAAAAATAAAACAAATCACACAACTTCACTCTTCGTGTTCCCGCCAAAAAGTCACAATAATGACGTAATAATGGTTTGGGACAGAATATGCACCTACCCCCGAGCACGCAGACCGCGGAGTGTCGCCCCGGATGTCAGTGCAAGAAGGGCCAGGTGCTGGACACCGCGTCCAAGCGCTGCGTGCCCGCCACCCAGTGCCCGTGCCACCACGCCGGCCGGAGCTACCCCGACGGACACCTCATGCAGGAGGAGTGCAACAAATGGTTAGTGCACGGACTCTACATAGCACCATGTAGCATGGTGGTAGGCAGCAGCTTGGCTCTGCCCATGATATTGCTGACTACTGTAATCACTCGCTATCAGGTGAGAGGTATGCTCGTCTGCCTATTTTTAATTTATATGATTTATTTTATAATTTAGGTCTCCCATTGATTCTTCAATTTCTTTGCCAACCCAAGGTAACCAAAAAAAGTCCTAATACCAAAAGTTTAATGTTTTCGGAGGCGTCGGGTATCGATCCCGGTACTTCTCGCATGCTAAGTGAGCACTTTACCATCTGAGCTACGCCCCCTTGTCTTTCCAACTTTAAAGTTTTTACTGCAGCTCTACCACAGACTTATACCAAAAGTCTAAAAAAAAAACAGATCTTTGGAGGCGCCGGGTATCGATCCCGGTACCTCTCACATGCTAAGCGAGCGCTCTACCATCTGAGCTACGCCCCCGATGTGTTTTAAACTTGAAAGTTTTTACTGCAGCTCTACCACAGACTTGTAACAAACGTCTAGAAAAAAACAGATCTTTGGAGGCGCCGGGTATCGATCCCGGTACCTCTCACATGCTAAGCGAGCGCTCTACCATCTGAGCTACGCCCCCAATGTGTTTTAAACTTGAAAGTTTTTACTGCAGCTCTACCACAGACTTATAACAAACGTCTAGAAAAAAACAGATCTTTGGAGGCGCCGGGTATCGATCCCGGTACCTCTCACATGCTAAGCGAGCGCTCTACCATCTGAGCTACGCCCCCAATGTGTTTTAAACTTGAAAGTTTTTACTGCAGCTCTACCACAGACTTATAACAAACGTCTAGAAAAAAACAGATCTTTGGAGGCGCCGGGTATCGATCCCGGTACCTCTCACATGCTAAGCGAGCGCTCTACCATCTGAGCTACGCCCCCGATGTGTTTTAAACTTGAAAGTTTTTAATGCAGCTCTACCACAGACTTATAACAAAAGTCTAGAAAAAAACAGATCCTTGGAGGCGCCGGGTATCGATCCCGGTACCTCTCACATGCTAAGCGAGCGCTCTACCATCTGAGCTACGCCCCCGTTGTGTTTTAAACTTGAAAGTTTTCACTGCAGCTCTACCACAGACTTATAACAAAAGTCTAGAAAAAAACAGATCTTTGGAGGCGCCGGGTATCGATCCCGGTACCTCTCACATGCTAAGCGAGCGCTCTACCATCTGAGCTACGCCCCCGTTGTATTTTAAACTTGAAAGTTTTCACTGCAGCTCTACCACAGACTTATAACAAAAGTCTAGAAAAAAACAGATCTTTGGAGGCGCCGGGTATCGATCCCGGTACCTCTCACATGCTAAGCGAGCGCTCTACCATCTGAGCTACGCCCCCGATGTGTTTTAAACTTGAAAGTTTTTAATGCAGCTCTACCACAGACTTATAACAAAAGTCTAGAAAAAAACAGATCCTTGGAGGCGCCGGGTATCGATCCCGGTACCTCTCACATGCTAAGCGAGCGCTCTACCATCTGAGCTACGCCCCCGTTGACGTTTTAAATCTAGTAACACCAGTATTTGCATTCTAAATGACTATGATACTATAACATGTATGTTGCGCACAGTAACTTTACCTTTCACTTTATGTAGAGCACGCAATTCGTATTGCGTGCTTCGTAACTGCAGTTCTTTGAACAAGTCGTCAATGTCAACAAGCAACACTTCGATATATAAATAACAGATGTGAATCGAACAATGTTTGATGCGGTACACATTCAGAGCAGTACTTAAATCATAATTAAAACAATTTAACTAAAAGTGATGCTAATTGCAGAACGCAATGATGTACTCTTTTAATAATCATGCAGCTAAAATTACGTGCATACAATTCTGTCATTACATTATGTATTAATAAGCAAAATTTTAATTTAAAACATTTAAAATGTATGTGGTTTTTAAAAGCTTAATTATAAGCAAACGCATTTTATTATCGGTAATCATTTTGTTTATTAAAACTGTTTAATAAGAATATTAATTCTACCAACTTATTCCGAGTTATATTTTCTATGACGATTTTAAGTCCACAGTTTGTCAATTCGACATTGAAACTGTGTCGTAGGTTGATTATTTTCAAAAAAGGAAACCTGATTAGCCATGGTAACCCTGAGGAGTGCTGTATCTGTATGTCGAACATTCAGTTAGAAAATAATAGTTTAAAAAAACTAAGAAAATACGCTTTTATAGAAAATCCAACAAAAAATAGAAAATAAATTTTAATAAATTTAAATTAAAAATAGTGTAAGAAAAAATGATTTTATTGTAAAAAAGCGTGGGGTGCTTTTCAGGATATTATTAAAATAACCCTTTGACTCATATCTGTTCATAAAATATTTATAACTGGGTACTGACACCATGCACCTCACGCTTTTTTTTACAGTAAAATCATTTTTGTATACTATTTTTGATTCAAATTTATTAAAATTTATGTTCTATTTTTTAGCTGAATTTAAATTTTTTCAATTTTTTTTATAATATCGGATTGTCATCGGTCCTTAATAAGTATACCAAATTTCGAGTTAATCTTCAAAATGTCTGGTTTTGAAGGGGGTCAAAATCATGTTCAAAGATTCCGTTACATTCTAACATACGTACTTCTGAAGCTAAAAAAAGCCTATTAAAAATACAATGACATTAGTGTTTGTAGAAAAAGTTAGACCTTTTCGTCTGATTAATACCCTGTGTTTAGTTCCTTAAAATTAAATCGTTTACAGCGAATGCAAAAACGGTAACTGGTCGTGCACGCAGCGCAAGTGCGCGGGCGTGTGCGGTGCTTGGGGCGACTCCCACGTCAACACGTTCGACGGAACACAGTACGACTTCGAAGGAGTATGCACTTATCTACTCGCGAAAGGTGCTATGGACGGAACCGATGGCTTCGATGTCGAGATACAGGTATGTCTGCAGCTTATTTGTTGCTTAGTTGGGTGGACAAGCTCACGGCCCACCCGGTGTTAGTGGTTACCGGAGCTCATAGACATCTACAACGTAAAACCCACCTTGAGATATGAGTTCTAAGGTCTCAGTATAGTTACAACGGCTGCCCCATCCTTCAAACCGAAACGCATTACCTACTGCTTCACGGCAGAAATTGACTGGGTGGTGGTACCTACCTGTGCGGACTCACAAGACTTCCTACCGCCAGTAACTACGTATCAAATGAGTTAGGGTTAGATTATTGGAATGTTCTGGTTCTAGTGTGATCTATTTTTACCGTAAGAGGTCGGATAACAGGTCGGATAATGCTATCTAGTTGTAAGAAACTAGATAGCATTATCCGACCTGTTTAATTTAAAGGGTGGGACTATCGGTTTGCAAAATTGAGACTTTCACCTCAAATATGAAGGCAGGCTGTAGCACTTACGAAACGGTGTCCACGGACTCCCGTAACTGTGTAAAAAAAGTGGTCCGTGCGCTTATCTACTCATTTTTAGAAAAATATCAATATGCAACAGGAAAATAGTTTGCTCTAACGTTTTTAAAAACAAAAGCTGGCTGCTAAGCCGTGAGTCCTAATTAGACCTGGTACTTCATGCAGTATATACGACGAAACCATTTTAAATTGGACCCCAAAATTTTAATTGCAGAACGTCCCGTGCGGCACAACGGGAGCAACCTGTTCCAAATCTGTCACATTGAAGGTCGGAGGAGCTGGAAACGAAGAGATCGTGTCTCTAACCAAAAACGCGCCCATTCCTGATATCTCTAAGCTCAAACGGTAAAATCGATTAATTGTAAAACTGTACGGAAATATAGGTAGATGTGGTATTGGGAATTTTTTAAGTCCATTCAAGACTCAGATATTAACATTTTCCAACTTGCTTCCTCTTGCGTGAGAGCCCACACGACGGGGTCGGCATATCGCGTATTGTAATTCGTATTGACGTATATCTATATAAAAGGACAAATCCTAAACGACCATCCACTTGAGATAAGCCAGGAAATAAAAAAAAAATATGTATACTTCTATTAAAACAAGCCGTTGAATATGGCTCGAGGTAGCCTGGGCTGCACAGGCACATCTTGTAATAAAAGCAAGCAGCAGATTGTTTTTAGATGAGTTGTCAATATTTCATTTGGTATATTTGATAAATAACTACAAGTTCTCTGGAACATTGGCAAGGGATCGCAGGGCTTGCGCAGTGCCCTTAGCCGTAGACGGAGATTATATTCACTACTTCTTTCTACCCATGGACCAGTGTGTCTTTATTAATAAAGTATCTTAATCGTTTAGCACTACAATAATTAACACTTACGGAAGTTGTATATAATATACAGTGTGTTCAAAATACTTTTTTTCTGTCTCTTTGTTATTTTAGTTATTTGTCATGAGTTTCTCGTTATTACTCATTCTCTTCTCTCTCCTCTCTCCCCCTCTCTATTCTCACCACAGTGCAGAGACAATGCAGAGATTTCAAGTGGCGTGTTGTGAAAATGATAGTGCATGCTCTCAAAACGTAGCAATAACTTTAAATCAAGATTATGGCTAATTCAATCAACCCCATAACAGCAGCCCGATAACACTTTGAGAAGGCACGACATGAAAGGCCTCTTGTCGTGACCGCCGGAATTTACATACCCGATCCTGTAGACCGAATGGTAAACAGTCGACGTCGCCCAAATCACATCATTACGGATCTTCCCGATCCATTAACAGTGCTTTTAGGTACCTCAAGCACCGGTCACCGTTCTCGCCGAGCCCATCGCTTGCGACGAAGGTCTCTAAGTGTAAATTAACCCATAGATACAGCCCACGGACTTTCTCGCCGGATCTCCTCAGTGGGTCGCGTTTCCGATCCCGTGGTAGATTCTGCGAAGTATTGCTTTTGCTAAGGCCAGTGTTAGCGACACTCCGGTTTGAGCCCTGTTAGCACACCTACACCTCCACGCGAAGCTGAAATGGCCTCTGAAGGCTATATATAAGCATAGGTAGAAAAAAAGCAGGATAAAATGCAGTGGATGTGTCTGGTTTTTTCCTATGTCAACAACGATACTTCAATTATTATATATCTAGGCAAATGTTGTAGTTAATTAAAGTATGAGCTTTATTCTTGGAAATACGAAGCACAATACAAAAGGGAAAATAAACACTATAATGAAACCAAAGAGGTGTGTGTCAATGATCATTATCCTATCGAGATTGTTGCGCCAAGACTAATAATATTAAATGTTCTTCTACAGGATAAAAATGCGTAAGGCTGGTGCGTACGTGTTCCTGGATGTACCGTCTCTAGGAATGAGCCTGCAGTGGGATCGAGGGTTGCGGGTTTACGTCAAGATCGACACTATGTGGCAGGGACGAGTAAGTAGTCGTTAATAAAGTTTTTCTTTTGCATAGCTTCGCGTGTGATTCATCATCATCATCATCATCTCAGCCTGTCTACTGTCCAATGCGGAACATAGGCCTCTCCAACTGATTTTCAGTGCGGCCGGTCCCTTGCCACCTGCATCCAACGTGACCCAGAAATTTTTACCAGATCATCGGTCCATCTGGTAGGTGGCCGTCCCACACTGCGTTTGCCAGTACGTGGTCTTCATTCGATCTTTCTGCCCTATCGGCCGTCCGATCCTCACGCTATGTGACTTGCCCACTGCCACTTCAGCTTGCTAATCCTCCGGGCTATGACAGCAACTTTGGTTCTTCTCCGGATCTCCTCATTTCTGATTCGATCTCGTAGTGAAATACCAAGCAAATGTGTGATTAATATTGATTTATTTTTTCTAGGTCAAAGGTCTATGTGGTAACTACAACGGAGACATGCGAGATGACTTCCAGACTCCGTCGGGAGGCGGCATGTCGGAGTCCTCTGCTCTGATATTCGCTGACTCGTGGAAACTGAAGCCGACCTGCCCTAAACCTCAACCTGTTATTGTGAGTCTCTTGAAGTCTGCAACTAATTAATATCGTTTAATCTTTTAATTAGGCAGCTTTCCGATATTGTCTGTTTCTTTTTTGTGTAAAACCCATTGATCTTATTTATTCCAAAACAAGGAACTTGTTCAATTTCTGAATGTCAAAGTGTCAGCAAGCATCGTCTGCCATGACACTATTTCTTTTTCAAATCCAGCTGCCAAGAGCGAAGTATCGATTTTATGTTTCTTTTACAGTAAGAATTTAATTTGTTGCTCTTGGCGGATGGAAAACGCAGTAAACTGAGTGCAATCTTAACCAGATTCTATTGATTTTTATATTTTTTACATCAATAACGATATACCATAAGAATAACAACTCTTAACTATAAATATCTGCATGAAAGATTTTTTAATTGTTACATAGAGGCGATAAATTAATACATGACATCAAATCTGGGCACATAAATAAAAACTATCACTACGAGTTGCTAATTGAAGAATGCGCTGTCATTACTGTTTAGGACTAAATAAAAAAGGAAAAGCGTAAATGTTTTTAGGGTTTCATAAAAAAATCTCTTGATTGTTGCAATGGCTGCATGGCGTTAAGTTCGGCTTTGTAAAATATTTTTATGCAATAAAGAATTTTCATTCATTCATTCTGTTAATAAAACTCCAATAATACAACTCGCTTTATAATTAATACTTTATAAATTTGGAAATTAACATAACATTCTTATGAGCGGTGGAAACGTCCCTTGTTGATCGAGTCTGTCGGCGAGCCGCGATCAGCTGATGCGTCCCCCCGCCGCTGTTGTCCACGCGTTCAATGCGTGAACAATGGAGGCCTATAAAATCAAAGGCAGCTTTAGCTGGATTTATCCAATTCTGTAAAATATTGAGGTAAACTACAAAAATCGGCCCGAAACACGTCATTACGGATCCTCCTGATCCATCGAAGTACTGCTCTTGCTAGGGCCAGTGTTAGCAACACTCCCGGTTTGAGAAACTGAAATAACTTTGTTCGGGTAGCTACGATATTCTTTATTTTAAAGCAGATTTATAAAGAATGAGAATATTGCTAATAATCTAAATTTTAATTGATAAAACTTCGTTTATATTTGAGTACAGAGTAAAAATTAAATTTTTGAACTGAATTTTCTAGAGATTTAGCTGCATTTGTTATCATATGAAAATACTAAAGCGTGTCCAACTAACTAAACAAGATGGCGCCATAGTTAATCCATTTTACTACACTATGGCGTTTAGCTGCCTTTGATTTTATAGGCCTCAATTATTCATTCATTGTTTTAGGACCATTGTAAGCAACGTCCGGAGCGCAAGGAGTGGGCGCAGAGCGTGTGCGGCGCGCTGAAGCGGTACCCGTTCAGCCTGTGCGCGGGGGAGGTGGGCGCGGGCGCGTACGTGGCGCGGTGCGAGCGCGACGCGTGCGCGTGCGACGCGGGCGCCGACTGCGAGTGTGCGTGCGCCGCGCTCGCCGCCTACGCACACGCGTGCGCGCACCGCGGCGTCACCTTCAACTGGAGAACTAACGACTTGTGCCGTGAGTCTTCATCTCCTCATCATCTTCATTTGCTTCTCCTAAAACGTGATATCGTAACTATAATATAATACATATATGCATTAAGAAGCTCACATTTTTTGACATAGATCTGTTTTAATGATCATATAGTAGAGCCTAGTGTGTTTGGTTCTTCTTATCTCCATCTCGTGGGTTTTCTTTTGCACATTTTATCATTGAGTTCAATAGTTTATAAGCTTATTAAAACAAAATTTACTAGGTTTGGAATGTCTAAAATGTTTGCAGAAAATTTTATAATTAACCAAATGACTATGTTGACAGCAATGCAATGCGACGAAGAGTGCTCGAATTACGACTCGTGCGTGTCGGCGTGTCCCGTCGAGACGTGTGACAACATACTGTACTACGCCGAGACGAAGGCTCGCTGCGAGCAGGACACGTGCGTGGAAGGTATAACCTCCTTTATGTTCAATCAAGAATTATTCTAGACTTTTGCGGTTATCTACATTACCAACATTATTAAATAATGGGTTCTCACCTTTTTTTTATTCCTACTTATGCTGATAGCCTTGAGAGGCTATATCAGCTTCGCCCTAACATGTAGGTGAGCTTACGGGGCTCAAACCGGAGTGGTGCTAACACTGGCTCTAGCGAGAGCAGTGCTTCGCAGAATCTACCACCGGATCGGAAACGCGACCCACTGAGAAGAGCTGGCGAGAAACTCAGTGGCACTATTCTCACCACAACTACCTCATGCTTCATAAAATTGCAAGCGTCAAAATATCGGGAATTCCTAACTCAAAATCTAAAAATTATCTTTGACTTACAGCGGAAAAAATTAAGCTAAAATAGGAGCATTGTTGTCATTTTCCGTTTTAGTGTCTCGTTTATGTTTGTTTTCTAAAACCATATATTTTTTTTTAGGTTGCAAGCCCAAAAAGTCTTGCCCGGAAGGCTCGGTCTACAAGAATGACTCCACCACGGAATGCGTGCCCCGCGCCAAGTGCAAGCCGGTCTGCATGACCCTCGACGGCGGCAGGGAAGTGCTCGAAGGAGAGATCATCGAGGAGGACGCCTGCCACACTTGCCGATGCTCCAAGAAACACAAAGTGTGCACGGGACAGCCTTGCTCTACTGAAGCGGTGAGTTTGGGATTTCTAACCAACAAAGGGTAGAGTACAGTAGTGAGAACTGGTTAAAATCTAATGTAGGAAAGCTCGAGATATAACCTATACTAATATATAAATCTACAGTGGTTTTTACGGATGTTCCGTTATAACTACTGAACCAAGCATCCGATTGGCTTGAAAACTGGTATCCATGTAGAAAATACATGTACTTAATGGGTAGGCTAATATTCATATGGGTGTTGGACTCCCTGCACCAGTTGCGGGGGCGTTAATGATGAGAATCTTCGTGGGGTTGAGAAATAATAATGCTAATTTTAAATGCCTAGCGAAGCGGACAGGTACAGCTAGTATTATAATAAAGATAAATAACTATTTGTTCATTCTGGCAAACAAATGGAATCATAGTTCTTTGATAATCAAAATCATACAATAGGACCTTTGTGTGTGTGTGTGCATGTGTGTGTTTTATATATGTGAATTTAGTAATAACTTTATGTTTATTTAGGTGTGGATTTGTAGTTTTATGTTTTTGAGGTCACCGCTATATATCACCAAATATCTATTAATGGTTATTTTTAATCAAGAAATTTTCATACTGAGTTATGTCATAATTTCGCCGCTTCAATCTAGATATTTTTGAGCCGAAACCAAATAGGTGGTGTATTCCTTTATGAATACTCATAGAACTATAGACTCATAGAACAATTGATAGTCCCAATTTTTTTATTCTGATAAACACAACTCTCCCTAATTATTTGATGAATTTGCGAAGAATAAACAAATTGAATTATGTTTAGTAAGAGATTATATTTATATTTTTACCTTCAGGTTCAAATTCATTGGAACTATCAAAATGTCCATCTCAGTCGCCTGAGTGGTTGGATCCCGATATTTCAATATTTGTGCGATAAAATTTTGGTTTTTAAGTTGTCTTAACATGTATAAAATAATCTGGATGGAACTATTTTCCAACTAAATAAAATAAGATATAGTCAAATCACATGATATTATGCAAATAGTTTTTCATTAATTTTGCGTAGGTAATTAACACTGTATTATTTGTGTGTGTGTGTGTGTTTTGTCACTAAAATGGGACGAGCTTCGAGTCACCGGAGCCCATTGACATCAAGAACGGAAATGTCACTACCCATTTTGAGACATGAATATCACATGTATTAACAGTACAACAGTTATCCAACCTTCAATGTATAAATAAGCAGACTGGTGGTACCTTGCAGACTCAAACGAAGCCCTACGTTACTGGAACTGGTACGTTACTGGTGGCTTATTGGTGGTAGGACATCTTGTAAGTCCGCGCGGGTAGATACTACCGCCCCACCTATTTCTGCCGTGAAGTAATGCGTTTCGGCTTGAAGGGGTGGGGCAGCTGTTGTAACTATACTGAGACCTTAGAACTTACATCTCAAGGTGGTTGGCGCATTTACGTTGTAAATGTCTATGAGCTCCAGTAACCACTTAACACCAGATGGGCTGTGTGTGAGCTCGTCCACCCATCTAAGCAATAAAAAAATGGTAGGAATACGAAGCTATTCTTCGGATTGGATATCTTGTATGCCAAGAAAATGACAGATAGTAAAACTCCAACAGCCTCGAATCCAAGCGACCTCATCGTCTGCCGAGCCGGCTACAGAGAGGCCTCACGACGAGCCGCTGAAGTGTGTGACTGGCTGGACGCCCTGGATCAACCGGGGACCCGCCGAGATCGGCCCCGATGGACAGTCCGTCGAGAGCGAGCCGCTACCCAAACCTAATGAGCTGGTAACTTTGTATAAGCCGTCAGTTTTTTAAATATCGTCTACCATGGCTATGGAATTTCAATATCCCACTTCTTTTCAAAGAGCTACTTGCATCTTATGCAATCTATCTTAAGCCGTTAATTATTAATTTAAGTTGGTTGTCCCAAATAGATCCTCGTAATATCTATCTATCTTATCTAGTCTGAGCTGTTAAGTTGTATACATTGCAATTTAATTTCGGTAATGAACGATTTTTTATTTGTATTCGATATCTTTATTACTGTATAAGTTGTCACGTATCTGTTCTTGACCGTAATGTTTTTAGACTGGGTCAGGACTTAAAAACCTCAATCACTTTCTCTGAATCCTGATTTCAAATAAAAACTACGGAAACTTTTGCAGCAAATCGGTAAGCCAATGTGCAAACCCGAAATGATGAAGAAGATTGAGTGCCGCACCGTCAATGATCACAAGACTCCGAAAGATACCGGACTGAACGTAGAGTGCAGCTTGGAGAACGGACTCGTGTGTGAGGAGCCAGAGAAAACCTGTCCCGACTTCGAGATCAAGGTCTACTGCGAATGTGAAGGTCGGTTTACTCATTTGTCATCTAATAAATAAAATCTCGTTGCTATAGTAACATTATTTATGTTACAATGTAAAAGCAAACAAAAATTTCATTCAGGGTCTTCGGGGTGAATTGGCGCAGTTATTCTTAGTTATTTTTTTATTATTATTTTGAAATCGGTAACTGAAATCGATATTCGATACGAATGAGCGATTGACCGGTTGTAGAGCCGCAAGTTTGCGTGGAGTCGGTTCGTCCCAGCGAGCCGCACCCCACGGACTGCAGCAAGTTCTACGAGTGTGGCCCCGCCGGGCCCGTGCTGAAGAACTGTGGGCCCGGCACGTGGTACAACCCTCAGTCCATGGTCTGCGACTGGCCCGCCGCTGTGGCCGCGGTCCGGCCGGATTGCGCCTTCACCACCCAAAGTTAGTCGCATCAGACGGAACCATAATGGGCTTTACGCTCTCCAAAGTCCTTCAAGGAATCGGTGAAGTACTAATAATCTAAGCAGTGATATACGTCACAAGGGAGGTGGCAGCCTTTACATAGTGACGCCTATAGACTGCGCTAACCTTTTATACCTAAAGGCAGAACGTGAGCTCACTCATCCACCTACGCAATGTTGGTACCACAGTTACATGAACTTTTATTCACGGGTATTCACAACTAGCCGCCTGCCGGCAAGGTATCTGTTTTTTTTACTGATTTTCATGATAATTTTAGGTAAACCACATCCTCTCTTATTCGCCAGTAGCAGTGTTAACGTAGTAGACGCCGAACGTGATTTAATTTCAAACTCTAAATATATTCAAAGTCAAGATGCTTAGAAATTCACTCTGATCCATCTAGTACTGTGGACAGTCATGGTGCACAGATAATCGACTAGATACGATATTTCACCACATGAAATATTGAGCCATCGAAATGTTTTATCCACAGAAGCCCAGGACACCAGTCCCCCAGTGACTGTCACCAGCGAAGCTTCTTCAGAACCAGGCACGTATCACAAATACCACGTATTAAAAAAGTAATTGGACATATTTCAGACCAGGAATACATTGTCGCACATTGCACAGTCCATTGGAATTTATATTCGGGTTTTTGCTATAATAAAGTTTTTACTATTATTTTAAATACGATTAAATCGCGGTCATTAGATTGACTTGATTAGATTTCAGAACCCAAATCGAAGCTACGTAGAAAATGTACGAAATGCATTTAGATTTTAAAATAAAAGAGCACGGCGTCCCTTTCGGAGTCTGGTGGGATCTTTCCGAAAAATACGCACAAACTAAATTCAATTTGGTAAATATGTAATGATCTACAATATCCTCAGTGAGCACCACATTAGCGACAACCACATCCCGGTGCCCTCCCGGGGAGGTCTACCAGGCCTGCGCCTACAAGTGTGACCGCCTCTGTGACCACTTCAAGAAGACTCTCATTGCGAAGGGCAGATGCATTAGCGAGGTGGGCATTACTTTCTTAATCTGGTTTATGTTTATTTTAATCGTTTTATCTGTACTAGTAGTCCCCCGGTTGAAAGTCGACTATAAGTAATTGAAATTAGAAGTTGGTACACTATTATGATTCTATTGTATTGAGACTATAATATTACACTTCTTCACAAATTTCGCTAAGACCATGTACACTTTAGACAAATATTAATAACGACAATAAATATTTCATGTTAACCATGTTTACAAATGTTTATGATGAATACGGACCTTAATGGTAATATTATGTCTAAAATAAAAACGGAAATTTATATAATGGTGTCTAATGGATCGATTGACATCAACATTTTATCCTCATTAAAACCAAATTCCTCAGTGATGCGAATGCCTTAGCGTTAGATAGAAAATCAAGTCAAGCATTCAGCATGAAGGCTTTTAGAAATAACCTTAGATTGTAAAGTTATGAAGAGCATTGAACATGTACAGATGTGCGTGGACGGATGTGTGGATGAGTCCGTAGCCAGCAATGGGTGCCAGGGCTCCTCGCGCTGGCGAGACGAGCGAACCTGCGTCCCCGTCAAGGACTGCACGTGCTACAACGACGGGCAAATCGTCAAGGTGAGTCGCGCTCCCAGCCCAAGACCCAATGGCGTAACGATCTCGTAATGGGGCGCTATACTTTTTTAGCGTCCTACCCCCCCTTTCCTTACAAATTAACATTTATTATATTACACAAAATTTAAAATATATTTTACAGAAATCAGTTATTATGAAAATAAAATTTATCCAGCAAATATATGACTTTTGGCGGGAACGCGAGGAGTGAAGTTGTATGATTTTGTTTTATTTTGTCTAATTAGTGTTTCTTCAGGTTTAAATGTGTAATAACGGTGGTTTATTAACTGTTTAATATCTGTGAAAGTGCACAAATGTGGGAAAATGAAATAAAGTTGCTGAACTTCTCGGGATCTTCCAAAAAGTCCATTGAAAAAGTCTCAGTAAATCACCACCATTTTACTGAGATTATACATCATCCCATATCATCTCATTTCATTTCATTTCGTTTTTATTTCATTTCATGCCATGTTTCATAATAATCAAATTCATTTCATTTCATAATATCATATTTCATATAAAAAAGTTATCATTAAAATTAAAATAAGACTTGACCTAAAGGTCTTAGTTACCAGGTCATAAAATCCCTTTAAAAAAAATCCAGAATTGCGGACCATTTGGTGCCCCTTTATGAGTAGGGCCTGGGGCATGATGCCCCCACTTGGCAGGTTTGTTTTAAATCATTAATTAACTCACAGATCTTCGTCCTCACCTTATATCTCTAAATCACCTCTGACGCCCACATTGGAGGAGCTACTCGATACCTTTATAAAAGTTATTACATTAGCAATCATAAATACCGGATTGGAGGATAGATCAACTTCGATCCAGTGAAATCGAGACTCAAGTCTTAATATGGCCGGCAGCATAAACGCTGTGAGGTTAAAGACCACGCTAGCCGTGACTTGATACCGTTTTTTTACTACTGCTATTTATAAAATAACTAGCTGAATCCCGCGATGCTACCCGCGGTTATTGTCATACCGCGGGTGACGCCGCGGGTCGAAGCTAATAAAAAAAAAGTAGCCTAAGCTTATACCATCCGCTACATATCAGTGAAAGTCCTGTCACCAGCGGCTCCAGAGATTAGCCAAAACAAACAAACAGACAGAAAAAATAAATAAATAAATGTTATTTTGATATAATGATGTACTGTGTTGTATACATATTTACTTACGCATTTAGTAAAAAGTGGTTATTTTATTATTACAAACAGACACTCCAATTTTATTTATTTGTATAGATGAATCAAAATTAAAGGATGGTACACATGATCATACTTTATTGTATTATTCAATCGCAGCCAGGAGGAGTGACGGAGTCCGGCTGCATCAAGTGTCAGTGTTTGGACAACAACCTGTACTGCGACTCTAAGGACTGTGTCTCGTTGAACATCCCTCACCAAGGGTCCACCCACCTGCCGTACATCGTGCGGCCGGACAGCACCACGACCACCAGCACGACCACCACTACAACCACCACCACAACCACCACCACTCCTGCACCGACTGAGACGACCACCGAGACTACGGTGCCGCTTATAATCAAATCGACCGTGTCTCCGCCCCCAGAATGTTCGCCGGACAAGTAATTATATAATTTTTTAATAATAAAATAGGACATGTAATATTTCAAGTTACTTGTATTTTTTTAGTTGTCTACTAATTTTTTTAATGCACATATCCAGCTATTGACAGTGTCGATACTTCGCAGACAGGGTGTCAATATATACGCACAGCGTATTATTATGTACAATAGACTTCGCTGACTTCACTCACTACACGCAACGACACTGACTGCTTATGATACACCAAATGCTAAATACACAATGCCATAGACTATACTAACGCCAAGTGCTTGGTGCGCTATGTACTAAATGTTTTTATTTTGTTATTGCATAGATGGGTGATCGAGCTCACAGCTCATAGACATCTATAACTTAAATGCCGCGACCCACTTTGAGATATAAGTTCTAAGGTCTCAGTATAGTTACAACGGCTGCCCCACCCTTCGAACCGAAACGCATTACTGGTTCACTGCGGAAATAGGCGGGGTGGTGGTACCTACCCGTGCGGACTCACAAGAGGTCCTACCACCAATTTTATCTCAAGGTGGGTGGCGCATTTACGTTGTAGATGTCCATGGGCTCCAGTAACCACTTAACACCAGGTGGGCTGTGAGCTCGTCCACCCATCTAAGCAATAAAAAAAAAAATATATATATATATTGAAAGACATCATTAACGTTTCCTATTGTCCGTAGCTATATAGACTTGGTAATGGGAGACGAGCCTCTCCCCGACACAGCGTTCACCGCCAGTTCAGAGTTCAGTGAGATCTTCGCTCCGCACAACGCTAGACTAAATCGAGGACCAACGAATTCTGGAGGTAAGCTTTGTCTATACTAATATATAAATCTACAGTGGTTTTTACGGATGTTCCGTTATAACTACTGAATCATGCAACCGGTCGACTTGAAACTTGGTATCCATGTAGAAAATACATGTACTCAATGGATAGGCTAATATTTATATGAGTGTTGGACTCCCTACAGCAGTTACGGGGGCATTAATGATGAAACCTTTGTGGGGTGAGAAATAATAATTTTAATTCTAAATGCCCAGCGAAGCGGACGGGTATAGCTAGTCGTTAATAAATTTAATTAGTAGTTAAAGTTGACATCATACTATTTTCGGAGGTGAAAGTTTGAAAAGCCTTTGTTTGAACTCTTTCAACGTAGATTCGTCTTCAGTGAAGTTCAGAGTGTGTGCGTCTTGAACTTTGGTTACGTCACTTTCTACCAAATAAAGCGCCCCTAACTCGTATCTTTAACTGCAGTTTTACTAGTGGTAGGACCTCTTGTGAGTCCGCACGGGTACCACCACCCTGCCTATGTCTGCCGTGAAGCAGTAATACGTTTCGGTTTGAAGGGTATGGCAGTCGTTGTAACTATACTGAGATTTTAGAATTCATATCTTAAGGTGTGCGGTGCATTTACGTTGTAGATGTGTTTGGGCTCCAGTAACCACTTAACACCAGGTGGACTGTGAGCTCGTCCACAAATCTAAACAATAAATAAATTCGTGGCGGTTTTGCGTGGCCCATTCGAGGTCGCATAAGATCACCCATTCATTCGTTACACCTTGTACAATAAATTAATTATTATTTTTCAATAAATCTTTTGACAGCCGGCAGTTGGAATCCTAAAGTGAACAATGACAAGCAGTACATACAAGTGGAGCTTCCTCGTCGGGAGCCGATCTATGGGGTCGTCTTGCAGGGCAGTCCCATCTTCGACCAGTACGTCACCAGCTACGAGATCATGTACGGAGACGACGGCAACACCTTCTCGACTGTTGACGGACCTGATGGCAAACCTAAGGTAACTCAGACTACTATCACAGGTTCATATCCCAGTGACCTTCGAAGTCCGCTGGCACTTAGGGAAAGATACTTCAATTTGTTGACTTTCAGTTAATGTGTTTGGTATTCTATAGATGTGCATTTTTATTCGCCCATGATTATCTTAATATGTATTAAGACTTACTTTGAACTATACTGAGACCTTAGAACTCATATCTCAAGGTCGATGGCGGCATTTAAGTTGTAGACGTCTATGAGCTCCGGTAACCACTCATAGGTAGTAGCACTAGATGGGCTGTGCGCTAGTCCACCCACATATGCAATAAAAAGAAAAAGAAAAGATCTTTGAGTAGATTTACCTTGTTATTAACAGCGTCTGAGCTTTCAAATAATTGTTTTTGTCACTTCTGAATCAAAGGTAATTTTGGATGTTTCAAAAGGTGATTTATTTTGTGATTCTAGACATTCCGTGGCCCGATTGACAACACTCACCCAGTAAAGCAGATGATAAGTCCTCCCATCGAGGCGAAGGTGGTCCGCATCAGACCCCTGACGTGGCACGATGAGATCTCCCTCAGGCTGGAGCTCATCGGATGCGCGGAGCCCCTCACCACAGAAACTTCGGAGCCTACTCCCACCTCTGTGAGTGTACCTACCATCTCACTCAGAAACAAGTTTTTTTTTTCTTCATAAAAATAAAAAAAAACCTTAAATTTTTTACTTTCGCCATTCTAAAATATGTAACTTTAGTTTGTAGTATCTGTGGCCACCGAGAAAGAAGATTTTATGTGATGAAATTTTAAGAATTTATTAACCTACCTAGTCTAATATTAGAAAACATATCTGTTGATATTTTATGTTTCTCAGTACACAGACTTAATGTCTCTTCGTTTCAAGTTTAAAGATCTCGTGTAGGTAGGTACGTGTAATATTTTTTACAAGCCAATTTTAATAAAACTCTTACATTGTTTATTACTTTCAATGAAAAAAAAATTAACTTTTTCTTTAAAGCAATAAGTCTAATTTATTTATATTGTGACAATTATAATTAGATGTGAAATGTAAATTCCGTGAGAAAAATTTGGACCGCTACCACGGTCAACGAAGTCGAACGAAGGTTCTTGTTGTGAAATAAACACGTGCATAAAAATATTACAGTTTAACCAAATTTTTAGGAATTTTTAAGAAATTTTTAAGAAAACAGTTTTTAGGAATATTGTGTTCTTTTTTTTATAATAAATCATATGATATAGGTAACCTAGTTTAACCAAAACATGTGCTCAAGTGTGACTGTTACGACTAATACTAAACCAATATTGAACGAGATATTATTTAAAGTAGTAAATTTCATTATTAGATTTTAATTAGAAAACTAGAATTTTGCGAAGAAGCTACGGAGTGCTGGAGAAACTCCAAACAAAAAACATGGTTATTTAATAAATATATTCTGTTTACGATGTAAACAGCCGCAAAAGTTTAAAACATTTAATAACACGTTTATATACGTCATTCGCCTGTGAAACGAAATTTAATAGTTATTTAATTCACTGAACCATTTGTTTTTGTCTTTACGAGGCCATCTTTTGATCCATCTATTGATAAGTACATAACGTGAACTTTTATTTATTAATCAATTTGGCGAAGTTACTGATGGCAGGGCGTATTTTAAGCACGCATGGGTAGGTACAATAGTACCTGCTTATAGATTAGGTAGTAGGAAGTAGGTAGAATAATAATTCTGCCTTATTTTGCGCAAACTAATCATGCGTTCTGGATTAAAGAGTGAGATAGCCGTGGTTTGGTGTAGTTAAGATTACCTTTCAAGTGAAGGCGTAGTATGAGGCAGTATGAGCAATGAGGTATCCAGCCACTGGCACACAGTAATTCGATAGTGCGCTGGACAACCATCGTGCTGGAATATCATTCGTCTCCTTGTTTGTAAATCAAAACATTTTTTTATAAGAATTCACTTGCTTTTTCACTTTTAAAATGTTTGACATTCGTGCCAGTATTGGTATTAATAAATGTTAGTTGATGTATTGGTAACTGATAAAAATTCAAACAACTTAATTCAAAACAATAGCATTTTATTTAATGATTTGTTTGCAGTTAATTCGGGATTTTTTTAAACAAAACGAAAAATATTGAATATTTCGATAACGAGACACTTTGGTATTAGGGACATTAGGGTTAATTTTTTTTTAAATTAGATGTTTTATCACATCCCAAGAGGAACACGTCGAATTACAAGGCACCCTGTATATAAAAATGAATTGCTGTTCGTTAGTCTCGCTAAAACTCGAGAACGGCTGAACCGATTTGGCTAATTTTGGTCTTGAATTATTTGTGGAAGTCCAGAGAAGGTTTAAAAGGTAGATAAATATGAAAATCCTCGGATTGAAATAAAAATAACAATTTTGTTTTTCCTTTGATGTGTCCCTCATCGGACGGATTCCTTTTGTTTATTTTAAGTTTATTTTATACAAAAGTTTAGGTCTTTTATTTATCGATTGAGACACTACGAAGTCTGCCGGGTCAGCTAATCGTTGAATAAATATCGTTCGTTTTGGCCATTACTACGTGACACAGGAATGTATATTGCACAGGAATCACCACTACAGTGTACGGAGCCGCTCGGGTTGATCGGAGAGTTGCCGCTAGAGAACATTCAGGTCAGCTCCAATAGCGAGGAGAAGGACTACCTTTCCATCAACGGAAACCGAGGCTGGAAGCCGCTGTACAACACGCCGGGATGGGTCATGGTGAGCTTGTACATCATTGATTATATTGCCAGTCGTAAAAAACAAAGGCCAGTTGTATTGCCAGTTGTACTGCTGGTAGGGCCTCTTGTGAGTCCGCACGGGTAGGTACCACCACCCTGCCTGTTTCTGCCATGAAGCAGTAATGCGTTTCGGTTTGAAGGGTGGGGCAGCCGTTGTAACTATACTGAGACCTTAGAACTTATATCTCAAGGTGGGTAGCGCATTTACGTCGTAGATGTCTATGAGCTCCAGTAACCACTTAACACCAGGTAGGTAGGCTGTGAGCTCGTCCACCCATCTAAGCAATAAAAAAAAACGTGTGGCACTCGGGAACTGCCGCGGTAAAGCTATTGTATAGCATTTTTTATCAACTTATGCAATTATAATTAGACAATGATAATTTAATATTAAAAAATTTTTTTTTTTTTTTTTTTGCCTACCTAAGCTGAGAGCCTTGAGAGGCTATGTCAGCGTAACCCTAACTTTTGTAGGTGAGCTCACGGGGCTCAAACCTGATGACGTTGCTAACACGAACCCTAGCAAGAGTCGTGCTTCGCAGAATCTACCACCGGATCGGAAACGCGACCCACTGAGAAGATCCGGCGAGAAACTCAGTGGGCTGTGTCTGGGAGTTAATTTACTCGTCGAGCCCTTCGTCGCAAGCGACGGGTTCGACGAGAACGGTGACCGGTGCTTGAAGTACCTAGAAGCACCGTTAGTGGATCGGGAGGATCCGAGATGACGTGTTTTGGGCGACGTCGACTGCTTTCCATTCTGTCCGCAGGATCGGGAATGTAGTTACCGGCGGCCACGATGAGAGGGTTCTCGTGTCGTGCCGCTTTATCGAAGTGGCGCATGGACGCCGACTGCAGATACTTACTGATGGACTCTAAGTCCAGGTCGTCATGGAGGTCGACGTTCCTGACGAACCACGGGGCTCCGACGGCTATCCTGCAAAAACGGGATTGAATAATTTGAAAGGATTTTAAGTGTATGCGGGCCGCGTGAGCGAACACTACACTTGCATAGGTCATGACGGGGCGTATGCAAGTTTTGTAGAGTGTCACCTTATTTCTAAGGGACATTTTACTTCGCCTACATATCATCGGGTAGAGACGTCCTAGAATGAAGGCGGCACGGTCGCGTACCGTCTTGATGTGGGGGCGGAATGTCATCCTACTGTCGAGGGTGACGCCTAAATATTTGACCTTCGGGGCCCACGGTATGGGCTGGTCGAACATCGTGATTGGGCGAACGGCGGGGGCGGGGTTATTGACGCGCCTAGTCGGGAGGGGAATTAAAACAAGACCACGCTATATTAAACATTAATAAAAGCAAAACATTAACTGTCCCCTTTACACTCATAAGCTAGACCGCGCGAGAGAGAGATAGGCAGACTTTTCATGATGCGCATGCAGTGTGACGTCACGCCACGCGCTTATTCACAAACACTACACTAGCGCAACGTATGAATGTGTTGAACGCGAGCTACATGGAAGGCGGAGTGAGGAGTGTTAGGTTTTTTTCGTTACGGAATTTCATGATTCGGTCGCCGCGTTCAAGGCCTGCGATAAAAGCTATGCAATAGCTTAAAAAAAAGTGTACAACACATGTAGCATTTTTTTAATATTGTGCAACAATATGGATGGTAACAATAACAAATCACCAACTTTTTACGGTAACCACTTAATATCAGGTGGGCCGTGAGCTAGTTCACCCATCTATGCAATAAAACAAACAAAAAAAGTTGTAAATGTATCTGGGCTCCAGTAACCACTTAACATCAGGTGGGCCGTGAGCTCGTCCACCCATCTATGCAATAAAACAAACAAAATGCAGTGTGACGTCACGCCATGCACTTAATCACAAACACTACACAAGCGCAACATGTGAATTTGTTGAACGCGAACTACATGGTAGGCGGAGTGAGGGGTGTAAGGTTTTTTTCGTTACGGAATTTCATGATTTCGGGCTCAAGGTCCGCGATAAAATCTATGCAATAGCTTAAAAGTTAAAGAAAACGGAAAACTTTGTGCAAGGAAATGTTTGTTTTTATAATCTGACATTGGAAAAATAAAAGTATAATTGAAATTTTTTATTAATAAAATTTCCCACACATTAAATTGCCGTTCGCAGTCAGTCAATTCGCGTCAGTTTTTTTGAGACAATTTTATATTTGGGATTTCTTTGTAAACAACAAAGAAATCCCAAATATTGCCGATTGCACAGCTATAGCTTGGGATCGGTGAATATGGTTCAAATTGCAAATGACGATACATTTTACAATTAAGTTGCCAAACATCAGTTTGCTGCTAAAATAATAATCCGGTTTGGCATTATTTCTCAAAAAAATGTTTATTCATCAGGTACATAAATTCAAGTTGGAGATAAATATTGGCCTAACCAGTTATGAAAAACAATCCTTTTCTATTGACGGCCCCTAATTATTTTAAGCAATCCGACAAATTCTTTGCTATTCAATCTAAATCACACACACACACCATATAAATTCGAATGACTATTACCAAATAAAATATTTTTTGGTTATGTTTTTTGATTCCGTATTTTAAAGTTACAGGCACTAATCACATTTCCTTTCGCCAGTTCGACTTCACAGGGCCCCGTAACATCACCGGTATCCTCACCAAAGGCGGAAACGACGGATGGGTCACCTCCTACAAAGTCCTTTACACCTCAGACTTCGAAACTTTCAACCCAGTCATCGACAAAGACGGCAAAGAGAAAATATTCCCGGCAAATTTCGATGGAATCGTATCGGTGACCAATGAGTTCCGCCCGCCCATACGTGCGAGATACTTGAAGGTTCTGCCGCAGAAATGGAACAAAAACATCGAATTGAGAATCGAACCCATTGGATGCTTCGAGCCATATCGTGAGTTCTATTTTATAGATTAATTTAATAATTCAGTTGTATAAATAGGTATAGGGGGAAGAGGTCGACTGAAGAAGACATGGATGGAGTGTGTGAATGACGATATGAGAGTGAGAGAGGAGTGAGTGTTGAGATGACCGCTGATAGAAGAGAATGGAAGAGAAAAATTTGCTGTGCCGACACCACCTAGTGGGATAAGGTGAAGAAAAAGAAGAAGAGAGTTTTATAAATAGGCCGGCGAGTTCACACTATATCATGCGATGTCTGAAGTCACAAAAACATAAGGATATTAACATTGATAAATTCACAAAATTTTCAATTTGTTTTCTTGCATTTTAATCAAACATTCTTAATACTCTTCTACATGAAAAGCCGGCCTACACCGGGCCCCCGAAAGTTTTTGTTACATCTTAATAATTCTTCTCCCTACGTCGATAATTCTCAATGCTGAGGGTCGTGGCCTCCTTTCATATCTTTCTCCTATCTATAGTCTGTATACTAAATGAGGCGTTCTTTGAAGAATACACACGGCGGGGTCCTGCGTACTTCCACGGATCTTAATAAGAGACTAACCTAATTTCATTCGTAATACTTGAACGTACAGCTGAAATCCTACGATCGCTGCCAGAAGAGGAAGAAGGAAGGGAAGAACCCCAAGTCGTTAGAAAAGAATACGGGATGTCACAGGAGGGTGAAATGCCGAATTGTCACATCTGTCCCGGAGTAGAGGCGAAGGAGTGCACGTGCTCATACCCGGAATACTTTGACGGGGAGAACTGTGTGCCGAGGGCCGAGTGTCCTTGTGTCGAATCATTTATGACGTGAGTTGAATTTTATTTATAGCAGAAACTGCAGTCGACATTCGCTTCCACTGTAGTTTTTATGTGTATGTGTGCAGAACTTTTTTTATAGGCGAACCGATGTTTATGATTATTTTTATTTATTTTTTTATTGCTTAAATGAGTGGACGAGCTCACAGCCCATCTACCTGGTGTTAAGCGGTTACTGGAGCCCATAGACATCTACAAAGTAAATGCGCCACCCACCTTGAGATATAAGTTCTAAGGTCTCAGTATAGTCACAACGGCTGCCCCACCCTTCAAACCGAAACGCATCACTGTTTCGCGGCAGAAATAGGCAGCGTGGTAGTACCTACCCGCGCGGACTCACAAGAGGTCCGGTAATTACACAAATTATAATTTTGCGAGTTTGATTTTTATTACACGATGTTATTCCTTCACCGTGGAAGTCAATCGTGAACATTTGCTGAGTACGTATTACATTACATTAGAAAAATTGGTACCCGCCTGAGATTCGAACACCGGTGCATCGCTAGATACGAATGTACCGGACGTCTTATCCTTTAGGCCACGACGAGTAAACCAGATTTTTTTTTTTTTGAAGGCCGGTATAGAAAACTTTTCAATAGTTCAATTAAAAAATTTTCAAGGTCTGTCCACGAATTTTTAAGATATTATCTTTAATTATGCCTATTTATTTACTTCGACTACATTAATAAATAAAAATAAAATAAAATAAAAATAAAAAGCCTTTTGTTTCTTGCATTTTAAAAAAGTGATATTACAAAAATTATAAAAATTGTTGTATAATATTAGTCGTATCAACATAAAAGATATAAAAAAGGTTATATTAATTTAGCATGCAGGCACGCAAGAACCCCTCTTATATGAGGGTGAAGGCCTCCTCCAGACTTTTTCATTTGTCTTTATTTTTGGCAATTGTCTTCCAGTTTTTACCAGCGATTTTTATTATATCGTTGTCCCAACGAGTTACCGGTCTTCCTTTCCTTCTAATACCTGCAGGCCCCAGCCATAGCGTGAGTCTACAGGTCCAGCGGTCATCGCTCATCCTGGCTACATGGCCTGCCCAGCGCCACTTTAACTTTTGTGAGAAATCTAGTGCATCTATAACTTTAGTCTTTTCCCGTATGACATTATGTGGGATTTTTTGTATTTTTCTCACATTCGTAATGCTTCTCTCCATACTTCGTTGACAAGACCTGATTTTGTTCTTTACGCGTAGCGTGTATTTCCACGTTTGGCAGCCGTAGGTAATAGCCATTAGTTTCTTTTTTAAGTTAATAGGCATCGTTCCCTTTAGTGTGTCTTTTAGACTCCAGAATTTTTTCCATGCGCCTGAAATCCTTCGTTCAACTTCGAATTCATTGTTTTGTTTTCCAAAGGAAATTTGTTTGCCTAAGTATATGTAGCTATCTACGTATTTTAATGGTTTTTCGTCGAGATATATTGGATGTTTTATACTGTTCGACATAATTTTTGTTTTATCTAAATTCATTTCCAAACCCACTTCATAGCTCATAGTTTTTAGCGAGTGTATCATGGATTCCATCTCTTTAGCAATTTCAGATAATAGAATAATATCGTCCGCAAATCTTAGATGGTTGATGAAATTGCCGTTAATATTCAGCCCTTTTCTTTCCCAATTTAGTTTGCTGAAGACCATCTCCAGTACCGCTATGAAAATTTTCGGAGATAGTGGGTCGCCTTGCCTCACACCTCGCCTTATGAGTATCGGTGGTCCTGTCGTCTCAAGTTTGACTCTACTTGTGCAGTTGTTGTACAAATACTTTATTATTTCTATATATTTGTGTTCAACGCGTTGTGAGATTAGGGCGGTCCATATAGAAGAGTGTCGGATTGTGTCGAAGGCTTTCCGATAATCGATAAACACAACATAGAGTGGTTTCTGATATTCATTATATTTTTCGACAANTTTAAAAGAGCTACTCGCTCTGATATTCCATTAAAACTGACGATGTTTCTGTTGTGATATTTCATTACAATAAAGCCAACACCATATAATCCTCGTGTTTCTCCCTTATAACAAAATATGAAATCGTCGTACTCCCTGACCGATGTTCCGACACGTCAGATCTCAAAGAGGCCGACTATGTCATATGTTGTGTTTTTCAAAGAGTCAATCAGTTCTATTAATCGGTGATTTGTTGATAAGGTTCTCACATTATATGTTGCCACTTGGAATAAATCGTTTTTAGTGTGTTTTCTCCTGGTAGGGTTTTCTGGAGGGTTTTGGTCGATCTCTCCCGCGGTGACCGGCCGTGGTGGGAGATGAGGTGTTGGAGGGGCCTTTTTTAATTGTTATTCTTTGTTGTTGTTAATTTGTGTTCCATTTTTTTGTTTGTTTTCAGGCTGATCGTGAGAGGTTTCAGTGGGAATATAGTTGAACTTTGGTTTTTGTATGATAAAATCCTTCATGTTTGATGTCTTGTTCTTTTTGTACGTTTGTTTTTGATCTTTTTTTACTATTTGGTTGTTTGCATATAACTCTGGTGATTCAGATAAGTTTCTTTTATTATTGTGACTACGAGGATGGTGTTGTTCTTTATCCTTTAATATGATTAGTTTGTCATAACTGAGATAGGCCATATTTCCTAATTGTTTCTCTTGTCTCAGTTGATCAAGGAGCTCTTTACGCTTATTTAGGATATCTAATGGGTAGTCCTCTTTCAAGTAATATGTCGTGTTTTCCAGTAGTTTTTTATTTTCAGGATATTTATTTTTAATCCCATTGTGCTGAAAGTTATTTTTATTGGTCTAATTTTATCCTTCTTTTTTCCTAGTCTTCTCACCTCTTCTATACTATAATTATGATATTGGAANCAGTTGATCAAGGAGCTCTTTACGCTTATTTAGGATATCTAATGGGTAGTCCTCTTTCAAGTAATATGTCGTGTTTTCCAGTAGTTTTTTATTTTCAGGATATTTATTTTTAATCCCATTGTGCTGAAAGTTATTTTTATTGGTCTAATTTTATCCTTCTTTTTTCCTAGTCTTCTCACCTCTTCTATACTATAATTATGATATTGGAAGTTAAAATGTGTATTTATTAAATTTATTATGGTATTCTCCAACTCATGATATGATTTCTCTTGTTCCTCAACGCCGAACAATATTAGATTTTTGCGTCGAATGTATTTCTCAAAGTTTTTTATCGCTGTGTTTTGTTTTTGGATTTTTGTTTCGAAAATATCTTGTTTCGCTTCAAGATTCGCAAATTTTTCGTTTAGACTGCTAATAATAGTTGTTTTTATTTGCTCTTTCATTTCTAACATTTCTTTTTTTGACTGTCTAATTCCTTGCTGCATATTCTCCAATATTTTCCTCCCGATCCACTAACGGTGCTTTTAGGTACTTCAAGCACCGGTCACCGTTCTCGTCGAACCCGTCGCTTGCGACGAAGGGCTCGACGAGTAAATTAACTCTCAGACACAGCCCACTGAGTTTCTCGCCGGATCTTCTCAGTGGCTCGCGTTTCCGATCCGGTGGTAGATTCTGCGAAGCACGGCTCTTGCTAGGGTTCGTGTTAGCAACGTCATCAGGTTTGAGCCCCGTGAGCTCACCTACAAACGTTAGGGTTACGCTGAAATAGCTCCTAAGGCTATCAGCTTAGGTAGGAAAAAAAAAACCAATATTTTTTTTATTTCTTCCATGTTCTTTGTTTTTGTGTCTGTAGCCCTATCTCGTTGATATTTTCGAAACTAGTTGACGGCCTTAACTTCTGGCGTCTTGGTGTGAATAGATTATGCACGGTCGTATCGATTAGTCTGAAATGTAATTTACGATTTCCGCTAGGTGGCGATATAGCTTTCTTCAAGTCGATGACAACAAGACGAATGTGTTTTATTTGTGGCCTGATCTTAAGTTATTGCATATTTGTACTAGATGGCGTCAGTGGAGTTAACTGAGTTACGGTTCAATTATAATTTATTACTTTTTTATTATTCACCGTCTATACAAATCATCTGTTTTGTGGATCAACAAAGTACACAGGATTTTAGATGATGAAGTTTGTAGGTATCCCGTAGCACTGAGTTTTATTTTGTTTTTTTAGATTTTGCACAAGCTAGTTACACATTTCACAATTTGTTTAACACATATCATGTAGTCGCGACCATGTAACTGTCAATATTAAAAAATATTTCGCGGGCGGAGCCGAACGTATTTTTATCACTCAAGTTTTCCTGATTTTTGCTGCTTTGACTACGAACTGAATTATGTCCCGGTAAATCACTGCTAAAAAACCACACAACTTGACAGTTTTTATTATTTTTTGTTCACTTTTATATTATTATTTAGGATTTAGATACGTATCCGATGTCGACCGTGCCGCTGTCCGACTACCCTCTATTTTCATTCGACTACGTTGCTATTATAATATTCTCATTTTATTTTAAGGAAATCGGTTTTATTTTTGTTAAATTTTTGTATTGTGTATTAAATTTTGCTCTTTTTGTTATTACCATTTTTTCAAGTAGAAGTTAGAAAAAGTTGTTCGTCATTGTAATAAAACAACACTAAGGCTCATAAATATCCATTAATATATTAAATCGATTGACAAACAGTAGAGAAACTAGAACAAAACTGTTATATTTTTGTCAAGCTATTTACAAATTAATATTGTTTTCCCATTACTTTAAGCCTATTTACATTTCGGCTTAGGGAACGGTTCCAATATACCTGTATAATGCAAATTGAAATCGATTAAAACATTTGTGACCCACGGATATGGATTACGAATAACAAAGGTTCGAAAAATAAGTACTAACAAGGGAATCGATTCCAATTTAGCTACAGAACCCTAACCAAACTATTATATATTAATAATATTATAATAAATTAAAATTGTAAATTAGTCTAGTTCTGGTTTAATCTAACTATTCATTCTATTCATATAAATAAGCGTTACAGTTCCACAGTGTTATTTTGATGGACACAACATAAGACCGTACACCTTGAATAGTTCGCAAAAATACTTTTGTTTTAATGATGCTGTTGCTTATTATTGTCATAATCATTTTATATTTATACACTACGAGGAATCATAATTATTGGGCCAAAAGAGGAGTGAAACATGAACGCCCTATTCCGTTCTTCGGAAACCATTTGCCCAATATTTTGCTGCAGAGGGATAATACAGACCTGGGCCTTCAGATGTACAACGCATACGAGAACGAGAAAATCGTCGGATATTACATCGGGAATATACCGCAGCTTATCATCAGAGACCCTGAGATCATAAAGCACATGCTTAATATTGACTTCAATAGTTTCAGCGAAAGAGGATTGAACTTGAATCCGAAGAAAGAATCTCTTTTGAATAATTTATTTTTTGTGAGTGGCGACAACTGGCGTCGCATGAGGAACATTTTCTCAGGAGCTTTCACTTCCGTCAAACTGAAAGCCGTGTTTCCATTAATTGTTAAATGTACCGATAAACTCGTGAAGAAGACGACGATGCGACATGTAAGTGACGAGATCAAAACATACGAACTGATGACTGGATACACAATGGAGTTTATAGCGTCTTGTGGTTTTGGTGTGGACGTCGATACGATTTCTGAAAGTAACATGCACTTTGTGGATGTTGCTAGATCGTTTTTTGATAAGACGAGTCTACAGACTTTCATGATTAATCTTGATGAAATATGTTCCATTTTAAAAATAATACCCGGCACTTTTGAAGTTAACAGTGAATTCAATTCATTTATTTTAAACATCACTAAGAAGGTACTGGCGGAGAGAAATTTTAAGCCGAGCGAACGGAATGACTTTGTGGATCATTTGCTACAAATGGTATATTGGAATGGTAATGAAAAGCTAACAACTGAAGCTGACCTTGAATCGGATTCTTGGTTCGTTGCTGCACAGGTCTTTCTTTTTCTCGTTGCTGGTTTTGAAACATCAGCTGTTGCAACTAGTGTAGTGTTACACCAACTCGCTTATAATCAGAATCTGCAAGATGAAGTGCGGAAGGAGATAGATTCTGCTTTGAAGAAGTACGATAACAAACTATGCTATGAGGCAGTGTGCGAAATGTCTCTACTGGATATGACCTTGAAAGAATCACTAAGAATCCAGCCACCAGCTGGTTTTATTAGGCGAAGATGCATAAAGGAATATAAAATCCCTGGTACAAATATAGCCATTGATCCCGGCGTGAAGATTTTGATTCCAATCAAAGCATTAAATCACGACCCTAAATACTTCGATTGCCCAAGTGAATTTCGTCCTCAAAGGTTCTCTCCCGAGGCTGAACAAAATATTCCGAAATTCGTGTATATGCCATTCGGAAGTGGTCCTAGAACATGTCCCGGTAAGAAAATATCAAATATTCTTAATTTCCCTGTTTTTTTTTTAAATTGGAAAACTTATCTTATTTTAATTCGACAGGTGCACGTCTGGCAAGTTTGCAATCAATGGCTGGGTTAGCTTCCTTGTTACATCACTTCGTCGTTGAACCAACGCCAAACACGAGCCGACACTACAAGATCAAACGTTCTGCGTTTCTCGTTCAAATTATTGAAGGTGGAATACCACTTTACTTTAAACCGAGAACAAATAAATAAAAACACTTAGTAAATGTATTATGCAAATGTATATCTATTATGCAAATCAAATATTCTTAAAACGTCTTGTAAATTTATTGAAATGTGTTTTATTTTTTTATGCGTCTTTAAATCCAATATTTATAATACGTACCATCGATTTGTATAATTGTTGTTCTAAGAGTCGCCAATTTTGAACTTTCTTTTGTTTTTATCGTGTTTCATTTTTTATATTTTTCTCGTTGAGCGTATCCTATTTATTGTTCTATTTCATTTGTCAGCATTTCAGTATGTATTAGGCCAAATTTAGGGCCGTTTCATGTCCCAACTTTCTTTAATGATAGGCTATAGTCTCCTTTGAGTATTTGTTTCAGGGATTTCGTTTTAATACTAAACTATAAAAGAACAGGTCTTTTGGTAAGTTAGGCGAACTAAGATGCCAAAGGCCAAAATAAAATGCACCGGATTTCTTTATCAGGTACCCTGTAGGATCTACGTTCAGGGGCGCGAACTGTGACGAATGTGTCTGCAAACTAGGAGGGACCACCGAATGTAAACCATTCAAAGAATGCCAGTGTGACGACGAAGTAAGTACATACACGACATTATAACAAAACTGAAACTATTGATGTGACGATATCTATCGCCGAATACAAGAAATTTGACAAAAACTTAACTCGCATGTACGCTAATTTCAAAAAGTCTTATAAACTTACAAGATTCGAAGAGCATCGGATTGATTCCATTAAAGATCTTCAATGCGAAATACTCCCAACATGATTTTGTATAAGCTGAAGATTACAATATATTGATGGTTTGCTAATTGGGATAAGTAGCAAAGACACTCGATATAATGTACACTTGTCTCAAACAAGTGAATCTACAGTATTATTAAGGTTTAAATGTGTCATCACGCACTTGAACATTAGACCATACAAATATATCTATTAAAATCTAGGCATATGATTATAAAACACGGCTTATTTTATTCACATTAAAGCAGTCGTATGATTCTATCATGCTATTTATCAAAATTGTGTTCTCCGAATACAGTCCCTAGTACCGAAACTTTCTCCGACGACTTGCGACTGCACCTGCGAGCCCTGTACAAACGGTACCAAGATATGCAAGACGAGCAAGCTGTGCCTGGCTCTGGAGTCGTGGTGTGACGGCGTCCAGGACTGTCCGGACGACGAGCGGGACTGCACGACCTCGACCGCCCGGACAACGACCACGGAGCCGACCGTCGTCACTACCGTAGCGCCCACGCAGGCTGCCACTGCACCTCCCACGACCACGACCCCCAAGCGTGAGTTCTTGAAATTAATTAACGGTACTTAACTAACAATAAAATGGAGGGCTTCTAGATTTTATTGTTGTAAAAATACAAAGTTTGCGGTCACAAGTCGATTTCAACGTTTGCTATTATTACTTAAGCTTTGATGGTGGCTAGAAAATTACGGAATTTCAGGTCTGCCCCTTAAGAAACAAGCGCACAAGTCACACTACATTGATCGTCCGAGAATACATCGACCAGGTCCAAGTAGTTATTTATTTAATTTAAAACTTCAAAACAAACAATTGAACAACAAGCTAAATACGTTCCAGTCTTTCTGAATACATTTTCTATACAAACGAGAATCCGTAAAGGAAAATTTATCCACCAAAAACATTTAACTATACTTTTTTTTTTGTTTATTGCTTAAATGCGTGGACGAGCTCACAGCCCACCTGGTGTTAAGTGGTCACTGGAGCCCATAGACATCTACAACGTAAATGCGCCACCCACCTTGAGATATAAGTTCTAAGATCTCAGTATAGTTACAATGGCTGCCCTACCCTTCAAACCGAAACGCATTACTGCTTCACGGCACAAATAGTCAGGGCGGTGGACGCGCGCGGACTCACAAGAGGTCCTACCACCAGTAATTACACAAATTATAATTTTGCGGGTTTTACTTTTACTACACGATGTTATTCCTTCACCGTGGAAGTCAATCGTGAACATTTGTACGTAATTCATTAGAAAAATTGGTACCCAATTGGTACCCCGGGCCTGGGATTCGAACACAGGTGCATCGCTCAACACGAATGTACCGGACGTCTTATCTATTAGGCCACGATGACTTCAACATTAGATACTTATTGCGGAGACAACTAATGAGAAGATGTAAAATAAAATTCTTTTTTAAGCCTTATCTTCTCTTTTAGCGGTCGTCGAATGTCCGAAAGTGGAATGTCCTCCCGGTTACATCATCAGTTACACCACCGGTTCATCATCGAGCTACTCCCGCGCTTTCTCATCAGACCTGCCTCCACCTAGGCCCAGGTACTCGTACCAGAGGTACTACAGAGGACGTTCCACAGGAGGGTACTCTGGTTACGCCAAGACTGGTTATTCAAAAGGAGGATTCTCTAAAGGCGGCTTCTCAAAAGGTGGATATGGTGAGCATTCCATTTGAATTATTATTTCATTGAATTTGTCGTGGCTTGCAACCTCTTTGACAGGACCTACAACGACTAGACATAGACACAGACTAAGACAGAGACTTGACAAAAATTCGAAAAGAAATAGAACGAGGGCGTACGTGACCAGCCAGTACATGTTTTGACTTCCTTTTTTTATTGCTCTTGTCGGCAGACGAGCGTACGACCCACCTGATGGTGAGTGGTTACCGTCGCCCATGGACTTCAGCAATGCCAGGGGCAGAGCCAAGCCGCTGCCTGCCTTTCTTAAACATAGACAGACACAAAATAGACGACAAGGAACGAGCCGACCGTTCTCATATACATATAAAAATAGTCGACAAAAGAACGAACCGACCGTTCAACTGATCCTTCGACCGTTCACAATTGTTAATTAATTTAAAAAAAAAATTTAAACTAATTTATTGTTTCCTCAAAGGTTACCCGTCGATTCCACGTTCGAACCAAGCTTTCACCCTGGACAAGCCGGCCCTTACGAACAAACAGCCCACTTCGAAGGAAGAATGCGCCCAGTTCAAGTGTATACCCAAACTGCCGGCCTTCAAGCCCGGCGTGGTGCCGCCGCCGGTTGCGTGCTCCGTGGTCACGTGTCCCGCCGGATATACCCTCAAACTCGATAAAGTGCCGACCGGATATAACAAATGCCCGCAGTAAGTAGTTATAATAATAAGAATTAAATATATATTTTTTACCATGCAAAAAGCCACAGTTTTAAATACTTGCCGAATTGTTTGGAAGTTTTTGCCGGACGAAACATCATACGAAATTAAAGCTGAAAATGAACTCCACTTTGCTTAGGTTCGTGGTTTTCAGTATTTACCGAAATTCATAAAAAATCGCGAATAAAAACTTTGTACGTAATAACAATAACAATATACCTTTTTATTTCTGGTTTTACAATCTTACATTAAACAAAAAATATGACTTTTGTTAGTATGCTAACTTAAATTATGTTAGTAACGTAAGTACGTGTATTAAAATAATTATAAATTAACAAGAAATCCCGGTTGGGGTAAAGTAGTAATAAAGTAGGGTGGAGTAATAATATACTAAAAATTCAAAATGTTCGAGAACATTAGTAACTGACAATGTTTCTGTGGTTTCGTTTGGATACTCACGCCCAAAAAAAAAATTACAGTATTTGTAGTTAAATAATAATAAATGTAAAATAATGGGCAAATCAACGGCTTTAATATTCTAAACAGGTTTTTTGTTCTCGATAAAAACAATGACTCAATTATTAGCCTCATTAATTACGAACTGGTTATTGAAACGGGTTGTTTAAAACTGGTTATTTACAATAACAATTTATTATAAATGTAAAATAGTTTTATTGTCGTCTATTTAATAAATAAACATGAAAATGAGGAATAGCGTGTGTTATTTTAGCTACATTAATGGCGTCGAGCACAGATGTGTTTCTTTAGTATTCATCTTATTTAATTTCATTTTTTTGATGTTCACTGATACCGTTTACTTTAGGGGTCTATTGTACTGTTCCCTAAAGTACACAGCTCCACACATAAAGTGGACTTGTCAACCGTCTCCTAATGAAAGGATTTAATAGCGCGGCTTCCAATTTGATATTCAATAATAGCGGTGTAGTGGCCACTATGGTGACCTAAACTTCAGACACAAAATCTTGGATCAACAAATTGCCTCTATAAACGCGGGTTTATCGGGTTCTTACTATGTACGATTTTCTTTGTAATTAGTTTCTTTGTGTTTAGACGTTTTACAAGAGCCACGAAAAGTGCAATTAGACAGTATACGGAAAGAAACTATCGGTATCATAAGTATATATATTGTTGAGGCGAATCACCGAGTGTTCCATTTCTGAACGCCATTATAAAAGAAGTGTCAGCGAGCGACGTCAGCCATGACACTTTTTCTCTTTCAAATACAGCCGTCAAGAGCGACGCAGCGATTTTATATTTCTTTATGTATTCAATCTTTAATTTGTCATTTAAGGAGAAATAAATATCCCAAAAACAATAAATACAGTCCACGCTCATTTACCACAACGCAACATAGATATTTAATGGTAGCACCCAAAATGAAACAGAAAGAGTGTAGACAGATTTATCTGCTTCGCCCTACTTGCAATCTTCAGTCTACTTGAGATCGTTGCGTTTCTTGACAGTGATATATAGCAATATGGTATATAGCAACATATCATTGCTATGAAACAATTACTGGTGGTAGGTCCTCCTGTGATTCCGCACGGGTAGGTACCACTACCCTACCTATTTCTGCCGTGAAGCAGTAATGTGTTTCGGTTCGAAGGGTGGGGCAGCCGCTGTAACTATACTGAGACCTGAAACAGAAAGAGTGTAGACAGATTTATCTGCTTCGCCCTACTTGCAATCTTCAGTCTACTCGAGATCGTTGCGTTTCTTGACAGTGATATATAGCAATATAGCAATATGGTATATAGCAACATATCATTGTTATGAAACAATTACTGGTGGTAGGTCCTCCTGTGATTCCGCACGGGTAGGTACCACTACCCTACCTATTTCTGCCGTGAAGCAGTAATGTGTTTCGGTTCGAAGGGTGGGGCAGCCGCTGTAACTATACTGAGACCTTAGAACTCTAATCTCAAATTGGATGGCGGCATTTACCTTAAAGATGTCTATGGGCTCCGGTAACCCTTTAACACCAGGTGGGCTGTGAGCTCGTTCACCCATCTATGCAATAAATGTATAAAACCGATAATTCCCACAGGTATGAATGCGTGCCACCACTAGAGCGTCCAGTTTTCTGCAACATGACCGGAAGGACTTTCAACACGTTCGACGGCATGGAGTATAAGTACGACGTCTGCTTCCACATGCTGGCCAGGGACAACAAGTTCGACGCCTGGCTTATTATCGGTAAGCATTACACCCGGCGGCCGGCGGTCCGGCGTCTGTAGGACGGCGGGATGGATATAATAGTCTCTGCGTCAACCCTGTCCCGCCGTCACAATAGCCCCGACTGGACTCCGGTCTGGTCTGAGGCAGGGCGCCGGTTGTGAGCAGCAGGAGTTTTTAGTGAGGTTCAACTCCCACATATCCCAGGTGCCGCGCGGGTGGGGATCTGGCGATTTTCTCCTGTTGAAAAAAAATTACCACACAGTCTGTTATGTAAAACAAAAGTATTCAACGATGTCATTAACTAAAACTCATCATCATCATCATTCTCCTACCCTTCTCCCAGTCACTTGGGGGCGACGCAATATATTTTCTCCTTCCATACTTCTCTATCATATACCATTACTTCGCTCACTTCCCTCTTACACATATCGTCTCTCACACAATTCATTCATCTCTTCTTACGTCTCACTCTCCCTCTATATCCTTTCACATTCATAATTAACACTCTCTTACCAACCATTAACTAAAACTGCTAGAATAAAAAAGCCCTTTTTTATCTTCGTAAGGTTCACAACGGATTGAACGGTAGCGATAAAGTATGAATTTTCATTTTCCGCAGTCCGAAAGAACTGCCGCCTGGACGGTTGCACTAACGAATTGATCGTAATGCAAGACGATCAATTGATTCAAGTGAAACCTAACATGATGGTCACGTACAACAACTACGAGTACACAATCGAACAGACAAAGAAGATTTGCTTCCAGAAGAACAGCTTCGATGTGGACCGCCTCGGAAACGGAATCTCTATCACGTCGAGAAAGTACAATTTCACTGTGCTCTATAATAAAGAAGGAGATGTTAAGATTGGGGTAAGTATTTATCATCCATACACACGCATAACTCGATTCTCACCTTGAAATAGTCTCTAATCCCCTAGGGTGCTATTGTGAGTACTGGCGTGGTGATAAGTGATCACCAGACCATAGACATCAACGACATAAAAGCCCCCTTGAGACATGAGTTCTATGTCTCAGCCTTTACAGTACAACGGCTGCTCCACCCTTCAAATCGAAACGCATTACGGTTTTACAGTAGAAATAGGCAGAGTGGTGGTACCTACCCGTGCGGGCTCCCAAGACGCCCTCCACGAGTACTCGATAGTTTCTTCTTTGTTTTCTTTCTGATGAAAAATATTTTGTAATCAATAACAATAACGTACCGTAGATTGAGGGAAATCGGGACCCCTTCCAAATCCAACACAAATTTTCAATGGTTTTTCTTAGGGTAATACCAATGAAATTGAGATTCTAATGGTTCCGGAGGCTTAAATTTTTATATACGATCCCCTATTATACATAGTTCATTACAAAATGTACACAAAAACTGAAGAAAAATAGTTTGACCCAATTCACCTTGGCTTTGGGGTGAATCAGGCGCTACTTATGGGGAGAATAGAGTTTTTCGATAGGGCTGGCATTATTTAGTTGTTAGGTAGGTACCTAACTTTAGCTAATTAACTTTTTAATATCTTTAATGAGTTACAAAACTTTGATGACAAAATTAAACTATTTAATATTCTTAAACACTAAATAAAAGTCATTTTCAGTTCAACAAAGTTAAATCTAACAACTGAACAAAAGTATTGTGACATCCCAGATTTGTCCCTATTCTAACTCTACTTTCTATTCCCTCCAATCTTCTGTATACGAAAAGTAAGTAAAGGAAAGTAGTATTACGTCGATATCAATATTGTCCTAAAGGTATTGAAGAAGCACATGGGCGGAGTGGACGGTCTGTGCGGAGCCTATGATGGCTCGTTGGCCAACGAGCGGCGTCTCCCGGACGGCCGGGTCGCGACTTCGATAGACGAGTTCGGTCGCAGTTGGGCCAAGCCCGGCGTCCCCGCCGACGCCTGCGCCCCGCGAGTCGCCTCCGCGCACAAACAGCGGAGAGCTTGGGACCTCTGTAACGTTATTACGTAAGGCTTCATTTACTCACTCCGCTTTTTTTCTCCTACCTATGCTGATTGCCTTGAGAGGCTATTTCAGTTTCGCCTTGACGAGTAGGTGAGCTCACGGGGCTCGAACCGGGAGTGTTGCTAACACTGGCCCTAGCAAGAGCCGTGCTTCGCAGAATCTACCACCGGATCGTAAACGCGACCCACTGAGAAGATCCGGCGAGAAACTCAGTGGGCTGTGTCTGAGGGTTAATTCACTCGTCGAGCTCTTCGTCGCAAGCGACGGGATCGACGAGGACGATGACCGATCCTCACTCCTCACTTTTGTCGCGTGCATTTAAGTGACTACAATGTGGAATGCTTAACGACGAAGGAAAGATCTTCCACCGAGCGGGTGATATTGCTCGGTAGACCGACGGTCCGAATGTTGTTGTTCGGAACCTGTATATATGCTTATCTTGAAAATGTCGTAAGCGAGATTCAGGCGTCTGTCAAATATCTTGCGTTGTATGATGGCTACCCGCCACATACAAACCCTATTCTTTACTTTTTGGTGGTTAAACTGCGCCTTAACATATTTGCATACAGGGTGTGAGAAAAACGAAGTGATTTATTTCAAACCGTTGAATTGAAAAGAAAAACGGTTGAGTAATTACTGTACAACGAACATTTTGTTTTGATATATTAAAAAAAAAACATCTCGAAACCTTCTGGTCTGCTTCGTCTCCGTGCACTGCTGAAAGAGATTTCAATTTGAAATGAACAGTCAACTGTCAAATTTAATGAGAATCATTATTGTTTACATAAATAAGTACTGAAAATCAAGTACGACTAATTTGCAAAGCGAATCCCCTGTGTTACATTTATTAATGTATCAATTGACGGGCGAGGAGGAAACTTCTTGAGTTAAGCCGCTCTGCTAGTGATTTAATTTGGAAAAATTATTTAGTATCTGTGAGGGAATAAACGACACTGGCCTAAATTTTTTTTTTTATTGCTTAGTTGAGTGGACGAGCTCACAGCTCAACTGGTGTTAAGTGGTTACTGGAGCCCATGGACATCTACAACGTAAATGCGCCACCCACCTTGAGATATAAGTTCTTAGGTCTCAGTATAGTTACAACGGCTACCCCACCCTTCAAACCGAAACGCATTACTGCTTCACGGCAGAAATAGGCAGGGTGGTGGTACCTACTAAGTGAAATAGTTTCGTCCACTTCGGTCGCTAGTACTAAGAAATATTATCCTCATCAGGGAAGAGCCGTTCTCGCAATGCGGCAAAGTCCTGAACTTGGACAAGTGGCGGCACATTTGCTTGGAGAAGATCTGCGAGTGCACCGACCTCGTCGTCAACGGCACCAAGCGCACCGAGGAGCAGTGCCGCTGCCTCGTGCTGCAGCAGATGGCGGCCGAGTGCCTCGCGGCAGACGCCGGCGTCGACCTCGCCTCCTGGAGGCTCATGATGGACTGTCGTGAGTGTTTCGTTTATTTTCCACTCTCCTACTCTTTCATTAGTCTTGAGAGGCTATTTCAGCTTCACCCTAACGTGTAGATGAGCTCGCGGGGCTCAAACCGGAGTGTTGCTAACACTGGCCCTAGCTAGAGCCGTGCTTCGCAGAATCTACCACCGGGTCGGAAACGCGATCCACTGAGAAGATCCGATGAGAAACTCAGTGGGCTGTGTCTGTGGGGAACTCTTTCATATCGAGGGGCGAAACGCTATATGGCTTAAGCGACATTTTTGCAACTTTACAAGAGAGCTCTTTGAAGTTTAAAATTTAGAAAAAATATCAATCATACTGTTACGCGCTGGTGTTCGGAATAAGGAAAAAATTCTACCGAAGTATAAATTAAAATTGTATTAACACTTAGAACATTCACAGAACAGTTTGAAATTCTTAATTCACTTCGAGTCTTATCCTTTAGGCCACGACAACTTCACAAGATAGTTTAATAAGTAGTAACAAAAATTGTCTATATGAAACGTGGATTTGTTACAGCGGCGGACTGTCCCCCGCCGCTGGTGCACTACGACTGCTACCGCAAGCGATGCGAGGAGACGTGCGCGCCCTACCCGAACGCCGCGCGCGCCTGCCCCGCGCAGGAGGGACAGTGCTCGCCGGGCTGCTACTGCCCCGACGGGAAGCTTCGGAAGGGAGACCAGTGCGTGCTGCCAGCGGACTGCTTGGACTGTGAGTTCTTCTCTTTATAACCCGTTGAACTACGCAATTTGTTATGCAACGTTCTAGTCTCTAGAGCTCTAGCTGGTGGTAGGACCTCTTGTGAGTCCGCACGGGTTGGTACCACCTCCCTGCCTATTTCAGCCGTGAAGCAGTAATGCGTTTCGGTTTGAAGGATGGGGCAGCCGTTGTAACTATACTGAGACCTTAGAACTTATATCTCAAGGTGCGTGGCGCATTTACGTTGTAGATGTCTATGGGCTCCAGTAACCACTTAACACCAGGTGGGCTGTGAGCTCGTCCACTCATCTAAGCAATATAAAAAATAACTTACCTATATATACTAGGAAGAATAAAAAGTAGTGAGAATGAGACAGAATATAATGACTATTGATAACATAATAATTTATTTTTCTAATAAGTCTTCGAGTCTCTCTACATACCGAGTCCAGCACCTTTCCAAGGCTTCAATCCCTTTCAAAAAAAAGTTTTGTCTTGGTCCTGCAAAAAGCTCTCCACGGCATCCATCATCGATCATTATCGCCTTCGTACCTGTTTTCCCTTAAGTATTCTTTCAACTTTGGGAACATATAAAAATCGCTAGGCGCCAGATCTGGTGAACAAGGGGAATGGTCAACCAATTCGAAGCCAGCTTGCTGAATGGCAGCCATCGCAACTGCCGACCTGTGCGCGGCTGCATTGTCGGGATGAAACAGCACACCCCTTCGAAGTTTCCCTCTCCTTTTCTCTTTGATGGCATTCCTCAACTTGGAAATTAAATCTGCATAATATTGGCCTGTAATAGTGGCTCACGCTCCAGGCAATCAATCAACAATGTCTCTTTTGAGTCCCAAAATATTGAGGCCATAACCTTGCCAGCCGATGCCACGACACGAAACTTCTTCGGGGTCTGTGATGATGGCCGTTTCCATTGCGAAGATTGCTGGTTTGTCTCGGGATCAAAATGATGGACCCATGTTTCGTCCATTGTTACGAAACGAAACAAAGAGTTTTCAGAATCTTCTTGAAACTTGTCCAACATGTCGAATGCCAACAAAATGTCAAGTCGATTTTGTTTCTGACTGTCGGTTAACGTTCTCGGCATCCATCTTGCGGAAACTTTTCTCATATTCAAAGATTGTTTCAATATGAATTGAATACTTTCATATGAAATGCCCGTTTCTTGTATTAAGTATCGGATGGTAACTCTTCGATCGCTCAATACAATTTTCTCGACTATCGCAATGTTTTCTTGGGTGAGTGACGACGATGGACGTCCGTCTTCGATGCTTGTTCTCCCAATTCGAAATTGAGAAGCCCACCTTGCGACAGTGGAATACGGCAGAGCAGACTCTCCTAATGTTGCTTCCAAATCGCAATGAATATCTTTCGTCGTTAACTTTTTTAAGCAGAGATATTTAATAGCGGCTTGCACTTCGTTTTTATCCATTTTCGAAAACACGTTCCGACACAAAGCAAAGAAATGACTACGTTCTATTGTCAAAGGCTATTTATTGCCTTTGACAATAGAACCATAATAATGTTCAAACTTATAATTTAAATTAATTATGGTCTAATTTCGACTACTGGGCGACCACTAGTTCAATACAATTGATTGGATCATACATCCTAGAATTAGCAAATTTCTACTATTCTGGATGTGGTCAGCATAATATTGCACCTATTTTAATATGTTTTTTTTTTTAATAAATTTATTTTGATTAGGATATCAATGTCGAAAAATAATGGAAAGATTAAGCTCCAAAAGCTTTTGCTGAAACGTGTATCCTGATTTTGAAGATTTCAAGTTCTAGAACTATGTTATTTTCTGTCCAGGCACGTGTACAGGAGTCGGTACACCAGCTAAGTACACTACCTTCGAGGGCGACGACCTTCCCTTCCTGGGCAACTGTACCTACCTCGCCTCTAGGGATAGGAACCAAACTGGAGAACATAAATATCAGGTAAACTGTTCGAAATCATTTACATTTTTACATGTGACGGAGAGGCTGGTTCCATTGTGTTTTTAAACGATGACGTCAGCGTTGTTGACGCTATTCCAATCCAGACGCCATTCCAGAATGTTTTGTGCGACAATAGTTACTCGTATTTATTACAAGCGGCCCGTTCCGGCTCCGCTCGGGTTTTTAACAAAAAAATTAACTATATTTGACGTTGTTTTATTTTTTTAAATAAAATAACACTTATTGCGGCATAACTATAATAGTTAGACATAATAATATGCTGTCGCGAAACTTTTAATCAATAATAATGTGTTCTGCAAAGTCGTAGTATCGTTATTTTATTCTATCATCAATGGTTTTCGGATGGCACGCGATGTAAAGAATATTTTAAGTAATTTTTTTACACCTTGGGTTACATTATTGGAGTTTTAGTAAGGATCCCTATTTTTTTTTTTTCAAAAAAGATTGTAGCTTATGTCACTCGGGAGTAGTGTAGCTTCCAAACAGTGAAAGAATTTTTCAAATCGGTTTAGTAGTTTCGGAGCCTATTCAATACAAACAAACAAACAAATCTTTCCTCTTTATAATATTAGTATAGATATATATATTTTTTTTTTTATTGCTTAGATGGATGGACGAGCTCACAGCCCACCTGATGTTAAGTGGTTACTGGAGCCCATAGACATTTACAACGTAAATGCGCCACCCACCTCGAGATATAAGTTCTAAGGTCTCAGTATAGTTACGGCTATCCCACCCTTCAAACCGAAACGCATCACTGCTTCACGGCGGAAATAGGCGGGGTGGTGGTACCTACCCGTGCGGACTCCCAAGAGGTCCTACCACCAGTGATTACGCAAATTATAATTTTGCGGGTTTGGTTTTTATTACACGATGTTATTCCTTCACCGTGAAAGTCAATCGTGAACATTTGTTGAGTACGTATTTCATTAGAAAAATTGATACCCGCCTGCGGGATTCGAACACCGGTGCATCGCTACATACGAATGCACCGGACGTCTTATCCTTTAGGCCACGACGACTTCCTAAAATAGATAGAATAGCTTAGTCATGAATTCCCTTGAATACCATCTTAAACCATTGTTGAAATGCATAACATTAAGGAAATAGTTAACTTTAACTAATCTTAGTTAACTGAATGGTGACGTTGCGTCGACAAATAAAATACAACTTAAACTCTTTATAAAACAAATTTTCATAAATATTGTTCAATTTTATATAAATATTTTATTTTTAGTCCCTATACTGATTCTTTTAAAGGCATCGTTTAACAAAAACATCTGCTTTCGGATGGTCAAATGATGATGGTATGTCTAAGACTTCACAGATGGCCCACGCGCGCCCAGCCGTAGTCACATGTCTATGTGCAAGTCTGTAGCATCAGATATATGTTTTATTCCAGGTGTACGCTACGAACGGCCCGTGCGATGACAACGCTAATATTGTGTGCACTAAGATCGTGCATCTCATATACGAGAAGAATGTTATCCATATCAGCAAGGATCCCACAACCAAAAAGGTAATTATTGTATTTTAGAAAAGAAAAAAAAACATTTTGTTTGTATTGGTTGTTGTCTAAGCATTCTACCATAAATTCCATTTCATATTGTGTTTGTTATGATGTCTCATTCCATTATGCGGTATTGTGATGACATAGATTCATGCAAATGATTTATCAATTAATAATGTTTGGGCTTGGTTCTTTAGTTTTGTTTTTGTCTTACATTTAGAGCGCAATCGATAGGATTTTGGGCAAATTGGTTATTTGGTGGGAACTCACCTTAGGTCTGTTTCATTGTAGGTATAATAATATTTCCAGCACCACTCTTTTCTACTTTTTATTACACTTTTATGAACACTTTCAGTAGTTCAATTTGAATTAATTAGCTTGAGACTTAGTCTTAATATATCACTATTTTTCGCGATCGCACAATATTGATGCGCACGATTCAAAAGTCAACTTTATAATAATCTTTTTTTTTCAATATACGGTGCGATAGGTATGGTAAAGCATAATAGGCATCATACCCAATCCTATAGACCGAATGGTAAACAGTCGACGTCGCCTTAAGCACGTCATTACGGATCCTCCCGATCCACTAACGGTGCTTTTAGGTACTACAAGCACCTGTCACCGTCCTCGTCGAACCCATCGTTTACAACGAAGGGCTCGACGAGTGTATTAACCCATAAATACAGCCCACTGAGTTTCTCGCCAGATCTTCTCAGTGGGTCGCGTTTCCGATCCGGTGGTAGATTCTGCGAAGCACTGCTCTAGCTAGGGCCAGTGTTAGCAACACTCCGGTTTGAGCCCCGTGATCTCACCTACATGTTAGGTTGAAGCTGCAATAGCCTCTCAAGGCTATCAGCATAAGCAGAAAAAAAAGCATAATAGGCATTGATATAAGAGAGAAAGAAACGGGACTATCATCGATGCGCTCTCAATTCCGTTCAAAAACATTTTTAAGCGATGTATCCTTTGCAGATAGCGTAACCAAATAATGTTAATTTTTTTGGCTTATAAATTTCGACAGCTTCGAACAGTGATAGGGAAGACCGCGGTGTTCAAGTACCCGGTTAAGGAGAACTGGGGCACCATCAGCTTGCTCAACGGACAGGATGTCTCCGTCACCCTACCGGATATACACGTGGAGGTATGTTTACAGGGTGCTCCACATATGCCCCGCGTCGAGGGAGGATATTGGACATTTGTAATTTTACCGCATAAAAGACCATTGATAAAACAAACTGCTTCAGTAACGTAATCGCAAAAAATTTTGCTAATCTATTTAAAACGAAGCATCATGTTTTTTCTCGGTTTACTTGAAGTTGCATTGGCACATCGTTAATTAAATTTTCCGATAAATCGTTACCTTTTTTTATACTTCAAAAATAAAACAATATAGATTTACTTAAAATCTTAAAATCGTATTGCTCGGAACTGTGCGCGATCCAGATTGTATAAAATGAAAATTAAAATATCTTTTACCCGTAAAGTTAGTACAAAATCAACCATATATTTTCTATAAATTTTGTAATCAGATACTAAAATGTAGGATAGAAACTATTTATCTATTAATTATTCATTTTAGTCAATTAAATTAAGGATTTCGATTTACATTAATCGGAAAACGATATTTATAATTCGAAATTTTTCTTTACTTTCAAATGACGCTCTTTATACACAATAACGTAATGCCAAATCTAACTTGCTTCATCAATTATTATAGTGGTCGCACACTCGTCGAAACTCAACCATAATTAATTTAAATTATAAGTTTGAATATTATTATGGTCCTATTGTCAAAGGTATATTATACTTCTATAATCACAGATTTCGCCAAAGTATAGACAAATAATATTAAAAAGAAACAATATTAATCTATTCAAATTAGACCACAGACTTTAACAATAAAAAAGTGTATATTATATGCGTGTGTGTAATGTTTTTTTTTGTATTGATTTAATGTATTTTTATGCCTAATAAAAAAAAATCTGCACTCCTTCTCTCTAATCGTGTGGAAAATTACACACTTCTCTGTCTGCGCGATTTTCGTAAAAAGGGATACAGAGTTTTTGCTTCACGTATTAATTAATGTATTGATATATGGAATGTTTCAATTAGCTGACAGTGTCGCAACTGAACCTGGAGTTCGCCGTCCGCGTGCCGACCTTCCTGTACGGGAACCGAACCGAGGGTCTGTGCGGAGTGTGCGCCGGCTACCAAGACTTCCTCGTCACCAGCAACGGAACTGTCACCGATGACTTCGACTCGGTCTGTACTCATTCAGCTTAGATAACTCCAGCTATTTTAATGTACATAGGCAATCGACCCGTCGCTTACAACGAAGGGCTCGACAAGTAAATTAACCCTCAGACACAGCCCACTGAGTTTCTCGCCGGATCTTCTCAGCGGGTCGCGTTTCCGATCCAGTGGTAGATTCTACGAAGCACGGCTCTTGCTAGGGTTCGTGTTAGCAACGTCGTCAGGTTTGAGCCCCGTGATCTCACCTACTAGCTAAGGCTACGCTGAAATAGCCTCTCAAGGCTATCAGCTTAGGTAGGGGAAAAAAACACCGCAAAATAAATCCAGTCTCCTGCCTTGAGGCTTGAGGTCGAAGTCCGAATTATGATATAATACCCGTAGTTTCATTTTTCAAGTTATAGGCAGGAACAGGCGAGATGGAGGTAACCCTTTAAGGATAGGCAGGAGGTTGGCTCTGTTGCTAGCCTGGAGGGGCTATTTTGACTTCACCTTAATTTGTTGGTGAGTTGACGGGGCTCAGCCCAGCCTGAAAGAGTTTGCTAACCTGTACCATACAAAGAGCTGCGCTTCGTTTAATTCACCATACCGCAGTAGAGTTCATCCATACTACCTGGAGCCACAGTGTCCACAGTGCGTTTTCAGAGACCTTTTCTGCCACGTACCATCCGGCTTTGGAATGAGTTCCCTTTCACGGTGTTTCCCGAGCGCTATCACATGTCCTTGTTCAAACGAGGCTTGTGAAGAGTACTTAACGGTAGGCAATAGCTTGGCTCTGCCCCTAACATTGCTGATGTCCATGGGCGACTGTATCTACTCATCATCAGGTGGGCCGTGTGCTCGTCTGCCTACAAGGGCAATAAAAAAAACCTAATCGTGTGAGCTAACAATGTGTATACCACTTTACATCCCTGCTTGGGAAGCCGCACCGATGTAAACTTGTGTTCTGATGTGTGGTTCCAGTACGGCAAGAGTTGGCAAGCGTCTCCCGAGAAGCTGACGGAGCTGGAGGTGCCGAGCGACGAGCAGTGCGACGCGCCGCCCCCGCCCGCCCCCTGCACGCCCCCTCCGCCCGACAACAACACCTGCTACCACCTGTACAACGCCGACAGATTTGGAGCCGTGAGTCCCTTTGCCTCCTCATCTAAACGCCTTTGCTACACCTTCGTCAATCGTATCGAAAAAAGCAGGTAGAATCTATCATCGGTATTTCTTTTCACGCAGTTCCTATTTATAATGTAGGAATAAAATACACCGCATCGGTGCAGACGTTTCTTGCCCCAAATCTTTACCAGACTACATAAAGAGACGATGTGCTTAATATATTTTAAATTAACAACAACAGTGTACTACTACCTTCTTATATCATATTGTTATGTTTATAGAAAATTCGAAACTCAAATGCGCTTTACGGATTTTTTTAGGGAAACAGCTTCTTAAATCAATGACGTTATCTTTTTCTCCTACCGATGCCGAAAGTTCGGTTTTCGTCCCGCTGTACAGGGAGGAAAGTCTAACTTTTTCTCCCTGGGTACTGAAAAGTGCGCATGCGCGTTAGTGTCTACGTCTGTTCTCACGCACCTAAAATTATTATATACCCTTGTGCTCGGGTAATTATTCAATTAGTAGTAGTTTATTTAAAAATTAAAAAACAGTTAAACTGTTTTTTTTATGAGTGCCAACCCTCCGCCAGGGGTTCGCCCCTGGACCCCAGCTTGTTACTCCACAGGTGCTAAGTTTTTTACAAAGGCGAACTTTCGGCCTGGTAGGAGAAAAAATAAGAGGTGCACCGCGGGAAAAAGTAGGACATCTCATCCCGCGTATTTGCCCCCCTTGCACAATGTACTATTTCATATAGCATTCAAATATTTCTGTAGTGTATGTGTTCGTATTAAAACTGTATGTTGTAATAATTTTGGAACTGCTACGTTCTCAAATAGGGCTTTTGCGCGTTTGGATTTGTTTGTAAGAGTTTTTAATAACAGTGGATCTATATGTGAGCAGTGCCACGCGCTGGTGGAGCCGCAGCCGTACGTGGAGTCGTGCGAGGCGGACGAGTGCGGCGGGCGCGGTCCGTGCGACGCGCTGCAGCGATACGCGGCCGCTTGTGCCGAGCTCGGCCTGTGTCTGCCGGACTGGCGGCGGGAACTCTGCCCCTATCCTTGGTCAGTATACCCATCTCAGTGTGTGAGCCGTGTCGTCCCAGGCGAGGTCACGCCCCTCCTCCTCCTCGCGTCGTTTTCCTCATTACTGAGGGTCGTGACACCCCCGCTGCATCAGTTTCTCCCGTATGATTTCCCTCCATCTGCTGCGATCCTTAGCTTCATGAAGGGCATTGTGGAAGTTGATGTTTAGAGAAGATCATATTTGGTCCGACAATCTCGTGGGACTACTTCCTCTGGGACGTTTGCCATCTACCTTTCCTGTTTATAGTGTGGATGGCGCTAGACTGATTTCGCTGAATGTAGATCTATTTAAAATATTTAGTTAAGAACTAGAAACGTGACCAGAATTCGCAGATATAAAACATATTTTTTTTTAATTCTACCCTCAAATTAAAATTGGCAGTGAGGAACCGTTCGTGTACCGAGCGTGCGTGGACTGCGAGAGGACGTGCGACAACTACGAGCAGTTGCAGACCAGCCCGGAGAAGTGCACCAACAAACCCGTCGAAGGATGTTTCTGTCCCGAAGGAAAGGTCTGTCGACTTTGTGAAGGTTCCTTTAACATTAAAATTACGAATCGACGAACTGTGATCAGTGTGCTTAGGGCGATTTTTCTAACGTGCTCGATAGCTTTTTTTTTCCTACCTATGCTGATAGCCTTGAGAGGCTATTTCAGCTTCGCCCTAACGTGTGGAGGTGGGCTCACGGGGCTCAAACCGGAGTGTTGCTAACACTGACCCTAGCAAGAGCAGTGCTTTGCAGAATCTACCACCGGATCGGAAACGCGACCCACTGAGAAGATCCGACAAGAAATTCAGTGGGTTAATTCGCTCGTCGAGCCTTTCGTCGCGAGCGACGGGTTCGACGAGGACGGTGACCGGACTCGATAGCGTTAAAGTTAGCTCATATTTGTATGGAATGGGATCGTTTGCGTACGTTTGCCGCTAGGGGCGCTGTTCCAACTGCATACAAAATTGGGTTCACTTTTACGCTATCGAGGACGTCAAAAAACTCGCACTAAGCACACTGAACGAACCTTGTGTGTCGGCAGGTACGCGTCAACAACACGTGCATAGAGCCCGGCAAGTGCTTCCCCTGCGGCGTCGACGGACACTACGCGGGCGACGAGTGGCAGGTCAGACACGCGACGGTTTAATCAAAATCGAAGCTGAGGCTTTAGGAAACGAAGGAATCTGGCTAAATATGCGCGCCTATATTTTTTTAAATCTTCGATAGTGACATCAACAGTGCAGATCGTCAACCGACTTAGGTTTTAAGTTGGAAAACGAGCCTCGAATTGAGAACTCCTTCGTTTCCCAAAAGTTGTTCGTAATAACAAAATAGTTAGGTTTTTGACTCTACCAGTGGTCGGCAACCTTGTCATCCAAAACAGCCAAAATTAAAATAACTAAAACTTATTCAAAGTGAAAGTTTACTTATGTTATTTGTTTTTTACTTACTATACAAATGTTTACTCTGACAAGGCAAGATAATAAGTAATATTCCGAGTCTGAACTAAACATTTCACGGAAGAGCCGATTAATGCTCTATATGAATTATAATTATTAGATAGAATGATAGAACAGCAAATACTGTTACGCGCTGGGGTTCGGGATAAATAAAATTTCACCAAAGTACAACTTATTCAACACTTAAACACTTCACAAACACTTTAAAACACTCAACAAACACTTTAAAACTCTCAATTCGCTTGTTCCGCTGCGCTTTAGGTGATCCGTTCGTTGTTTCGCTTCGAGTAGTTTCGATTACTGACTCTGCGCGCCATCTCTAAAACGCTTTTATAGCCGATACCTCATCCCTAGAATTATCGAGAATATTCTACACATCTCTAGTATCAGTTTCCGCTATCTGTAAATAGATGGCGATGTACTTCTCGAGCGTTCTGGGTGCTACTAGATCCTTCGATATTCGTTCGACTATTTAGCGATAGATGGCGTTACTCTTTATCGGCGTAACAAGACGTTCAAGGGGTACGACCTCATGCCTCAAGTTGTGTGGAGGCTCATCTATCCTATATGTTTGTCGTAAGTAAGTGTGTGTGTGTGTGGGCGTGCAGGAGGACGCGTGCACGTTGTGCGCGTGCGCCCGCAGCCCGGACGGCACGGCGCTGGTCGGCTGCCGCGCCACCAGCTGCGCGCCGCCCGTGTGCGCGCACGGGGAGGACCTGCGCACCGCGCCGCCGCCGCCCGGACAATGCTGCCCGGAATACGACTGCGGTATGTGGGACCTGTCTACTGCACACTATACTATACTAATCTCTTTTTTTTATCGTGCCTATTCTAGTAACCTCAAAGGGTTATTCTAGATTCACCGAACTAGTAGGTGAGCTCGCGGGGCTCAAACCGGAAGTGCAACACTGGCCCTAGCAAGAGCAGTGCTTCGCAGAATCTACCACCGGATCGGAAACGCGACCCACTGAGAAGATCCGGCGAGAAACTCAGTGGGCTGTGTCTATGGGTTAATTTACTCGTCGATCCCTTCGTCGCAAGCAACGGGTTCGACGTTCGCAGTAATATCGTTTAACACGCGGCGAGCCGTGATCTGATGCAGATGTAAAATAAGTGGTCTTACTTTTATAAATCGAAGGGTGGGACAGCCGTTGTAACTGGGGTAAAATGCGTTCTGGAAACCACTTAACCCCAGGTGGGCTGTGAGCTCGTCCACAATAAGAAAGGACCGTACTCGTCATTCGGTATGGTCACGAAACTAAATCAATTGGGTGTCATTTTACAGTCGCGAAACCCGAAGCACAGTGTAAAGAGACCAAGAAGATTGTGTGTGATTACGGTCAAGTGCTGAAACAGAAGACAAACCCTAGCGGCTGCAAGGAATACTTCTGCGGTGAGCTTATTCGAATCGTCTAATATTATACAGGGATTTTTTTACTGGTGGTCGGACCTTTTGTGAGTCCGCACGGGTAGGTACCACCAACCTGCCTATTTTTGCCGTGAAGCAGTCATGCGTTTCGGTTTGAAGGGCGGGGCAGCCGTTGTAACTATACTAAGATCTTAGAACTTACATCTCAAGGTGGGTGACGCATTTACGTCGTAGATGTTTATGGGCTTCAGTAACCACTTAATACCAAGTGGGCTGTAAGCGCGACCACACATCTAAAAATAAATTTAAAAAAAGATTAGGTAGTATGCAGCGACTTTACTGTGCCCCTGGCATTGCTGACGCCCATGAGCGACGATAACTATTTACCATTAGGTGGGCCGTATGATCGTCAGCCTACAACGGAAGTAAAAAATATTTCGATTCTAGCCATTGTAGTTGCTTTTTCATAATCCCAACATAATGGTACTGACCTCCTTAACTCCTAACCTGAACCTCCACTTTCAAACGAATGGTGTACAAGTGGCATTGTTTTATATTACGGAAAATCATACCACAACATTGATACAGGTTCCCTAAGACGAAAAAAAATAAATAAATTATTTTCTTAAACAGAAAGCCATTGGTCAAAATAATGAGTATTTTGTCGATCTGAATTATAATGATAACAATAATGTACCAATAATAACAAGTCACATACGATCACCCGGACTGAAGTTTGGACTCCCGTAACATGGAGACTATTAAAAATATTTTATACATGTAAATTAATACATTTAAATTAACATATCTATACTAATATTATAAAGCTGAAGAGTTTGTTTGTTTGAACGCACTAATCTCAGGGACTACAGGGCCCGATTTGAAAAATTCTTTCAGTGTTAGATAACCCATTTATTGAGGAAGGCTATAAGGCTATATAACATCACGGTAAGACCAATACAAGTGGATCACCAATAAATAATGTTTCAAAATAGGGGTTTAAATAGCTCCTTAACATTCTGTAATTCAAAAATATTTTCACTTTCTACGTAAATGAAGTGTGGGGTAAAATTTAGCGTTATGCCAAAGTAACTATTTCACGCAGACGAAGTCGCGGGCAAAAGCTAGTATAAGAATAAACCTGTTCATCACACCAATGTTTACCCAATGTGTGAATAGCTCATGACTCTCTGTCGAGCAGATAGAGGCGCTAAGTACTGTACCAACTAGTCACTCTTATTTACAAGACCAAACCATCAGTTTGGTTTTAACATTGTCAGGACTGGAGGAAGGGAGGTTGCGGGAACAACTGTTTTTGACTGCTTCCTTCTGGCGCTTGTTTTTCTAAAGATACCAGTGTTTTTGGTAATCATGATAAATCATATTGAATTAAAACATTTCCGTCTTATGGAACGTGGACAAAGATGACCACTAAGGACAGTGCGTAATATCATTAACTCCACACGACTCGATGCCACTAAGAAAAGCGCCATAGTGAAACTAAAGCCACGTTCTTATATCTCAGAATGCAAGCCGTCCAGTGAATGCGAAGTGATTCCTCCGGAGAGTGAGGTGGAGATAGTCGAAGCTGGTATCCATCGTGAGATCGACAACTCTGGATGCTGTCCGCGCGTGTCGCTCGTGTGTCGCCCCGAAACGTGTCCCAAGCCACCGCACTGTCCCCAGTTCCAAACCCTCGCCACTGTCAATATCACCGGCAAGTGCTGTCCGGAATACAAGTGTGGTGAGTATTACTATATTTTCACACGTACTTTTCATGTGTAGCTATGCTCATGTGTAGATATATAATACTTATCGGAGTCTATGAACAGGATTCTTACTGTAGCGGTACGCTCTACCAATATTTAGGGAGTTCATGTAACTGACTATAACGCCCATAGAGGCAATATTTTTCGATACAAATCTCAAATTATCTTTCAAATATCTAGTTTAATCTATTAATTATAACTTGACCCGATAGTTGAACGTCAGAGTGGACGTAACAGAGATCTCTTTGTTTCCAGAACTACCTAAAGACAAGTGCATCGTCACTCTAGAATGGGAGGCGGCTGCAAAAGGCGGCGAGAAGCCACGAGAAAAACCACAAACTGTGCTCAAAGATGTATGAATGTTCTTTATTTATTTATTTATTTAGAATCTTTTGTTCATCACTTACTTGTGATAAATTCGCAGGGTTTTCGTGGTAGTTTCATGGAGCGTTATTATTTTAGATTTCTCATTATTTTATCTGTGTTCAAAGTTAAAAACGTTTTGGTGGTAGGACGTATTGTAACGTCACACGGTAGGTACCACTGCCCTGCCTATTTCTGCCGTAAAACAGTAATGCATTTCGTTTGAAGGGTGGGGTGGCCATTGTACTGCAAAACTGAGTCTTACAACTCATGTTTCAAAGCGTTGGTGTTTATGAGCTCTGGTAATTTTAAATATTTAACACTAAGTGTACCGTGGACTCTTCTGTATTCGGGAACACATTTTAAGCCATGCACATATTTATTTATTTATTTATTACACTTCATGTAAAATTTACATTGGCGGACTTAATGCCTATGGCATTCTCTACCAGTCAACCAAAGGTAGTGCAGAGTAAATAGTGGTAGGTGCAATGAAATTTATATTTAGTTACAAAAAGTATATACATACATACATAATAATATATAAATATATACATACATACATACATACATACATATATACATACATACATACATACATACATACATACACATATGATGGCGGGAAATCTGAAATAATAGTAGTAACTAGTATATAACCCAGGTGCTGGCGGAAAGCGGCCCGTCAATGCTTCCTTCCCTATATTTATATTTTTATGTGTAATATCTCTCGGTCAATGCCAAAAATATAATTAAAAATTCCAAAATGAACTTGAATAGCGTCACATCGATCCAGGATATTAGCAACGCACAAAGAAGTATGTTCGTAACAATACAGTTTATAAACTAGTGAAATAAGCAGAAGTGCTACTAATTGAGATCTTATAATTTAGAACTTAAGATTACTAATAGCCTGATTCAGATTTTCCAATCCTCTTTGCTTCTTTCAATACTGAGTATCCTCTGGCAGAAAACTTACATTTACGCCTTGGTGATTATTATTGCTATGTATAAATCTGTGAGCCAACAATTGGTCTTATCAGAGTACACGACTAGCAAACTTGCATCATGCCCACGCAGAATGGAGAGGAGCATGAAAAATGTGAAAAAGTCAGATCGACTGAGTAACCGTGTAATAAGAAACAAAATAAAGGTTGTAGACATAGCGTGCAAAATTAGAAGGCTTAAATGGCGTTGGGCAGGCCATATTACTGACGGTAGGACCTCTTGTGAGTCCGCGGGTACCACCACCCCGCCTATTTCTGCCGTGAAACTGTAATGCGTTTCAGTTTAAAGGGTGGGGCAGCCGTTTGTAACTATACTTGAGAACTTAGAACTTATATCTCAAGGTGGGTGGCGCATCTACGTTGTGGATGTCTATGGGCTCCAGTAACCAGTTAACACCAGGAGGGCTGTGAGCTTGTCCACCCATCTAAGCAATAAAAAGAAAGGCAAATGGAGCAGATTTGTGACGCGATGGTATCATAAAAAAGGTAAAAGGAAATGAGGTAGACCGCAAAAAAGATGGGATGATGACATAAAATAAGTAGCAAGTGTCATATGGAACAGAGTGGCTTGAGAAATTCATGATTGGAAAAGGTTGGAGAAGGCCTTTGTCGATTGACAAACAGATCTACAGAAAATAAGTGAAATTCAATGAAGAGACTAGATTAAGGTTCATATTAAATTTAAGTTTTTCAATATTTCATCATACAAGCGTAATATGGTTCTGAATAAAAGGCTATTGATTGATAAGTCTGTGATCTGAAGTATCGTTACCGGTTCAGCTGGAGGCCGTGTGGCTGGACGGTCCGTGCCGGTCGTGCGAGTGCGCGCTGTCCGGCGCGGGTCCGGCGGCGACGTGCGCGGTGTCGGCGTGCCCGGCGGTGGTCAGCTCCGAGCTGTTCGTGCTGGAGCCGCGCCCCGTGCCCTTCGCGTGCTGCCCGGAGCCCGTGCAGGTCGCGTGCAGACACCAGGATAATGTCTACAAGGTACTCTCTATACTTTATAATATCGGTGGAAATCCATTAAGAATTCGTCGCGTCATTTCGGATCCTCCCGATCCACTAACGGTGCTTTTAAGTAACTCAAACACCGGTCATCGTTCGACGAGTAAATTATCCCACAGACACAGCCCACTGAGTTTCTCACCGGATCTTCTCAATGGATCGCGCTTTCGATCAGGTAGTAGATTCTGCGAAGCACGGCTCTTGCTAGAGTTCGTGTTAGCAACAACGTCAGGTTTGAGCCCCGTGAGATCACTTAGTAAAGGTTACGCTGATATGGTCTCTGTAGACCATCAACTTAGGCAGGAAAAAAAAAGAGAATCTGTCTTCCCAACGGTGATACAACTAACAAAAATTAAAAGCTCATCGAGTCTATTCATTCTATAATTACGATTTTTTTATAGCCCGTGTAGGCAGATGAGTGTATGGTCCATCTGATGGTGAATGGTTACCGTTGCTCACGGACGTCAGCAATGTGAGGGACAGAGCCCATCCGCTGCCTACCGTTTAATACTCTCGTTTGAAGAAGGACATATCATTGCTCAGCAAGACTCAATGCTACGTTAACTCAGCTAACGACGCCCTCTGTGTTGTCTTGCAGGTCGGCGAGAAGTGGAAGTCCCCCACGGACGTGTGCGAGACGTACGAGTGCGCGGCGGACGGCGACGGCAAGCTGCAGCGGCTCGCGGCCGTGCAGCGCTGCGACCAGCACTGCCAGCCCGTGAGTGTCTGACAACAAGCTCAATGCATTATTTCAATGGTGGTAGGACCTATTGTGAGTCCGCACGGGTAGGTACCACCACCCCGCCTATTTTTGCCGTGTAATGCGTTTCGGTTTGACGGGCGGGGCAGCCGTTGTAACTATACTTGAGACCTTAGAACTTATATCTCAAGGTGGGTGGCGCATTTACGTTGTAGATGTCTATGGGCTCCAGTGGGCTTTGGGTTTTGTGAAGACGATAATCGCCGGACCTCCGCTCTCCATTGGAGGGCGGGGGCATGTCGGACTCGAACTGACGCTCGAACCTTCTGTCGCTCAACAAACCAGGCCCGAACCTCGCATGAGACAGAACTCATGAAAGACAAAGGGGGGAAAGTGGAGTGTTCAGTGCAGAGCACATCTCTTCCATCATCCTCCCCCTCGGGACGCCAGACCAGCGGTCGTTAGCGCCACGACCACCAGCCCTCTCGGTCGACAGGGTATCCGAAGCCCGCCTAGATGGCGCCGGTTAGAGAAATTCAATACTGAACTAGTTATTCAGTGACCTTTTTTGAACCCATAGACATCTACTACGTAAATACCGCCACCCACCTTGAGACACGAATTCTAAGGTCTCAAGTTCAGTACAACGGCTGCCCCGCCCTTCAAACCGAAATGCATTACTGCTTCACGGTAGAAACAGGCCGGGTGATGGTACCTAAGCGTGTCTAGTTAATGTCCTGCTAGTTTAATGAGACTGACTCTTGCACGAGTCCAACAGTTGTCGCGCTTGAGCGTAACTTCTGATGTGTTCAGAATGTCTCGTCGCTAAAGCACACTGAACATAGGTTAACCGACATACTAAGGGTGTAGGCTTAAAAGATGGGGGTTGGTATTAAGGGGAGACAAATATAATATTTTGTTGGCTTTTCATCGAAAGACACAAATTATATGGTACTAGCGGACCCGGTAAACGTTGTCCTGCATATATAAAATGAATGAATGAATGCATACACAACAATTCATTCAAGTCGATCCAGCCGCTTAGTTGCAGTATAGTTAAATAACCTAGACACCGACTGCAGCGCCATCTGCCGGGCTGATTTGTGAATCCAAACCATCCAGAGCGCCATCTAAACGCATACAAAAAAAATTATTCAAATCGGTCCAGCCGTTTAGGGGGAATTCAGTGACATACACACGTACATTATACTTATATACATATAAAGATATTATGCGAGCGATAATTTTGTTTTATCATTTGTGTTCGTTGTGCCCTAGTGTAGTAATATGCTTTTGTGAACATGCACCTCATGTGCCCAGGGTTGGAAATACGTCCCGGCTGAAGCCGATAGCGGTCAGTGCTGTGGGAAGTGCGAGCCCGTGGCCTGCGTGGTGGATGGAGAGGAGAAGCCAATAGGCGAGAAGTGGACGTCCTCGGACTTCTGCACGAACTTCACCTGCGTGAACCTCAATGGCACCGTGCGTATATATTAACGAAAATAATTTATTCCAGCGACCACCTCGGCCCCCGCCGGCGACGGCTGTCACACTGTTACCTTTATGTCCCTCCGTAAGCGCTTGTGGCCAGGTGTGCCACGAGCTCGTAGACTCGTCTGCGGCAAGGGACTCCCAAGCGAGAGGTTGCCTGGTGGCAGAAATTCCAAGGACAACAATAAAGTTTAGGCGAACACTGGCTAAAAAAATATTTTTAGTTATTTTGTGTAATTAAGAACTTCTAGTTTCAAAGAAAAAATTAAAAAAAAGTCCATTCAATTTTAAGTCTGCTTCCACACAGCTCCAAGTCCAAAGCTCGAATGAGACTTGCCCGGAGATATCCGATGCTGAACGGAAGCAGTTCGTGCTGAAGGAGCAGAAGGTCCCAGGGAAGTGCTGCCGCAAGATCGAACGTGAGGCGTGTCGAGCGGGAGATCGGATATACCAGGTAGCTTATGAGTAGGCAGCGGCTTGGCTCTGCCCATGGCATTGCTGAAGTCCATGGGCGACGGTAACCACTCACCATCAGATGGGCCGTATGCTCGTCGCCTACAAGGGCAATAAAAAAAAGTCTTTTGAGAAAACTCAAAACGACCTTCAGAAATTGAAATCGGATGAGGTAACAGTAATTACTTCAAGTAGTGCTCTGAGGGATTGGTTGAGATGATACTATCATCTCGTTTTTACCATCGCACCCCCCGCCACTGGAGTAGAGTTCATCCATACTACCTGGAGCCACTGCGGTAATCCACAGTGCGTGTCCAGAGGTATTTTCTGCCACGTACCATCCGGTTTTGGAATGAGCTCTCCTCCACGGTGTTTCCCGAACGCTATGACATGTCCTTCTTCAAAAGAGGCTTGTGGAGAGTACTTAATAGTAGGCAGCGTCTTGGTTCTGCCCCTAGCATTGCTGACGTCCATGAGCGACGACTCACCATCAGGTGGGCCGTATGCTCTTCTGCATACAACCTAACATTTATAATATTTCCAAACCAGGATTTGACTCGTTTATTCGTGGTAACATTCGCACATAGACATTGCCATTACCAGAAGCGCAGCCAGACATTGTCAGTCAATCGCGAATTCGAGTATTTTATAATTCACTTCCCTGCATCCACGACCAGGTCGGCGAGAACTGGACGTCGACCGAGAACTTGTGCGAGAACTACCGATGCGTGCGGGACGGGGGCGGCGGCCTGCGCTCCGTGGCCTCCGAGCAGCGCTGCGAGACCGACTGCCAGCCCGTGAGTCTTCTTCCACTGAACCCAGCCGCCGTGTGTCCTAGTCGCTTTTGTGTGGTCACCAAAACCCACAGACCTGGGGACAAGAGGTCTGCATTGTACGACGGCGGCCCCGACCTCCAAACCGGAACGCATTACTGCCTCGTGACTGAAATAAACCCCACGACGTCTAAACATGCATTTAGTAAACATCCGTGAGCTGATGAGTATTTATATCGAGTGACACGACTTGCTGGAGTTCGGAGTTTAATACGCAATGTCCCTTTTTTTTACCTATCCTAGTAAACTCGAGAGGTTATACTAGATTCGCAAGATTAGTAGGTGAGCTCGCGGGGCTCTAACCTGACGACGTTGGTAACACGAGTCCTAGCAAGAGCAGTGCTTCGCAAAATCTATCACTGGATCGGAAACGCGACCCACTGAGAAGATCCGGTGACAAACTCAATGGGGTGTGTCTGTTGATTAATTTACTCGTCGAACCCCGTCGAAAATCTACGAAAACCAATAGGTTCGACGAGAACGATGACCGGTGCTTGAGGTACCTAAATGCACCGTTAGTGGATCGGGAGGATCCGAAATGACGTGTTTAGGGTTAGGGCGATGTCGATTGTTTACCATTCGGTCTGCAGGATCGGAATGTGTAATGTCATAATCAAATATGTACCTACTGAATATCCATTAAAAATATCACAGAATATCAATTGATTCTAGTGCCAAGGAAGATCGAATGATGCAAGTAGATACGATTCTAGTAAAATATAGTTTTTATTAGTTTAGAAGATGGTATATTATTTAAAATAGAAAAAAAACATAGCGACAATTAAATAGTCACAATAGACTACCAAGTAGTCCACTAGTGGGGCCAGCGTCACCAAATGTAAAGACATCTCAGTATGAGCACCTAACGTCCGCCCCAGGGCTGGAAGTACTTCCCGGCGCCGGCGGAGTGCTGCGGCCGCTGCAAGCCCGTCGCCTGCGTCGTGGAAGGGCGGGAGAGGCCCGTCGGGGAGAGCTGGACGTCTGCCGACTTCTGCACCAACTACACCTGCGCCGACCTGCACGGGACCGTGAGTATGGCCATCGCCGCCCCACCATTTGCGGGCCCAAACCACGCGTCCACTTCGGTGTCTTCTAGACTCAGTGTGACCTAATGTCAATAGTCCGAATATTTCTGTAGAAACTCTTCTATCGCATCCCAAGGCCTATGTAAGTATGACGAAGTCTAACTATTTAGACTTCGCCATACTGTCCCAAGCTGAAGTTATTCATTTAAATCAAATTAATTACATAAATTCAAATCATTTCAAATAAATAAACAAAAAGAATTAATCTAGAGAGGTTTTTGTTTTGTTTTGCAAGCCGTACTTGTTACTCGTGCGGCTGTTGCTCTCGAACTGTGCACGCTTTACATTGCGGACTCGCAACATAAGAAAGTAAAAAATATAGTTTAATTCATATATGAACATCGATTGCCTATAATTTATTTTATTTATTTTTTATTTTATTTTATTTATTGGGTATGTACCAACATGTTATACATCAGCACAGAACATTACAGGTATCATATCATATTAAAGTCAATCTCAGAAGAAAACTACCTTATATTCCACACATAGAGTTCAGATTACGTTTTTTTTTACATTCCAATCTTGAATACCACTTTACATATAATTTAGGATAATAGATTAGGCTTTTTAATCACGTCCGACCTTACTAAAAATATTTTGAACGATTCTCCTTCTGATGTTGGAATCTTATGGGAACGTACGCCTCGTGTATCCGCAGCTACAAGTGCAAAGCTCAAACGAGACTTGTCCTGAAGTGTCGGAGGCTGTGAAGAAACAGTTCGTGCTCAAAGAGGAGAAGATCCCGGGCAAGTGCTGTCCCAAGGTCGAGCCGGTCGCGTGCCGAGACGGCGACAAAATATATCAGGTACGTGCGATCAAGGGCTTAAACAACATCACGTTTAGTTATCTAAGCTTTCCTTGTCAGTAATATGTAATAACTAGAGACCCGCCCTCGCTTCGCTTCGGAAACATTAAATATTATTATTAATAGCTGAGTCTCGCGATGTTACCCGCGGTTATTGTCGTACCGTGAGTGACGCCCCGGGGCGAAGCTAGTCTAAAAAAAAGTAACCTAAGTTACTCCTTATATCATCAGCTACCTATCAGTGAAAGTTTCGTCATAATCGGTCCAGCCGTTCCAGAGATTAGCCGGGACAAACAGACAGACAGACAAAATTAAAAAAAAAAAAAAATTTGGTGTATGTACATATATTCATATACATGTAGTAAAAAGCGGTTATTTCAATATTACAAACAGACACTCCAATTTTATTTATATGTATGATTTCAACATAAAGTTACAGTCTGGTTCGATATAGGCGACATAACTTCTCAACTGGCGTTTCTCTGGGCCAATATTTTCAATACTCGATACTTTGATGTTTTGATACTAATAACTAGACAGAGGAGAATTGACAGATACATGGACTATGCCAAGTGTTATTAGTAAAAAGAACGTTTCATATTTCCTAGTTCCCAAATATCTTCGGATAGTCGGTACTTTTTTAATGAGGTATTATTTTATTAATGTTTTTGAGTTTTGGACTGAAGATATATAATCTCGGAATTTTTTAATCATAATTAAATCGTTTCGTTAACCATGTTTCTAATGGCGTCATGCTCTCGTCCAGGAGGGTCAGGTGTGGACGACGCCGGACCCCTGCACCAATCGGACGTGCAGGCGGGAGGACGGGCAGCTGTCCGTGGGCCGCACGGTGGAGCACTGCGAGCGACAGTGCAGGCGCGGCTGGACGTACTCACCGCCCGCCGCGGACCGGTGCTGCGGGCGCTGCGTGCAGTCCGCCTGCCTCGTCGACGACCAGCTCAAGGAACCCGGTGCGTATACGCGACCAGAACCGAGGAGTTGCCGCGATTCATGATACGTGCATAGCAAAAAAACAATGCTCAACACGCGTTTTGAAGTCGTCGTGGCCTAAATGATAAGACGTCCGGTGCATTCATGTTCAAATTAAACCCGCAAATTTATAATTTGGGTAATTACTGGTGGTAGGACCTCTTGTAAGTCCGCGCGGGTAGGTACCACCACCCTGCTTATTTCTGCCGTGAAGCAGTAATTCGTTTCGGTTTGAAGGGTGGGGCAGCCGTTGTAACTATACTTGAAACCTTAAACGACGTCCACGACGACCACGACGACCATAAAACAAGTATAGAGAGGGCGGGGGAAAAGCTGGGGCGGAAAGGTAGTGTAGGATAAACGGTGCAATTCTCCCACAACTGCAACGCGACGTTCCTCGCGACAGGCTCCACGTGGTCCTCGGCCGACAACTGCACCACATTCAGCTGCGACCGAAGCGGGGAGGAGGTGTTCGTGACGTCAGCCACCGAGCACTGCCCCGACGTGTCGGCCTGCGACCCGGCCGACATTGTCAACACCACCTGCTGTCAGATCTGCAACGAGAAACCGCAAGCCCTCAGTGAGTATACCTAAGCTATCATTTCACCATTCGCAGTAGACAGCGGCTTGGCCCTGCCCCCGTCATTGCTGAAGTCCATGGGCGATGGTAACCACTCACCATCAGCTGGGCCGTATGCTCATCTGCCTACAAGGGGCAATAAAAAAAAACGAGCAAGAAACAACCTTCGTCCTTACTAATAGTAGTGCAATAGGGTGCATGGTATCAGTAGTTATAAATATTTTATGAACAGATATGAGTAGAAGGGTTATTTTGATAATATCCTGAAAAGCAGTCTACGCTTTTTTTACAATAAAATCATTTTTTCTTATACTATTTTTAATTCAAATTTATTAAAATTTATTTTCTATTTCGTAGTTGGATTTTCTATAAAAGCATATTTTGTTAGTTTTTTAATTTTTAATTTAATTTTAATTTTTATTTATTTTTTAGTTGAATAAAATTTTATTCATATTTTTTTAATGTTGAATTGTCATCGGTCCTTAATAATTATACCAAATTTCCAATTAATCCAACGTTTTGAAGCGGGTCAAAATCATGTTCAAAGATTCCGTTACATACTAACATACATACGTCTAAAGCTAATAAAAGCGTATATTAATAATCAAATAATTTTCGTTCGTAACAGGTAAATGCGTCCCTAAGAGCATCCCGAGCTCAGAGACGGTAGGACTGATCCGCATCCCGATGGGAGCCCACGGCCTGTGCGTCAACAAGTTCCCCATCACCGGCTTCACGGAGTGCCACGGCTCCTGCGACTCCGGAACTATCTATAACAACCGTGAGCCAAAACTTATTGCTCTTCATTCATTCCTTATGTTAACTTTACTCATTACCCTTTTTCAGTTTTTAATTTTTTATTTTATCGCCTATAAAGGTGTATCTGGTTCGACAGTCTTGAATTTTTGTGCAATATTATATCTACATTATTGTTTAATTTCATTCTCGAACATACATTTTTCTTGTCAAATAACATAATAAGTTTTTTTAAAGGGATTTTATGACATGACAACTAAGACCTTTAGGTCATGTCTTATTTTAATTTATATTTTTATTTTTTTGATAATACGGAGTGAAATGAAATGAAATCAAACGAAATTAAGATGGAAGTAATTTGAAGCATTAATCAACTGGGACGAAATGAAATGAAATGAGATGAGATGATATGGGATGAAATACAATCTCAGTAAAATGGTGGTCATTTACTGAGATTTTTTCAGTGAACTTTTTGGAGGATCCCGAGAAGTTACGTCCAGCGGCTTTGTTTCATTTTACCACATTTGTGCACTTTTGCAGATATTAAACAGTTAATAAACCACCACTATTACACATTTAAACCTGAAGAAAACTTAAATAAACAAAATAAAACAAATCACACAGCTTCACTCCTTGCGTTCCCGCCAAAAAGTCCCATTAAGTTATAAGAATGCATGATAAATGTTGCCAGTATTAAATGGTAAGTTGTATCTGGCAACAGAGACCGGTACGCACGAGTCTGCGTGCGAGTGTTGTCAGGCCGCGAAGTACAGCGGCGTGTCCGTGCGACTCACGTGCGAAGACGGGACGGTCCGACCGCACCGGGTCGCCACGCCGGCGCGCTGCCACTGTGCCGCCTGCGGACCGGGACTCACTAAGCACCCTAAACCTGGTAATTACATTTAGTCATATATTATCAATAATATACGGAAATAAAAAATTTTATTCCAATGCAATGGTAGAAAAACGAAATTCATGTTAAATGATGTGTCTATCTATGCGTTCCGGTAATCCCCTACTGAATCCTAAAAAATCAAAAGGGAATTTTGTGATTGTTTTTATATTTATAATTTGACAGCAAGAATGCTACACGTCTTTTTCAAATTCTGCATGAAAACTATAATCTTGAGATTACAAAGATCCTACAGTAACTTCCCATTCTATAATACGTTGTCATCAATTTACCAATTATCCCAGTACAAGAATCTATCGGTAACATTTTTAACTTACAATGTTCTAAATTATTGTACTATTTATTCCTCAGGTCACGCATCCTACACTGGTACCAAGAACCCAGTACAGCCGGAGCGGGACAGGGAGTACGTGATCCCGGATATATTCCAGCGCTTCGGGGGAAGCGAGGAGAAACCACGACTCTAATTACATCACGACTTTGATAATTAGTTTTTAACGTTTAAGTAATTAACAAAAATATAAAATTGTAGTAGTTTTAAAAAAAAACACCTGGCAACATTAAAATGTTGATGCATTTAATTATATAAAAGTGCTCAAAATATTTTTTCATCAAATGAAACAAAGTTTTATTTGATCAGTGATATATTTTTATAAATAAAAAAAATAATTCATAAAAACTTTTGTTTTATTCAACAACCAGTCAACGTAACATGTTTGTGACGTTGTCTTTGAGAAATGTAGATTTGCAGAATACCATTTAAATGAAGAGGAGATAAAGACCTATTGATAATGAAATTTTATAAAATCTATTTCGGAATCCAATTTGTATTTAGCTCATACTTTTAAGTTCAACTCTCTAAACTTTGGCCCTTATCATTCAGAAAAAAAACGCATTTAATTATCAACCGAGCAATTTATATTTCGTAAACAATCTGTTTTAGGAAGAGTTGTCATCGTTCGTTTCTTCAAAGCCGTTTTGTGTGACGTCACCATTCTCCTGACTCTGCCCTTCATCAACATCTTCTTCTTTGTGCTTTTCTTCTTCTTCTTTCTGTTTTTGTTTCCTCAACATGTCTGATAAATATTTACATCGTTGCATGCATTCCTCCTAAAAACAAACACAAAATAAAAATTTTAGGTCTTAATTAGTTGAGGCACTACGAAGTCTGCCGGGTCAGCTAGTTATTAATATAAATAACTTGTCATTTCCAGTAAAATGAAAGGTTTCCTTTCGTTCACCTTTGTCTTCCCGGGAACAGAATTGGAGATCTTCTGCCACCGGTCGCCGGCGCCACCCTTCGGGTACTTGGCGAGGGCTGTCTCTAGAGCCTTCTGCTGGCTCTGGGACCAGGCGCCGCCGCTACCTGTCTCTTCTTTCCGTGTTTTGACCTGCGAAAACATTGTTGGTACTAATCACGTTAAATCTATTAATAATTTTACGTTGACTTTAGTAATATTATTTTACCCGCCAATATGATAGCAGCTATTGCAACATAGAAGCTATTTGACAAAAACCTAACCTATACAAGGTCTACGGAGCAGTGACTCCGGCTCGATGGGAGATTTTATTTCTCTCGTTAACCGCGGTATAGGAATTTAGTGGAAAGTTTACGGTATCGTCTGGCTTAAGTTAGTTAGTAGATCTAGTAGGAGCAGTAGTAGCAGTGCTGCTTAACTAACTGTATTGGGTAGTCACTGACACGAAGGATGTGTAACACACTGAGTATGAATATACACCGCCCGCAGTTTCCAACGTGTTTTGATCAACAATAATGGGTGGTGGCCTAAAATCACAAGCGACAGCGATTTTGTCGAATTGTAAGGCGGTTGCCCAAGTAGTGGCGAATAAGTTGCCACGATCTATATAACTCACGGGCGGGGGAACTTTTTTAATTATTACCCCAAAATNCACGAAGGATGTGTAACACACTGAGTATGAATATACACCGCCCGCAGTTTCCAACGTGTTTTGATCAACAATAATGGGTGGTGGCCTAAAATCACAAGCGACAGCGATTTTGTCGAATTGTAAGGCGGTTGCCCAAGTAGTGGCGAATAAGTTGCCACGATCTATATAACTCACGGGCGGGGGAACTTTTTTAATTATTACCCCAAAATATTTTTGTGTATGTTGATATTGCGAATGGCGAAGAACAAAAAAAAACGAAATCGCTTCTTCTTAGCATCTTTCATATTATAGCCCCCAATAAAATACCTGGGTCAATCACGTGAACTTTGTGTTTCCAAATAATGTGTTCTATCTTATTCTCTCGCCGGCTGAATCTTATACATTTATGTGTTTGTGTTTCTATGGACTTATTTTTTCGTTTCGTTTCATCGAATTTGAAATCACAACGATTTTGAAGAAGTTTCACTTCAATATATACTTTTTATACACAAAAGTTTCATTTTTACCCCCCAAATTTCATTTTACCCCATTCGGGGTAATTCACCCCGGTTCCCCGACCGCTGATATAACCTTTTTGGGCGGCTCCACGTATTCCGGCTGCGGGGGCTCGTGTCCGGGCGGGCGGTGCGGGCGCTCCTTGAGCTTGGCGGCCATGTGCGCCACCTCGGGCACGGCGCGGCGCAGCGCGGCGGCGATGCGCTCCCAGCGCTGCGGGGCGCCGCCCGGCACGCGGGACATCAGCCGCGCCAGCTCCGCCAGGTCGTCGTCCGTCCACAGCCCGCCGGATATCATCGGGGAACTCTGCACAAAACCCGAACAGCTATGACAAACTCTTCACGCTTTTAACCCGTGCAATTAATATAGAACAATCAAACACAGACATTACGTGCCTGCCACGATCCACTCCGCATTGAGGCAAACAATATTGCGTTGAGGCCGAAATAAGCAGAGAGGTGCTCCTACCCTTGCGAGATGTTCCCGTGTCCTCCCACCACCATTACTTACAATGGAAATTCCAGTGAGGTAGAAAACGGAAACTGCTACTACAAATGCCATGGAAATGTTACAATATTGCAGTTCAGTAACTTGACTGTGCCTTCACCACAGTTGATGTCCTTCAGCATCGGCAATTGCCTCATTAACTGGGCCTTAGTCCTGAGAGTTGTCTATTGTAATAACACTATATATCGCATGTTATTTTATTCTGACAAATGATAAAAATAATAGTAGCATAACGGCACTTTATGATCACTAAGATGCTTGCTACTAAAGTTATATGCAATTAAGTCGGTGCTTTTGTGTGTGTACGCAAACACCGGAAACTATTGTTGATGTATGACAGTTCGGCTCCGGCTGTCGAGTTCTCCATCCTAACAATGGGGTTACCGGTTTATCCTCGAGGGTCGCGGCGGGGTCGTGCGGGGGGCGCGGCCTCGCGTCGTGCTCGAGCTCCGGCGGCACGAACCCGCGCCGGCGCCGCGTCCCCGCCGCGCCCGCGCTCTCTCTCTCCGCTGCAGCGGCAGCCTCTCGCTCTAACCTCTGCTTCTCTTCCTCCTCCCTGAAGATTACATCACAATTTCGAATTATTCATATTGAAAGAGAGCACTGACCTGGAAAGCGTCTGGCATAAGGAAGAGAGGACGTCCCAAAACCACTTGGCGTCGCTCGGTGGAACAGGAGCTTAGTGTCTTGGGCATGGCGTGGGAGGTGGTGAACAGACAGCCCAAGGCCGACGTAAATGAATGGATTTGATTCGGGCCCTACACCCCAGCAGAGGTTAATAGGAAAGAATGATAATGAATATTGAAAGAGGATGACCTATTCCAAGAGAAAAAAACAAAATATACATCATATTCCAAAATGGACATCACTACACCTCTTGCAGTATCCATGAATATCAAGCGTCTTTGAAAATTATTTAAATAATTTCGTGAAGATAAAATAATTTAATTCACCTTTTCTTTTGTCGCTTAGCTTCTTCTTCTTTCTCTTTCAGCTGCTTTTTAATTTCTACGTAGCTCCGCGGTATCGCGGTCACCGTCCACCACGCCAGTCGCGGTATTTGGAACGGCAAGGTGTCCTTCACACTAGGTTTGGGTAATTGGTCTAATATCTCAGAGAGACCAACGTCAAAGCCAGTTTTTTTTGACTTCCTGCCTCTGCTGTTTAAAATTTGCTCCTGAAAAATAAGTTAAAAGGTTCTGATAAAAATTAAATTTATCCAGGACATTGTATATATATCGACGCTTGAAAGGCAAACGTGACTAAGCGACAATAAGTGCTTTGTACATAAATGATAGGCAATAACTATATTCGATGCGCAAAAAAATTTATTTCTAGGTCTATTAAAATCATATCAATCCTACAGCTAGATTCGTTAAAATAGAATTTTTTTCAGGTATTTCTCAGATATATTTTATATTAATTTCAACTTTAAATTAGTCTACTGTAAAGTTCACGCACTGTCGCTTAGTCACGTTTGCTTTTCAAGCATCGTTATATATTATATACAATAATATATAGGGTGGTGAAGTTATGAGGATTTGAAAATGCCTGTATAGGCCTACTTGATTAAAAAACATATTAAAACTGCTTTTAACATAAAAATAACATCTATAGTTATTGAGAATAAAAAATAATAAATTATGAATACAATCAAAAAAATATTAACATTTTATTCTCTACAATTCATCTATGTAACAAATACCTATGTGTGTGTGAACGAACCCCTTTGGGCTGGAAAATGTGATTCTTTCGCAGCACGAATGAGCAGGATAGCGGTACTACTGTGAAACTACTTTTTTTTTATTGCTTAGATGGGTAGACGAGCTCACAGCCCACCTGGCGTTAAGTGATTACTGGAGCCCATAGACATCTACAACGTGAATGCGCCACCCATCATGAGATATAAGTTCTAAAGGTCTCAAGTATAGTTACAACGGCTGCCCCACCCATCAAACCGAAACGCGTTACTGCTTCACGGATGAAATAGGCGGGGTGGTGGTACCTACCCGTGCGGACTCAGAAGAGGTCCTACCACCAGTAAGCATTACTCATTCATGTACTGTTCTATGAAATTTAGCATTACATATTCAAACCAAGCATCTAAAAATAAACTTACTGCCGTGTACCTCTTCTCGACGTATGCAGCCCAACTAACAGCATACTGTCCTAATGAAATGATTATGAACAATATTATGGAGGCCTCTGCCAAGCCCATCTTGCGTAGATGTCGATAGTAGTATACTGCTGAGCGCCAGTTAGGTAAACCATTTTTGAGGACTTCATTGTACCTGAATAACGAAAAATCCATTTACACTTCAAGTTTTAATGTATACCTTTTTTAAGGCAATGTTCACAAAGATTCTATGTGTGAAAAAACAATTTATTGTTAATAATATTTATGAGATTTCAAGAATGTAATACGCTTGTTCGTAATATTAAAGATGTCAAATATAACAGGATGCACATGACAATGGTTAGGAAGATCCATAGGTTCAAAATTATGCTCGACAATATTTAGTGGACATATTTAAAAAAAAAAAAAGTATTTTATTACCTATACATACAAATGAGAACATTTACGCTCAAATCCTAAATGCTAAATATATGTATGTAAGAATTCCACATTGAATTCTTACTTTACTATTAATTAACTAATTAATTAACTAATAATTTTCGGGTGGTTAATTACTATTAATTAACCACCCGAAAAGCAAGGCAATACAACTTTAACATACTCTGTTTTGCAAAGAAAAAAGAAAACACCAAAGGGAGTGGTAAGTCAAATAGTCAAGATATTCAAATTCCGTAAGCTTTACCAATGTCACTATTAAATAAGGTCCATCAAGTTGTATGTGTCATCAATCAATTTAACATACTTACTTTTCTCTCTTTCCAGGGTCTTTAAGTACATTATGCACAGAAACCAAGTTTCTAAACTGTACATCAGCATCTGGAGAATCATTTTTGTCCGGATGCAGTTTCAGTGTCAGTTTTTTGAACGCTGATTTTATTTGTGCTGGCGTCGCATCCTTCAATCAAAATTTAAATATAATTTCAATCAATTGATATGTGTAAAAGTTTAGTTTCAGTTTCAAATAATAGTGTAGGTATTCCATTAACATTACCTTAAGCAAGAAAAATAAACTTTTGAATTTTAAATGGTCGCTCTCATTACATATGCATACTCTAAATTATATATTTAATGATTATCGGACTGATAAGAATTCTAATTAATAAAACTTATTCACATTCATAACCAAAAAAACTAATTGAAATTTGACCAATTACTGTTACCTAATTTACCAAGATAAGCTGGCTTTTTTTAAATATACAACTATCAATCACATAGTCACCGGTCAGTCTACTTCTTACCTGACTAACTCCCATCAGTTCATAAAAGTTCTGGTTAACTTCTTCCACCACGTCAAATACTTCTAAATCATCATCGTCCCACGCAGCGACGCTCAAAACAAACGTTAACAACAACAAAAATATCCAACGCATTTCTTAATTGAAGTAAATAATATTTTTTAATTTAAAAACAACATGATACGAACACGTAGAAATAAAATTTGTAGACGAGGCCTGGCTCTCACAATACAAAATATGAAATTGACAATCTATGTGTTGACAAATGACAACTTGCCAGCTGTACGACATAAATGAGTAATAGAGAGGCGCCCGCGATATTTATTCGTGCGTATCGATTACGTATGTAACGTTTCAAATCGATGCTTAGTGAAGAAAGGAGAAGAAGTTTAAAAAGGCTAGTGTTGTAATTATTTGGAATCAAATATGTCACATAAAATTAACAAATTATATCTCCACTTTGATCGCAAGTAAAAAAATTGTTGAATAATCATAAAAGGAAGTGTATTGGTTTATTCAAATCTGTTGTGGAGACAGACATGTTTAAGCGTTATTATTGTAGATCACTCGTAAATATATACCAGTTAGTGAACAACTTAAAGTTTATGTTTATCCATTATGCGTACATATACACACATACACATGCTATCATCATGTATGATTGCATATATGATAGGTAGAAGTATAAGGTGATTCCCTAAAGAAAGTTTCTGTCGACTATTATTATTTTAAGCTCTCGAAAAATTTCAAGAAATCGATATTTTTAGTTACTTTTTATAACAATTTCAACATGATGTTTATACTTAATAGTTTAAACATCATGCTGGAGTAAATTGCCTTAAACATTAGTTAGTACCAACCATTACTAGTAATAGTCTAAAGAAGAAAGAGAAGGTGTTTACGTAAATATACAAACAATCAAATGTGCGGCTTGTAGAATGAAACACCCGTAGTGCAATAAAACTACAATTGAAATTCCGACTTCATAATATGTCAAGACGGCTTTGACTTTGTAATTTTCACGGGCCGAAAACCACTTAAGATCAGATGTAATATGAACTCTTTGAAGGAATGACGGAAAGTTATCGCATGAGTTGCGACCATTTCACATGAACTCAGAAGCTATAAAGGACTTTTATTTTAGCTGGCCAGCTTCCAAATTCACTTTTATGTTAAACTTATTAATTATGTACTGTATGACTTCTGTTATGACTTCTGTAGTCTGGGGACTGTACATAATATATCGCTGTATTCGTGTGAAGTTCATAGAGTAAGATACAACATTCTATTTAGCAGTGACGTTGAAGACTGCTCAAACTTTAACGCATACTTTTATTTGAATAAGGTGCACATCGGTTAACAAATGACAGAATAATTAAAACATTCCTTAATAATTCCGGAGCAGCCGAGTTTGAAAAATGTGTCTTAAATTATCTATATCTATACCTACTAATATTATAAAGCTGAAGAGTTTGTTTGTTTGAACGCGCTAATCTCATGAACTACTGGTCCGATTTGAAAAATTATCAGTGTTAGATAGCCCAATTATCTAGGAAGGCTATAGGCTATATAACATCACGCTAAGACTGATACAAGCGGAGCACCAATAAATATTTTTTCAAAATCGGGTATTTTTTATCTTTTGAGAGCTTCTACTGCGTGCGCTGCGGAAACGGTTAAAGTTTCGCTAAAATAACGTGTGTGTGAATTATTCCCCATGAAAAGATCTAAAAAAAGTCCGCAACAGCATATGTCTATATATTAAGGTTGGCTCTCTATAACGTTTTTTATGCTAACCAAATTTGTTCTAAAATAAACCATTATTTGTGAAGGTGTTTTTATAGAGATGATCTTCTACGTAAATGAAGAGGCGGGTAAAATTTAGCGTTATGCCAAACTAACTATTCCACGCGGACGAAGTCGCGGGCAAAAGCTACTTAATATATAAAAAACTTAGATTTTTTTTGCCGTTGTAGGCAGAAGAAGGTACGTATCGCCTGATATTAAGTTCTTGCCGTTATAATGGATGTCAGCAATCAAAAGTCCAAACCAAGGCTGTACTGCTGTACATTTTGCGCATACCTCGCTTTAAGAACTACATGGCATAGCACTGAGGCAACGTCGCGGAAAGAAATTTATCCGAAAGCAGGTTGGCACGTGACAGAAAAGATCTGTGGAAACGCACTATGGATGAACGAAGTAATTCTAAGTAGTTTGGATAAACTCAAGTAAGCTGGCGGGCGGTGCAATAGTAACCAGATATGAAATTATCCATCGTAATTTAAAGTGATCATCTACGAAAGTAGTCGTCGTGGCCTGAAGGATAAGACGCTCGGTGCATTCGTATCTTGCGATGCATCGGTGTTCGAACCCCGCTATTTTTCTAATGAAATACGTACTTAACAAATGTTCACGATTGACTACCACGGTGAAGGAATAACATCGTCTAATAAAAATCAAACCCGCAAAATCATAATTTGCGTAATTACTGGTGGTAGGACCTCTTGTAAATCCGCACGTATTTTTTTTTTATTGCTCTTATAAGCAGACGAGCATACGGCCCACCTGATGGTGAGTGGTTACCGTCGCTCATGGACTTCAGCAATGCTAGGGGCAGAGCCAAGCCGCTGCCTACCGCTTAATACTCTCCATAAGCCTCGTTTGAAGAAGGACATGTCATAGCGCTCGGGAAACACCGTGGAGGGGAGCTCATTCCATAGCCGGATGGTACGTGGCAAAAAAGATCTCTGGAAGCGCACTGCGGATGACCGCAGTGGCTCCAAGTAGTATGGATGAACTCTACTCGGGCGATGCGATGGTAAAAACGAGACGTTGGTATCATCTCGAACAATTCCTCAGAGCACTCCCCATGGAACATTCGGTACAAAATACAGAGGGAACCGAAGTCCCTCCGCAGACCCAGAGGCTCCAAGCGATCCGCCTATTTGTCTTATAGCAGTAATGTGTAAATCCATAATCGAATAGTGAACTTTCCCTTGAAGTTTGTTAAAATGGATGTTATCCTTTTTTATTTTTTTTAAACTCGAAGACATTACGTGAATTTTCATTATAACCTTTAACCTTAAATTAGAGATTAGGGGAGGGGGAAGGAGTTGAAGAAAATCTTACGAAATCTCACCGTGGGGGTCGAAAAATTCTCAAAAATGCCTCACGTAATCAATGGATGCCCCCTTTCAGCCTAAACATAATTTTTGCAGAATCTCGCATGAGATTAGGGGGAAGGGGGAGTGAGTTGAGGAAAATCTTACAAAACCTCATAATATGAGACAGGGTGTGTAGAAAATTTCTCAAAAATGCCTCACGTAATGAATGGACGCCCCCTAAATTACAAAGCTATCGTTTTTTTTTTATCGCAACAATTCCAATGACAGATTAATATAACACTTAAATCACAAAACGTTTTCACGCTGTTTGCCCTTCATTTCTACTTTTACTACTCTTTTTAATATGCCCCCAGTCGTGTTCGGAATGCGAAACCAATGAAAGTAGGTCACGAACCAAATAGAAAATACAAATCTACTGCCAACGTTTACGTCACCGTTATGAAGAAACAGAAATTGCAGATGACAATAAAGAGCAATGTTTGCAATAAAAAAAAATTGGGTAGTCCAATCTTCTCATTAAAAAGGGCTCTTACTATTAGTTACTTTAATAATATTTCACTTTGAACTAGAGATTGCAATGCTTTGTATTTTACCAGCCACAGCATGCATGTGGATTTTATTAATTGAAATTTTTTGAATGTAAATTTATAAATTTAAACGTATTTTGGAGTGAGGCGGTCACGTGTTAAGGCATTATCGACACTTGAATCTTTTGTCTTAGGACAACAAACCTTTATAATTTTATGTTTGATTGTGATGTGTGTGGGCTCGCGTAGGTAATCAAACGCACGTAAATTCGAAATTAAGCGATCCCATTTAAGACAATACATGTATCAATGAAAGATTATCCTTTCTATGCTGATTTCGCAAATGCACTATTTCATGTAACTTGCGTAACATGTTCAGACTCCTACTTCTCCAAAGCTTCCAAAACTTATTGGCAGGGAAATATTCAATACCCGAAAGGGAGTACAAAATGGCTTTGAAGAGTTTGTTGACTCCAGGACACCAGACTTATTCAAGAAGGGCATTAAAAAATTTCCAATGCGCTTGCAGAGATGCATCGATGGCTTGGGTGCATATTATATGATGCATATTAATGATGACTTTTGGTATGCTGAGCGGCGTTTGCATAGAAAAAAACTTTTGCATAGAAAATATATATCGTGGCTTAAAGGACAAGACGTCTGGTGCATTCCTGTTGAGCGATGCACCGATGTTCGAATCCCAGGCGGGTACCAATTTTTCAAATGAAAAACGTACTGAACATTTTTTTTTTTTTTTTTTTTTTCCTACCTAAGCTGATAGCCTTGAGAGGCTATGTCAGCGTAACCCTAACTTTAGTAGGTGAGCTCACGGGGCTCAACCTGACGATGTTGCTAACACGAACCCTAGCAAGAGCCGTGCTTCGCAGAATCTACCACCGGATCGGAAACGCGACCCACTGAGAAGATCCGGCGAGAAACTCAGTGGGCTGTGTCNCGGGAAACACCGTGGAGGGGAGCTCATTCCATAGCCGGATGGTACGTGGCAAAAAAGATCTCTGGAAGCGCACTGTGGATGACCGCAGTGGCTCCAGGTAGTATGGATGAACTCTACTCCGGTGGCGGGCGGTGCGATGGTAAAAACGAGACGTTGGTATCATCTCGAACAATTCCTCAGAGCACTCCCCATGGAACATTCGGTACAAAATACAGAGGGAACCGAAGTCCCTCCGCAGACCCAGAGGCTCCAAGCGATCCGCCTATTTGTCTCATAGCAGTAATGTGTAAATCCATAATCGAATAGTGAACTTTCCCTTGAAGTTTGTTAAAATGGATGTTATCCTTTTTTATTTTTTTTAAACTCGAAGACATTACGTGAATTTTCATTATAACCTTTAACCTTAAATTAGAGATTAGGGGAGGGGGAAGGAGTTGAAGAAAATCTTACGAAATCTCACCGTGGGGGTCGAAAAATTCTCAAAAATGCCTCACGTAATGAATGGACGCCCCCTAACAAAGCTATCGTTTTTTTTTTATCGCAACAATTCCAATGACAGATTAATATAACACTTAAATCACAAAACGTTTTCACGCTGTTTGCCCTTCATTTCTACTTTTACTACTCTTTTTAATATGCCCCCAGTCGTGTTCGGAATGCGAAACCAATGAAAGTAGGTCACGAACCAAATAGAAAATACAAATCTACTGCCAACGTTTACGTCACCGTTATGAAGAAACAGAAATTGCAGATGACAATAAAGAGCAATGTTTGCAATAAAAAAAATTGGATAGTGCAATCTTCTTATTAAAAAGGGCTCTTACTATTAGTTACTTTAATAATATTTCACTTTGAACTAGAGATTGCAATGCTTTGTATTTTACCAGCCACAGCATGCATGTGGATTTTATTAATTGAAATTTTTCGCATGTAAATTTATAAATTTAAGCGCATTTTGGAGTGAGGCAGTCACGTGTTAAAGCATTATCGACACAGAAGTCGTCGTGGCCTAAAGGATAAGACGTCTGGTGCATTCGCGTTGAAGCGATGCACCGGTGTTCGAATCCCGCAGGCGGGTACCAATTTTTCTAATGAAATACGTACTCAACAAATGTTCACAATTGACTTCCACGGTGAAGGAATAATATCGTGTAATAAAAATCAAACCGGCAAAATTATAATTTGCGTAATTACTGGTGGTAGGACCACTTGTGAGTCCGCGCGGATAGGTACCACCGCCCTACCTATTTCTGCCGTGAAGCAGTAATACGTTTCGGTTTGAAGGGTGGGGCAGCCGTTGTAACTATACTGAGACCTTAGAACTTATATCTCAAGGTGGGTGGTGCATTTACTTTGTGGATGTCTATGGGCTCCAGTAACCACTTAACACCACGTGGGCTGTGAGCTCGTCCACCCATCTAAGCAATAAAACAAAACAAAAACTTGAATCTTTTGTCTTAAGACAACAAACCTTTATAATTTTATGTTTGATTGTGATGTGTGTGGGCTCGCGTAGCTATTCAAACGCACGAAATTCGAAATTCGAAATTAAACGATCCCATTTAAGACAATACATGTATCAATGAAAGAGTATCATTTCTATGCTGATTTCGCAAATGAACTATTTCATGTAACTTGCGTAAGATATTCAGACTCCTACTTTTCCAAAGCTTGGACAACTTATTGGCAGGGAAATATTCAATACCTGAAAGGCAGTATAAAATGGCTTTGAAGCGTTTGTTGACTCCAGTACACCAGACTTATTCAAGAAGGGCATTAAAAAATTTCCAATGCGCTTGCAGAGATGCATCGATGGCTTGGGTGCATATTATATGATGCATATTAATGATGACTTTTGGTATGCTGAGCGGCGTTTGCATAGAAAAAAACTTTTGCATAGAAAATATATATCGTGGCTTAAAGGACAAGACGTCTGGTGCATTCCTGTTGAGCGATGCACCGATGTTCGAATCCCAGGCGGGTACCAATTTTTCAAATGAAAAACGTACTGAACAAATGTTCACGATTGACTTCCACGCCTTCACCGTGGAAGTCAATCGTCATAAAACCGTGTGATAAAAATCAAACCCGTAAAATTGTAATTTGCGTAATTACTGGTGGTAAGACCTATATATATTATATACGCCTATGTTTAGAAAGTTGTTTGGCTCTTTTACTCTTTCTCTTACTCTTTAATGGTTTATGATAGCACTTAAAAACAACCGAGGAGGGAAATGAATCCTAAAGCCGAGTGAGAGTTGAGAAAGATTATGTTTTTAATGCACTGTATTCCATGATATGAACCACGGTGAACAAAACGGTTCCCTGTATTCAGGATGAGAGTTCTGCACTAAGGAGCGGAACTAAAACTAGTGATCATCCCAAAAACATCCTTTGTGTGTTTCTCCTAGTACATACGTAACATAACCAGCGAAAACCCATAATCTATTTGCCATTTGCCTTAATATAATTCGAAATATTACGTCTATCATAAAAAATTTAGAACAGATTTAATTTTTCTCACCTAATTAGTTCAATCGCCAAAACTAGTTGAATTAAGCCAAATAAAACATTATGCAATTTTCTTCACGATGCAATATTCGATATATCGTTACTGAAGTAACTTCTAGGCGAGGGGAAAGCAGGGGGTAACCGCCCCTTGGTGGGCGCCAACAATATTCAGTCCGTTGCTCGCTCTCCTGCGGGAAACAGATGGCGCTGCAAAATGCCGAGTGTCACGAATAACTCGGAAATCTCACGGCGGATAGGTGCACCGTGCACTGTCGCGTTATCCGACAAATGATGTGAACTGAATCCGATGTACAACCGGACCGCGCTGCTCACGTCAATCATGATTTTCGCCTTTTTCGCTTTGTGTATGCTCGGACTTTTAATTGTCAATCAATCAACGCCCGTAAGTGTGAATTTATCCACCTAGTTTGAAACTATGAAACCTATATGTACTTAGTTAAAAAGAAAAACGTTTGAATCTTTAAAAGTAGTTACTAAAATATTTCAATGTAATATGTATCGTATTTAAGTTTATTCCGTTAATTCGACTTTCAGTTTAAACCATGAGATGTCCTAAATTTTAAGTATTATTAAATTAAAAAACCAGTTAAGTGAATATTCTAAACGAACATGACTACCCGTACAAAATAAGCAGTGCAATTAGTTTATAAATTGTTAAAAATCGCAGACACTAAGCCGATTTATATTAATTTATAATGAGATGTTTGCTAAATCTGTCGCAAATCCGGTCACGAGGTTGAGAGGTACTTGTGGCATCGCGTTTCCTACATTTGACAGTGCGATCGATCGGCGGGATTCATGCGCCGTGCTCTGAATAAGCACGTGGCGGTTGTATTCCTTTAATTTGCAGAAACTGGTTCACATTTCACCTTTAGATCTAAGTTAATTCAATCTATCTATATATATAAAAATGAATTGCTGTTCGTTAGTCTCGCTAAAACTCGAGAACGGCTGGAGCAATTTGGCTAATTTTGGTCTTGAATTATTTGTGGAAGTCCAAAGAAGGTTTAATAGATAAATAAATATGAAAATGCTCGGAATTACATAAAAATAACAATTTTGTTTTTTCTTTGATGTGTCCCCCGTCGGACGGATTCCTTTTATTTGTTTTAAGTTTATTTTATACAAAGGTTTACGTTTAGGCACTACGAAGTCTGCCGAGTCAGCTAGTACAAAATAAAAAAACAGTTCCGTTTACCCTAATATATTAATGTGATTTTTTAATTCAAAATCGTAAAAATCGATTTTCATACGAACGTAAATTAGCAAAAAAATATGAGGTGTTGTTGTATATTGCATATACAATACCCGATTGTTGGAAGACTACGGGGCTATTCCCATTACGCGTGGACTGGTAGGTGAGCTCGCGGAACTACACCTGAGAGGATACTAACATTAGCCTCAGCAAGAGTAGGGCTTCGCTGGATCTACCACCGGATCGGAATCGCGACCCACTGAGAAAATCCAACGAGATACTCAGTGGGTTTGAGGAATCCTGTCTTTTTGCTATGCACGGAGTTACGGTTTAGATTTAAATGGATACCGGAATGTGTCGCCACACACTTTAAGCCGCTTTCAGACTACGCTATAATATAATAGTATATAGCTCATAGCACAACAATATCGCACACCATACATTATTATGGACACGTTCACACTGTAGGTACTATATATTATTGGTTAAATATACGCTATATGACACTATAGTATAGCGTAGTCTGAAAGCAGCTTTATGTCATAAGGTTGAAGTTTCAATCTATATACTTAGCCTACTTATAAATTATATATCTATTTCCGTATGCAAATATAAAAGTTTATGTGTTTGGATGGTTTGGTTGGTTTTTAAATTTGGCCTGGATAAGTACATAGAATACCTACTTCTAGTCAACAAAAACTACCAGACCGCTACCCTGTTTCCTGATTTTACGTGACTTATAACTTTACTCGTAGTTTATCCGCCAGATAATGACACAAGGAATCCATTTTAGCGGGAAAACGCAACGCTTTTCATTTCTAAATTACAAAAAAAAAGGTATATTGCTAGTGAAGCCGCAGGGCGTGTCTAGTAGTACAATAATGAAGAAGAATACGTTATCCGTGAAAGTGGAACGCATGAATGTTTCCGCAACGCGTCTGAAATAGGCAGCAAATTTTCACCTACCCGTGAAATTTTATGAACCACACCATTTTAGATTTCGCTGTTTTCAAAACCCATCTCTTAGCAAAGTTTTGCGACGTAGGCTATGAATGCCTAAACGATCTTCTTTAGAAATCGCTTGAAAAGTCCGTTTGAAAAAGATATGTTGCGCCCTGGGGACGTATCTGTCTACGTGCTTAGAATTTCAATGAAGCTCCTTTCAAAAGTATACAAAGTTCTACTATTTTTAAACAACATTTATCTAAAAAACGCATAAGTTTCCAGGAACGAAGGCAAACGTATTTATATTTTGAAATTCTTTCACAAATGGCTTACGAATAGGAGAAACATTTTAGCGGCAAGCGAATATACTGTTTTATAGTGAGGAACACACTTAAAACGATAAGTTACGTGAGACTGTGACTTTATTGTTTTTTTTATTGCTTAGATGAGTGGACGAGCTCACAGTCCACCTGGTGTTAAGTGGTTACCGGAGCCTTTAGACATCTACAACGCAAATGCGCCACACACCTTGAGACATAAGTTCTAAGGTCTCAGTATAGTTACAACGGCTGCCCTACCCTTCAAACCGAAACGCATTACTGCTTCACGGCAGAACTAGGCAGGGTAGTGGTACCTACTCGTGCAGACTCACAAGAGGTCCTACCATTAATTTCCTTTTTTTTACCTACCTAATCCCCGGTAGCCTCGGTAGAGCAAGCTCATGGAGCTCAGCCTTTGTAGGTAGGTATATTATTCTAATTAATATTCTAAATAATGATAAACTGTAATGCCGTTTACATTTGCAAGATTGTTGCAGTGTGTGAGCGAGCCGATTTGTCCTGAAGGATCAGGCTGCTTGCCTGGATGCTGCACGACAGCTAACGTACCGCCCGCTCGCCGAGATGACGAACAGATCAAAGACTATGTGTATCCCTGGTATGCTCAATGGTGAGGTTACAAGATAATACTAACTCTATGGTTACAATAGTTTACTTTTTTTATTAGCACAATAATAGGCATACGATTTCACCACTAGAGCTAACTACAGCTCATAGTCATTGAGATATTTTTATTTTATTTTGATGAGAGTGAAATTTTACGATGCGCGCGCACCGTGACACGAAATTAAGAGAATGAAGTTGCCCACTAAATCGCTCATTACAATACGACCGACGTAACTTGGCGAGTCTGAATATAGCCGCAGGTGAACTTTCCGAACCGTACCGAGAATTACCGAATTTATACGACGTCAAGAAAAGGGATGTCCAATATGCGTGTTTGAGGATGTTGTTTAATCGATTTTTTTTCAAATTGATTAAAATTTAAATAAAAGAAAAAAAAAATTTTATAAACATAAAGTATAACTTCTTACCCGCGTACATAAGTACACGCACCCTTTTTTTAACTTAGGTAGGTGGACGGGCTCACGGCTCACCTGATACTAAGTAGTCACCGGAACCCATAGACATATAGAACGTAAATGCCGCCACCTACCTTTGAGATATTAGTTCTAAGGTCTCAGTTTTTACAATACAACGTTTGCCCCACCCTTCAAACCGAAACGCATCACTGCTTCATGGCTGAAATAGGCAGGGTGGTGGTACCTACTCGTGCGGACTCACAAGACGTCCTACTACCAATAAAGATTATTTTCGATTATTTTCAGGCCGGTGCTATTCGTTCTTGGCACACTCGGGAGCATCTTAGTGTGCTGTGTCTGGTGTTTGTTCTACAAGCGGTCACAATCAGGATTTTACATGTGTTCGTTTGCGTGCTGCGTCCGGAGGCCGGCCTCGGAACGTGACTCCGCCGGCTCGGTGTACCCCCCGCCGCGCTACAGCCGATGCGGCTCTTTCCATCAGCCACCGCCACCCTATTCTGAAGTAATTGGACTATTTGGAATTAATTGAAAAAGTTATTGGAATTTAGAGTTGTTGTGACCTAAAGGATATGACGTCCCGTGCATTCGTATTTAGCGATGCAACGGTGTTCGAATCCCGCAGGCGGGTACCAATTTTTCTAATGAAATACGTATTTAACGAATGTTCACGATTGACTTCCACGGTAAAGGAATAACATCGTGTATAAAAATCAAACCCTCAAAATTATTATTTGTATAATTATTGGTGGTAGGACCTCTTGTGAATCCGCGCGGATGGGTACCACCCCCCTGCCTATTTCTGCCGCGAAGCAGTAATGCGTTTCGGTTTGAAGGGTGGGGCAGTCGTTCTAACTATACTGAGACCTTATATCTAACTTATATCTAAAGGTGGGTAGCGCCATTTACGTTGTAGATGTCTATGGGCTCTGGTAACCACTTAACACTAGGTGGGCTATGAGCTCATCGACCCATCTATGCAATAAATAAATAAAAAACGATGCTCTCCTAATATGCGGACCGATTTGTCAAACAATTGAAGAGCCTCACGACCGCTATGGTGTTTACCGCTTTCCGGTATCCGCATAGATATCACATTACGAATACTGATACCCAGCTGAAGACACAAATTCTTGGTTACAATTCAAGAACACGATCCTTCTGACCAGAAAACATCAAATAAACGGACCGTTTAAATTAAATTTGGATTAGGGTTAGGATAGTTGTTTTACAATTAAAACTGCAACCTCTAAGGTCAAGGTGGTTGTCAGCATGTAAAAATACTCATGGTCTCCAGTATCCACTCACCACCAGGTCTACAGAGAGCTGGTTAACCAATTTATACCACAAAAAAACCTAACAAATATTAACTACTTTTGAAATTGAATACAGTTTTTCCTTTGCCTTAGTACAGTTTTTTTATTCTCAGTTAAGGCTTGTGGAACGATCTTTATACAGCCTCTATTATACCTACGTACCTAATATTTGCAGGTCACTTCTAAACCGGACCTGTATCCTCTAGTCATTACTTACGGAGACAGTGATGCTAAATCAGGAGGGAACTATCTCATGGTGCACTATTTCAGGAATTACGTGATCCGTGCTCCAGGTGATTATAATTAATCTAATTAGATATTCCGCTTAGGCAGTGTTTATTGGTTCTTGAAGGTTGTGAAGAATTAAAGTAAATAAAAGCGTCATCAAATTGATTTCGAGCATCAATTGAGCTAGCTTTTGCAATGAGCTTTGAAAATAAAGTAGATTAAAAAAAAAAAAAGAACTATTTTTAACCCGTCGTTACTGGTTACGGTATTAGAAAGAATATAAAAAAATTTTTTTATTGTCACCGATCCTAGATGCGTCTACGGATTGTCAAGTCAATCGGACCTCTTGAAGTCTGCGAAAATGACATTCAAAAATACCATTACATGCAAACAAATACAACTAAATATCAAGTTAACAAAAGGTAGCTATAAAAGATATAAAAGGTTGGCAGCGGCTTGGGTCTGCCTCCGGCATTGCTGACGTCCATGAGCGACGGTAACCACTTACCATCAGGTGGGCCGTATGCTCATCTGCCTGCTTGGGCAAAAAAATAAATAAAAAAAAATAGTCCTGGGGATGTTTTTTGATAAATAGCCAAGGAACTGGCCCTGGTCACGGAACTCTCAAGAATTAATAAAGCTTTCTCTTTATTTCTGACACGTATTTTGGGTATTAAGAAAATATATCTATAAAAAATTATAATAACCGACGAATATTTTTCTATCCTTTCACGCACTAATTGGTTTAAACGATTGCACATGCAAAGGGACTAATTTAATTATACAATTACTTACCTCAGCATCCGACAACAGTCGTTCTCTGAACTCGCAAACATAAAACGCGTCTCGCAAAATGTTAGATCTAATCAGAGACGAAGTTAAAAAACACGAGGGCGCATTAAAATTGACGAAACTTAACCTTACCACTGTTAGTTTAGATTTATTTTTATTTTTTATTCGTTTATACGAATATAATAAATTTTCAGACATAATTCTATATAGTTTGTTTTAATATTAACAGGCTCTTTATCGGCGGCGAGTACTGCAGAATCTCTCAATTCCAGTTTCTTATGCAACGCAACAAATGAGGTGACTCAATTTTACTTTAAAAATAAATAATAGCTTAAAAAAACTTAATGTTTCAAAAAATACAATAAAATATTTTTTTCTTACACTATTTTTAATTTAAATTTATTAAAATTTATTTTCTATTTTTTTGTTAGATTTTCTATGAAAGCGTATTTTGTTAGTTTTTTTAAACTATTATTTATTTTTCATTTTTTAGGTGAATTACAATTTTTTAAATATTTTTTTTCTTTTTTTTAATATTGAATTGTCATCGTTCCTTAATAAGTATACTAAATTTCGAGTTGATCCGACGTTTTGAAGGGGGTCGAAATCATGTTCAAAGATTCCGTTACAAACACATACATACGTCTGAAGCTAATAAAAGCGTATTAAAAATTAATTGACACTGTATTTATTATATTACGGAGGTGTTGAGCTTCTATTTCTCATTAATAAGACTATAATACACTCGTGCGTAGTAAAAACGTAATGACGTCCACGAACATCGACAAAATGTAAAGGACCATCGCTGAAGACGACAAACGTAGCTACCTAATGAAATTTACTTAATATCAAAATCTTGCCAATGAGGTCCAAAGCGAGGGCAGCTGGTAAACGCTTCGCGCGTCACACTAGCTCTCTGATTCTGCGTATCACCACATTTACAGACAACCAATGAGGTGGACTGATGACCTGATCAAAATAGTTGGTAAAGACTGAATGCGAAAGGCAAGAGACCTAAAATAATGGGGTGCAAGAGACCCACACTCAGCGCTGGGTGGACACAGGCCGAAGAAGAGAAAAGAATCACCTCACTTTTAATTCTATTGTGTTCAGTGAAAACCCTCACAGCCCATGGCGATCCGCTTAGTTAGCAGCATCCCTTAGCACTTCAACCTTATGCCTCCTCCTCAAGGTAGAAGGTGGCATTAAAGATAAAGTCTCTATACGCTCCAGTAATATTTCTTCATCGTGTCGTCCTTGAGCTCGTCTGAAAGTCTTCTATTGGTAAATAAATACAGAAATCAGTTTTGCATTGCTTGCTGATCTGTTCTACAGTTGATCCGTCTGTGATTCCCGTAATTGTACTGTGCACTGCTATAATTGTACTGTGTATTGTATTTGTACTGTGTACTGTAATTTTACTATGTATTGCATTTTAATGTGTACTGTAATTGTACTGTGTACTATATTTGTACTGTGTACTGTATTTGTACTGTGTACTGTAATTGTACTGTATACTGTAATCGTACTGTGTACTGTAATCGTACTGTGTACTGTAATTATATTGTAATTGTGTTCGGACAGGCGAATTCAGTCATCCCGCCTCCGTACTCGTGCGCGAGCAATTACGAGGAGTGCGGCGCCGTCGGCTGCGGGCGCTCGCTGCTACGTTCGCTGTCCTCCCTGACGGAGCCGAGGGAGCCGCGCACCGTGCTAGCCCGACCTCGCCCCGTACCTGAATCCACCACCTCACGACCTCATGAACCAACCATCGGCTTCCGAGAGAACCTCATCACATCACCTGTGCAATCCTTAGTAAGATTTTAAATCATTCGCCATTCACATAATTAGGTCTATCATCATATTACTGATAAGGCCTGCTTTAAGCTGTCAAGTTTGTAATTAAAAAACGACTGGTTAGATAAAAGATGTTCTTCTAATTAATTTTAAAGGTTATATTAATATCAGATGCTAACTTTTAATAACTTATACACCGTTTGATATCTATGTATTACTGTAAACATGTCCCAAATTAACACAAACGTAAAAATAATTAATTATAATGTCTTTCGCATATTAAAATATGTTTTTTATTTCACCAGGGTCATTCCTATGACTTCGAAATGGAACTGTTAGATTGTGAACTATATTGTGACGGTAGCTGTAAACCAAGACTAGGTGCGTCTCCTCCAGCTCTCAGATCACCTTCGGATCATAGTGAATCAGCTGCTGACCGCGAACCTTTAGAGTTGAGGCACCTATTCCGGTGTCCGTCACCCGAATGCGAGTCACCACCGCAGCCCACCAGTCCTACTCAAGTCTCCAGAGAATCAACGCTTCAAAGACCACCTGAAGAGAGAAGATCTCGACGCCTGGAAGCCGCCAAGAAAGCGCTTAAAACAAGAAAATCGAGCTTATACATGCCATTGACAGCAGCGTACCCGGTTAGGACTTCAAGAATATCGCCTGGTGCGAGGCTGTCGTCACGATCAGCGCCCGCAACGCCCTGCAGTTCCATCGTGCCCAATCTACTGACGTTTACTCAAAGAGTGTCTGCCTCAAGGCACAGCTCGAAGTCATCGAGACTCGAAGAAGAGAAGGACCCATTACTGAAAGAATTAGAAACGCAAGGCGATCACAAGTTTTAACGAACAAAACAAAAGTTATTATGACAACAATTACAGAGTTCTCAGTCTGAATATTAAAAGATAGATGATTTTGATACAAATTTCAGTGATACAATTCTCTGTGGCCTAATTAGCTAAATCTTGCCTTTAAAATGTCCCGAGCGGCAGAAATATCTCAATTCTGAATGTTGTGATTGTTCGTGTGCTCATTTTGTAGAGCTGAAGATATTAGTTAGTCAAATTAATGTAATTCAATTATACTTATGGCGTGTAAGAAAAGAGCTTGTTGGACCATTGTTCACTTGCCTTCTTATAATAAAATTCTAAAAATATGTGTTATTAATTTTATTTTGTTCGTGATTTCAAACTATCTTTATTTACCTTTAAAACCACTTTATCCTATAAACCAATTATATGAACATCTAAGACTAAATTTAATAATAATTTCATTGCACCTACCATTATTTACTCTGCACTACCCTTGGTTGACTGGTAAATAATACCTTAGGCATTAAGTCCGCCGATGTATATTTTACATGAAAAGCAATATATAAATAAATAAAAAAGCCCAGCGTGTCAATTATCTCCTCGGTGAAGGTATATCGTGGTGTAATAAAGTGATGTCCGTAAAAATTATAAATTTGCATATTTACTGGTGGTAAGGTTATGGTGGTAGCCCACACGGGTAAGTATCTTTTTTTTCTATACCTGTGTGTAGATAGCTTCTCGATTTGAACGGTGGTACAGCCATACCAACTGTAATTTTGATCTCAGTCATGAGGTAATCTCTTCATTTGAAGAAATACATTATCAATGAATCGACTACAGTGGTTTCTGAATAAAATCTGGCATTATTTTTGTGTGTATTAATCTATTTTTCAAAATACACCAGAACTAAAATAATTAAGGATAAAACGTCCGGTGCATTCGTATGTAGCGATGCACCGGTATTCGAATCCCGCAGGCGGGTACTAATTTTTCTAATGTAATACGTACTCAACAAATGTTCACGATTGACTTCCACGGTGAAGGATCAACATCGTGTAATAAAAATCAAACCCGCAAAATTATAATTTGCGCAATCACTGGTGGTAGGACCTCTTGGGAGTCCGCACGGGTAGGTACCACCACTCCGCCTATTTCCGCCGTGAAACAGTAATGCGTTTCGGTTCGAAGGGTGGGGTAGCCGTTGTAACTATACTGAGACCTCAGAACTTATATCTCAAGGTGGGTGGCGCGTTTACGTTTTAGATGTCTATGGGCTCCAGTAACCACTTAACATCAGGTGGGCTGTGAGCTCGTCCATCCATGTAAGCAAAAAAAAAATGACAATTTGTTGACGAATAAGAGTTTAAATTGTCTTACAATGGCATCTTCACCGCATCAAACTTGTCCTTGGAAATTATATCGCATAGGTACATAAAACAATATTACAAAATTAAATATAGGACAATATTAAATGTATAACCTATGTATAGGACATCGTTGCCAACTTTGAAAGTCAAACTGACAATCTTAGCTGTCACTGAACTATCAAATGTCCGTGTCAAATTAGTGAAATATTCAAATTTGGTTTATTTATAGTTAACTATATTGTTAGTGTATAATCTATGATATTGTTTACATAAATTCGCCGACTGTGAGGTTAAATTTCATTCCGTACGGAGAATTGCAATTTATTACACAAACAGTCAATAAAAACCATTCAAGCTGTCGTCCAAAGTGGATATTGATATGAGCCTTACGACAGACTTCGGGCCAGATTCTGGCGGCCGTGTGAAGGTACGTTCGTATCGCGAATTTGAAGATTGTTTTACTAACAAATATATTTTTGAACTCCCAAGTCAAATCTTACAATGTTATAAACCAATAAATTTGTCTGTTAGTCCAATCTAAGCGTGGTAACAAGTTCCGTCACTTACAAATTAAACATATTTTTGGCAGGGACTAACAATAGTAAAGCCTATAGTTTACGGTAATATAGCCCGTTACTTCGGCAAGAAACGCGAAGAGGATGGTCATACACATCAATGGACTGTTTATGTAAAACCTTACGCAAACGAGGATATGTCGACTTATATAAAAAAAGTTCACTTTAAACTTCACGAAAGCTACGCGAACCCCAATAGGATCGTGACCAAGCCCCCTTACGAACTCATGGAGACTGGTTGGGGAGAGTTCGAGATCGTTATAAAGTTATACTTTCATGATCCCAATGAAAGACCAGTAAGTATTGTCTTGAATTTTTTAGTAATTATGAAATATCATATTTCTTATCATCAAAATTAAAAAGGGTTAAACCTTTTTAGAGTAAATGTAACCTGCAGCCCACTGCAAATAAGTAATTTACGGTAGGCAGCATGTTGGATCTGCTTCTAGCATTTCTGACCTCCAAGGATGATGATAACCACTCACCATCAGGTAGGCCAAACACCTACAAGGGCAATTTAAAAAAAGTTATGTCATATTTGGTTCAAACTCAAAATACACCATTTTAATGATAAAACATTTTATACTTGTAGTAATTCTAAAATAGATAAAACTTGATTACAGCTTACTCTATACCACATACTGAAATTATTCCAATCGCCGGTCACTGAAGGTACTCCCCCAACATTTGGACATGCTCTCGTCAGTGAATCTTATGAGGAAATAGTATTCCAAGAACCAACTCAACTAATGCAGCATTTGTTGAAGAATGTCAGACCAATTACGAATGGACATTGGAAACATGACACGGACTGTAAGTTTAAATTGCTATACATATTTTAAAGCAAATAATAAAGAATAATAATTATCACTTTATATATTGTACCAGTACTAAAAACACTTACATAACATAACATCGTACATTGGAACACTAAATCTTTAAATTTTTTTTTTTATTAATGACAGCTTATGACAGCTGTTATTAATATATATTTCTCTCTTATCTTTTCATATCTATTTTGTAACCTTTCATGTTAAAGTGTACAGGTGAAAGGTCACTGATATTACCCTACCTTTTTTTTTATTGCTTATGTATGTGGACGAGCTCACAGCCCACCTGCTGTTAAGTGGTTACTGGCGACCATAGACATCTACAACGTAAATGCGCCACACACCTTGAGATATAAGTACTAAGGTCTCAGTATAGTCACAACGGCTGCCCCACCCTTCAAACCAAAACGCATTACTGCTTCACGGCAGAAATAGGCAGGGTGGTGGTACCTATCCGCGCGGACTCACAAGAGGTCCTACCACCGGTAATTACGCAATTCCTTCACTGTGGAAGTCATTCGTGAACATTTGATAACTACATATTTCATTTGAAAAATTGGTACCTGCCTGCGGGATTCGAACACCGGTGCATCGCTAGATACGAATGCACCGGACGTCTTATCCTTTAGGCCACGACGACTTCAAACTACGACAACTACTTCTGCCGCCCACAATCTCATGGATTGTCCAGGATTCTTCCATAACAAATAATAGTTTCTACATTCAACTTGCACCTTAGTTGTCCTACCTATTTGTCAATGCACTTGCAATGCACTTGATGTGATTTTATACTGGTGGTAGGACCTCTTGTGAGTCCGCACAGGTAAGTACCACCACCCTGCCTATTTCTGCAATGAAGCAGTAATGCGTTTCGGTATAAAGGGCGGGGCAGCCGTTGTAACTATACTGAGACCTTAAAACTCATATCTCAAGGTGGGTGGCGCATTTACGTTGTAGATGTCTATGGGCTACAGTAACCACTAAACACCAGGTGGGCTGTGAGCTACCCAACTAAACAATAAAAAAAAATGTGTGATAAAGTTTTTCATGATAATGTTTATCACATTCTAGTTGAAGAGAAGAAAGAGAAGACTTTAGAAAGAATAATAGAAGCACAAACAAAAGTGAGGACAGAGATATCAGAGCTGAAAGAGAAACTTAGTCTTGCAAAGGAAACCATAGCTAAGTTCAAGGAAGAAATTGCCAAACTACAGAATAGTTCAGGGAACAATATTATAATGATGTAATTTTAAACGACAAATGACAAAGACCATTTTACAAAAAAAAAGTTGTAAAGCTTGTAAATAAGTAAGCATATTATTGAATATTTAGTGTAAGTGTCTTCCATATGAAAAAAGGGGATCAGTGATTCACAACCCTAACCTAATGAATGTACTATCTGAATTTATTTATTACTGAACTTATTACTGAACTATTACTTATTACTGAACTATTACTTATTACTGAATTAGCTTCCAAGTGTAATCAGTCTATGCTAAAACCAAAAAAAGGAAAAAAGGCTGTCATTACGATTACGGTATTTCGTGTTTTTATTTGGATGGCAGTTCATATATTGTAGCCATTTGCCTTATGTTTGGTAATTGTTTATCCAAACCATCTAATATGTAGTACTAATTACGAGTTCGGGTTTGAAGGGTGGAACAATTATTATACTACAAGTATACAATTGAGATTCACAGATAATTTCACATCACAATATCTATACACTGTGAATACTGCTTAATACGCGATAAAGAAATTTATATAAATGAAAATTCAGAAGACTATTCCCAAATATAAAGACTGAACAAAAAGTCAATGTAGTTTGAGTGAAAACTATTATAGTAAATTTAAGTACTTTAATGAGAATTTTTCTGTTAAAATTGAAGAAAACTGCTCAGACTGAAAATCCATTTTCAAAGAGTTTTAAAATCGTCATTTTCTCTTCCACTAGTTCCTCCTAAATAGGAATTCTTTATTGTATAATAGTATTTTTTATTTATTTATTTATTTATTTATGTACACACAGAAAACAAGACACAGTACAGAGTAATAGGAAAATTATGTACAAAGTATTTAATATCATAGGTATAATTATATTAAATACTAGTAGGCAGCGGCTTGGCTCTGCCCCTGGCATTGCTGAAGTCCATGGGCGACGGTACCCTCTCACCATCGGGTGGGCCGTATGCTCGTCTGCCTACAAGGGCAATAAAAATAAAAATAAAATGAACATTTTTATTTATTTTGTGTGCGGATGTTTAATATCTAAAAACATATCTGTTAATATATGTTAAATGTATATCAGTTGCCAATATCAACAGGACAGGGCACAGGACACAATTTGCCAGGATTATTTTCGTAGTAAAATTGATTAAAAGAAATTCTGGTATGTCAGTAGTCGATCGTATGGTATGTGAATATTTCTACTAAAATACTAATAACTGTTATCTAGGCTAGAAATAGGGGAATACATTTAGACGGACTAAACGAAAAGTCTCTGAGGCATAGTTAATTGGCCTAAAATTTGCCAAACATGAACGAAGGTAGGTGTATTTATTTTATCCTTAGCTTTGCAAACGATTGTTTTTTCGTCTATACGAAGACCACCCCGTATGCAAATTGTAAAGTAAAACCGCTGATTACAATCAATGTGCTATTGTATATTTATTATTTACAAACTTATAAACGTTTATAAATAAATAAAATGTTTTTAATATACTATCAATCAATAATTCACCTATGTAGTGTAATGAAAAAAATGAGTATTATTAAAAATACATTTACGGGTCGATCCCGTGTCTTTCACTGTATTTATATCGTTTCGAATACTTTACAGCTTTACAGTTCATACTGTGTGCTTAGTGCGAGTTTTTTAACGTTCTCGATAACGTAAAAGTTAAGTCAAATTTGTAAGGAGTTTGATCGTTTGCTGTACCACAAAGCAGTCATTTAAGGAAATTAAGACTTTGAACTCGTATGTCTCTAATGGTAGCTTCACGTTGTCCACTTTACTCCAAGAGAGGCGTGAGCACGTTTTTTTTTTGAGCCCATTGACTGACTTGATTCTACAACGTAAATGCCGCTATCCACCTTGAGAAATGAGTTTTAAGGTCTCAGTATAGTTACAACGGCTGCACCACCCTTCAAACTGAAACGCATTACTGCTTCACGGCAGAAAATAGGCAGGGTGGTGGTACCTACCCATACGGACTCATGAGGTCCTACTACCAGCCACCCACTATGCAAATAAAAGGAATGCAGACAACGTAAGGCAATTAAAAATCTACTGACTAACTTTATGAGGCTTACGGCTCGACAGTCCGTATAGTCCAATTGACGAAGTTGCTGATCTACCGCCACTGTTCAAATAATATTCATGGAGGTTGAGAAATATCTGTGTCCTTATAACGGAGGCTCTAAGTCGCGCGCATCGGGTGAGGAGGCTAATGTATCAGCATTCATTTGGTCACTCAGTCGCTTCAAAATACCGGGGTAGCGAACCAAGCAGGACACGCGCAACAAAACAGTTTAGTGTTTCCGTACAATCTTGACAGAAATTACACGCTGCGATTTTCAGAAGAGCGCAGATTGCAGTCCTTAAGATAAACACGTGTGCCTCAAAGAGTCCCATGGACCAAACGGTTCATCTTGGTATAAAGCGAAGAACGCACTGACACTCCAAGCTCTCGGTAGTAACCGATTAAAAGAGCCAGCAGCCGCCATCAGGCTAACATGCTAACCATTTGGGGTGTAAAGACAAAGAGAAGATCTTCCACCGAGCAAGTGAAACTGCTCGGTAGACTGAAGGTCCTAATGTTGTTATTCGGAACACTACAGCAAGCTACTAAACGACAAAAGTCACTAACGAGATTCAGGCATCTGTCAAATACCTTGTGATCAAATAACCTCCTGTGAGGTGTCCGCGCCTACGGGGCACGCGGGGTATGTGGGACTATGATAGCTACCCGCTACAACATATATAAACTTTCACGTCAATTCGGTTTCAACATTTCCTAAGACGCTGTGAGCTTCGTTCGATAACGCCCGTGGCTTGGAATAGCTGATTTTCGCAGCGTTACGGATGGTACAACAAGCTATAAGTAATTTCGCCAACTTACACATTTTGAACGTTTTACCATTTGCAATTTGCGCCATGACGTTGATGTTTAAATTGCATCGTAATTGTAATAAGAACGCATAACGACTTCGTGACAAAAAAGCGAAGGATGATGGCAACTACCCGCGTCGGTTTAAAATACGACCAACAGTTTGATTTAAATCGGATAACAATGATTAGAGACATACCTACCTATCCACCAATGTACGGTTAATTAAAAATGAATTTAACATATTTGAAGTCGTCGTGGCCTAAAGGATAAGACGTCCGGTGCACTCGTATGAAGCGATGCACCGGTGTTCGAATCCCGCAGGCGGGTACCAATTTTTCTAATGAAATGCGTACTCAACAAATGTTCACGATTGACTTCCACGGTGAAGGAATAACATCGTGTAATAAAAATCAAACCAACAGCAAAATTATAATTTGCGTAATCACTGGTGGTAGGACCTCTTGGGAGTCCGCACGGGTAGGTACCACCACCCCGCCTATTTCCGCCGTGAAGCAGTAATGCGTTTCGGTTCGAAGGGTGGGGTCGCCGTTGTAACTATACTGAGACCTTAGAACTTATATCTCGAGGTGGGTGGCGCATTTACGTTGTAGATGTCTATGGGCTCCAGTAACCACTTAAGATCAGGTGGGCTGTGAGCTCGTCCACACATCTAAGCAATAAAAAAAATAAAAAAAACATCCGTACGGTATCACTGAAATAGTTTAGTGTAAACATAAATCAAGAATTCGTACCTAATTCTTGAAACTGAACTGTGTCAGTTAAATTTCCGTTGCACCAAAATGTCAATAGCTCGATACATATTATTTGGATAGTCCTTGGACTGGTAAATGAAGTGTGTCAGTTACTGTATAAAAAACACTATTATGCGGGTGCGTGACACAATACCTATAGAATTGATTTTAACCTTACATGAACATTTTATCGCTCAAATTTTAACCATTTCCTCACCTTCAGTTGTACGATGTTAGTGAAAAGTAATGTAAAAAGTGCGTGCTCCTTTAATCTGTGACCAGTCGTAAAAAAATTATCTTATTAATTAAATTTCTGTTATCAGCGCAAATTTAAGATATATTTTTGAACCGACATAAGAATGGAGGAGGTTTTCAATTCGAATAATTTTTTTTATTAACCTCAGAACTTTTTCATAGGTGAACCGATTCTAATGATTTTTTATTTTCTATTTTTTTTTTTCTGCCTATTCGCTGGTAGCCTAAGGGGCTATTTCTGCTACGCCCGGATAGGTAGGTGAGCTCACGGTCTCAAGATGACAGAATTTTCTAACATTAGCCCTAGCAAGAGCAGCGCTTCGCAGAGTCTAGGACCGGATCGGAATCGTGACCCACTGAGAAGAACCGGCGAGAAAGAATTTTAATTTTACCGAAATCGAGATATCGGCTTCCAATTCTAAAGAGCTTCATTTTTATAATAATTAAAACAGATAAAACACGTGCAGCTTACGCGGAATCGTTTTAGTCACGCGAATGACTAGTCAAATTGTCTTTACATAACCTAATTTAATGTTTGCAGGCTTCGGACTAATATAAGTAGGTAGGATTTTAACTATAACTCTGTTGAATTTCGCAAACACTGATGCTAATGCTAGCTTAGTTTAGCAAATAAGCGCTTCGAAATGATCGCAGCGGCTTACCTAATAAGTAAGACACCCGGTGTATTCGTATCGAGTGATGCGACCGTGTCGATGCTAAAATTCCCCACAGACACTGACCACTGAGCTTCTCGCGAGATCTTATCAGTGGATGCGATTCTAATCCAATGGTGGATTCTTCGAAGCAGTCAGCAGACTGCGTTAGCAAACTCTTTCAGAGTCAGTGTAACCATCTCTAAACTATAGATCCTGCCTTACTTTAGTTGAACACCTGCCAAATCCTGCCAACGTCTGTAAAAAAATACCTAATTAATGCCAACTTTATTAACCGTTGTAACAAACCAAGAAAAGTAAAAATACAGGAGTTGTTGGCGGGAACTTAAAGGGGATGTTGTGCTATGCAGCTTTATTTTCTAACAATGTACAAAATTACTCTAAAATGAACAATATTTGAAGTATATTGATGGTTTTTGAGTATTAGTTACATGTGTGTTTATCTGAGACATTTAAACTGTGTACAAAATTGGGTTAAATTTTACGCTATCGAGAACGTTAAAAAACTCGCACTAAGCACACAGTTTGAGTCTGTGAGCTCATCTACCAGTCCGTGAGTAGCTGGAATAGCTCCTTGGGCTACCAGCGACTAGGTAGGGAAAAAATCTAGGACTAAGATTTTTTTAAAGTGATCATTTATACTGTAAACTCGCAATTAATTTGTGTACATAAACAGAAATAGAATGCCAGGACTATCTGATGTATTATGTAATAAATCTTGGTAACGATTAAACATTAAAATTGAGACTTCGAACTGATGTCAAGAGGTCGGTGGCGATGATTACATTGTGCTGAAACTTTCATCGAGAATTAGATCTAAAAGCATAGCATATTTTATGAAAAAATTCAATACTCGTGTTGATTAAATTGATTTCCAAAATTTACAATCAACTTGCTGCTTCTAAATCGAGTAAAGTGGCACAAGGCTGACCTCACCATAAGATGGGAGCTCGTCTTGCTGAATGACCAAAAAAAAATCAAGGTATTAAGTAATATTAAGTTAAAAGGAACATGTTTTGTAAACTATTGACACCGATTCCATGAATAACAACTATAGAAATGAAAGTAATAGAATTGCTCCGATGGAAAGCTTATCGGGAATGTGGAGTCTATTTTCATACTTTTTCAATGAAAGCAATGAACGATACACGAATGTGATATGTTTATAATGAATTGTATCGCTCGTTTCGTAATTTTTCTACATCGGTTTTGTGTTATTCGATTCAAATTAATATTACGCAAGTTCACACTAGCAAACTAACAGTTTACACAACAACTATAGAGTTTGCTAGTGTAAATGAATTAAACACTATAACAGGAAAAAGTTAAATTTGAATGTATACAAATACTGCTATTTAAATAATTAAGTGATCATTATGTTTTGCGTTTGAGAAAAATATAAATTTTTTAATAAGTAGATCTGACCAATACTTGTGCAACACGTGCTGCAAATTATTTTCCATCAGACATTCAAGAGAAATCGTGTACTACTTAAAGTTTGAGGCTAAAGTATCAATTGCATTATAATAACGAATTTCCTTCATAATTTATTTGCAGCACATAAAAAAATATAATAGTACCAAACAGTACCAACCGGCTCCTTGCCATATTTTCTCAGTGACCAGAATTATCCGGCTTGAAGGACCAAATAGTATGAAAAAAATAATAATAATCAGAGTAAAACTTTAATAAAAAAAAGGAACAAGACTGATGAAAAAGTTCCATGAGGAGGTTTAAATGCATAATGTAGTAGTAGGCATACTGCATCTAGAGTATTAATGCTTTAGTAAAAAGCTCATATGAAATAAAATGCTATCGTACTTTTTAGAATGTCATCTTCATTTTACCTAAAGGTGAAAGGTATTTATGAACCATGTTCGCTCTGACTACACCAATAAAGAAATATTAGGACTGAAAAATGCATGAAAATGAGTAGTCATTTGGTGTGTAATACTTTTTCAAAGAACAATAACACTTTATGGTGGGTGACACAGAACACGGCCACTTGTTGAGATGGCCTTTCAAGGCCAACAAACACAGGTATGTTCTCATGACCTTACTTTATTATTCATTCGCAGTAATGGTTTGCACATCGAAGTGGTCGCATTTATTGTTAATTTTCAAAGGTCATTGTTAAGGAGTCGTTCGAAAGGTCGCTTTGGGCTAGATCCACTAGAACCACCACATCTATACCGTTTTTATGACACAGAAAGATGTGGTGGTTTAAAGGAATAAAGGATTCAGCAGAGAATGGGCAGCAGCCTTCTCTATGTATTATACTAGCGCAATGCAATCGCACATTGGCATGGTTTGCAGAGTATGACAGCCTTTATACCATGAAGTGAGATTTCGATCTCGTGTCTGTGTCTATTGTGGCAGAATTCTTGTTGTGCTATTTATGAGCTTCAATGATCACCTTAAACTACCTAGACCCTGAGGGCAGTAATCTATCTACGTGGCAAATATAAGATTTATTTTATTTTTTATTGCTTAGGTGGATGGACGAGCTCACAGCCCACTTGATGTTAAGTGGTTACTGGAGCCCATAGACATCTACAACGTAAATGCGCCACCCACCTCGAGATATAAGTTCTAAGGTCTCAGTATAGTTACAACGGCTACCCCACCCTTCGAACCGAAACGCATTACTGCTTCACGGCGGAAATAGGCGGGGTGGTGTGCAGACTCCCAAGAGGTCCTACCACCAGTGATTACGCAAATTATAATTTAGGTACTACTTTACACTTATCGTTATTGAATGTGGATCTTACCGTCTTTTTGGTCAAGGTAATAAATAAAAATTGCTAGTTTATATTACTACTCGTAATAAGTATTCAGATGCCCATGACGTCATTGATAAAAACCAATCTATTAATTCAAGTAAAAGGGAATTTAATTTAGACACACCTTTATTAACTTTACAACAGACAATACTTAAACTTGAGCAACATAGCCGATATATTCACCATTTAACAGAAAAAATCAACACACAACACCAACAAATATTGCCCCGCATTCAACATTCCAAGCTAGGATTTTCTCCTGTGTTATGTGTACAGGAACCACGTCAGACAAGAACTACTTATACCCAAATCCTAAGTACCAAAATATTTAACAAATATTCTGATTGTGATCACGAACAACTGTAGTGCAGAATCCAGGGGTCATTGACCAATGATCACCAAAATATTAATTAACATTTCTTAAACTCTAAATAAACTCTGTCACACCCAACATTTGAATTACAATCTTACATCTAAAATTGACTTAAAACCAACTGTTCTCCTTTTTCATTTTATCTCGACGTCCTTTCATCTCCAAGTCCTGGAATATTTCCGACAACTTGTTCAACTTCTGGGCAGGACTTTGGGGCAGCACTTCCAGCTTACATTGACCTTCTTTAGTGGTGGGAGGAATTGTGAAAGTTTGTTTTTCTCTGAGAGACAACAGCTTTCCCGTCTCGGGCGTCGACGACATTTTCGCAACTTGAGTCACTGCTTTCTTGAATCTTGTTTTTGGAGAATCTTTTGCTTCGTTTATTGAAACGTTGCCGTTTATGTTATCATCCGATTTCTGACCGTTTGTATTACTCGTGTCCTTCTCGGCTGTCGAATTAATGTATAACGGTTCAAGAACATCGTACGTGTTCTCGCGGATCAACTGTTGTGGTTTCTTGTCGATCTGCCCTAATGAATTCTTTCTCTTAAATCCCTCAATCCTCAGAGGGGTCAACGGTTTCAAAATATTGCATTTTATCGAACGCTCTAAAGCGTTATTTTCGTTAAGATCGAAAACAATAATTTTGGTTTTTGATCTCTCCAGCTTCTGTCCTATAGCCGGCAAGGGATGGAAAGGAGAGAGGCTGGGCTTGATCTGTATGTCGTTCTCCAACATTCTGGTCTGTGCTGTTCTATTACGCGATTTGTATTTTCGCGGTGCGTATATAGATGTGATCGCGCGCGTTTTGCTCGCGTCGAGGGGAGCGAGTGTCGCGGGCAGCATGGGGCGTGCGGTGCCGCGCGAGCCCGCCCGCCGACAGCCGACGCTGGCCTTGGGCGGCGTGGTGCCCCTCCCTGCGCGCCTATCGAACACTATCGCGACCCTCGCTTGACCGATGGTCGCACACGTCACGCACCGATTTAATGCATTAGATTCCAACACTGCGCCCTTTATAACCAGATAATACTTGAGATATAATTCAAAAATTCAACATGCTCAAATTTCCAACTGTCATTTGTGACAGCTCTATTCTCTTTGGACATGACATCTCTGTAGGATACGTTTTGATTTCAACCACGGTAATAAAATAAATTAATAAAAAGGAAACTGAACAATTACCTAAAATTCTGTAGGTACAACAAAAAAACAATTTTCAAAATATAATTTGAAGCATTTCCGAAAGTGTTAGGCTCGCTTTTACATTTTTACTTAATGTTATGACGGTTCATCTTTTGGTAAATATATTTACAAACATACTAAAACTGTATGTTGCACAAATAACGAACAAAAAAACAAATAGTTTCAAAGGCGAACTTTGCTCCTTAGAACCTTAACTAGGTAACTCCAGCACATACATACATTTTTGGTGGTATCGCAAGTGTTATTTAAAATAATTATTGTAATCCTTTTCTCATCGTATTCCTCAATGCTGAGGGTTGTGACTACGCTTCTGTATCACTGTCTCTAGCACGTTTTTTTTTTATTGCTTAGATGGGTAGACGAGCTCACAGCCCACCTGGTGTTAAGTGGTTACTGGAGCCCATAGACATCTACAACGTAAATACGCCACTCACCTTGAGATATAAGTTTTTAGGTCTCAGTATAGTTACAACGGCTACCCCACCCTTCAAACCGAAACGCATTACTGCTTCACGGCAGAAATAGGCGGGGTGGTGGTACCTACCCGTGCGGACTCACAAGAGGTCCTACCACCAGTGATGCACGATGCACGATGTTTGTATCTCTGACGGTGTGGAGGGCGTTGTGAAATGTGGAATCAAGAACAGTGCTTATCTGGTTGGACTAACTTACTTGCCGCGCCCCTGAGAACTTTTCTCACCCACTTTACCGGTCACAATGTGCCTCTCGAGGCTGTTTCCATTCTTCCCTGCAATGCGACCGAAGTACTTAAGAACTGCGAAGACACTGGATGACAGTCACGAGGAGATTTGGAGTTCACGCAAAATTGAGGCGTTAGTCCGAAATGCTGTCCACAAAATACGTCCTTAGGGAATTATTGCAATATAAAAAGCGAAAATCCCCCAAATATCATTTATAATAAGCCATTGGGTATTATAGCTCAACGTCGGTCACATCTATTTTTAATCCTTTGATTGCCATGTAGGTCTTTTTTTTTATTGCCCTTGTAAGTAGACGAGCACACGGCCCACCTGATGGTCAGTGGTTACCGTCGCCCATGGACTTCAGCAATGCCAAATGGTCACCGGTGCCCTACGTGGCGCACTGAAGTACTAAGCTGCCGACATATTTAGTAGAGTGGGAAAGACGAATCCGAAGATACTGAGAATGAATCTATTTCTAAGAGACATAAAAGACTAAAACATATTTTACATTATAAACAAAATCAGGCGATCCAGGCGTTTAGTAACAGAAATCGACATAATTACTTCAGTACGCCACGTAGAGCACCGGTAACCTAAATGGCAGTCAAAGGATTAATGATGTATGTCTATCTTCATCACGGAATAGATTTTGAAGTCGTCGTAGTCTATAGGATAAAAGATCCGGTGCATTCATATCTAACGATGCGCCGGTATTCGCATCTCGTAGGCGGGTATCAATTTTTCTAATGAAATACGTACTTAACAAATGTTCACGATTGACTTCCAAGGTGAAGGAATAACATCGTGTAATAAAAATCAAACCCACAAAATTATAATTTGTGTAATAGCTGGTAGTAGGACCTGTGAGTCCGCACGGGTAGGTACCACCGCCCCGCCTATTTCGGCCGTGAAGCAGTAATGCGTTTCGGTTTTAAGGGTGGAGCAGCCGTTGTAACTTTACTGAGACCTTAAAACTCATATCTCAAGGTGGGTGGCGGTATTTACGTTGTTGATATCTATGGGCTCCAGTAACCACTTAACACCAGGGGGGCTGTAAGCTCGTCCACCAGTCTAAGCTATAAAAAATATGCTATCAATTTTCATAACTTTACGACAAGTAATTGATTTTATACTGAGCTTATCATTAATTGCCAGCTTCGAAATAGGTACTGTTACGTCCATCCATTACAATAACTCACTCATCGGCCTTGAAACCTTCCATGTGCCCGTCGTAATTTGTAGACGACAATATGTGGGCAGTCATCATTAGAAATGGATCGATATTCTGACCTTGGATTCTATTTGTCATCAGCTATCGGTCGTTGGCTGCCTAAGTAATGGTTCAATAACAATTCTTAAATATCGACCAGCTATATCGACGGGTTTTCTGTTGCAATCGCTGGAGCTGTACTCCTGGCATTGCTGACGCTCACGACCGACGTTGACATTTACTGTCAGGCCGTGTGATCATTTATATTCATCTCAATTCATCAAATTCAGCTCATCATTTAAATAAAATAAAACCTTCACCACTATGCGAGCTACAGCTACTACTTCTCTACCATCCAGCCGTATTAACAGCTCGGGGCACCAACCAATCTTAAAAGACCACACTTTATTTTTATTTGGAGCCTCTCCACGTTTGTTTCGAAAAGATGTGAAAGGCCGGCTATGTAGTCCGGCTTCTTACAAATTTCGATGGACCGAATTGTTTTTTTTTTTTTAGGATTGAAGTATTACTGGTGACCCAAAGGCCTCTCCAGTTTCACCAGGTTAGGTTGGCGAGCAAAGGCTTAGCCAGGAGCGGTGGAATTTGCTTACAGCTGCCCGAGCACCTCCAAAGGAGACCTAACAACTCAAGAGCAGCTGCTTCGCGAATTAATCTACTACCGGATCGGAATCGCGACCCGCTGAGAAGATCCGGCGAGAAAGTTACCGGGCTGATGCGTGGGTTCGGGTTGCACATCGAGCTCTTTGTCGGGCTCGACGAGTACGGTTACCGGGGTCCCGTGTTGAGCGATGGACCGGTGTTCGAATCTCAGGCGAGTACCAATTTTTCTAGTGAAATACGTACTCAACAAATGTTCACGATTGACTTCCACGGTGAAGGAATAACATCGTGTAATAAAAATCAAACTCGCAAAATTATAATTTGCGTAAGTACTGGTGGTACGACCTCTTGTGAGTCCGCGCGGATAGGTACCACCACCCTGCCTATTTCTGCCGTGAAGCAGTAATGCGTTTCGGTTTGAAGGGTGGGGCAGCCGTTGTAACTATACTGAGACCGTTAGAACTTATATGTCAAGGTGGGTGGCACATTTACGTTGTAGATGTCTATGGGCTCCAGTAACCACTTAACACCAGGTGGACTGTGAGATCGCCCAACCATCTAAGCAATAAAAAAAAAGCATAGAACAATGTTGTAAGTAACAAAATTCTTGTGTATGCATGAGGTCAGATAGTGTTACGAATAGCAAAATCACGTAATTTACATTTGACTAATAGACAAAGACATGTTGAGTAGGAATAATGAGTGCGGAACGGGGCAGTGCCGAATTGAGCCAACTTAGACCCTGTGGAAAATTCAAATAAACGACCCTAGTTCTCTTCACGCACCATCCATGTTTAGGATATAAATAAAACAACTCTTTCAAAAATGTTCATGATTTATATGGGAAAATTTACTTTTATCTATATATTAATACGGAAGCAAAAACTTTGTATCCCTTTTTACGAAAATTGCGCGGACGGAGGAGTATGAAATTTTCCACACTTATAGAGAATATAGCGAAGAAGTGCACAACGCTAATATTTTTTTAAAATAATGCATAAAAGATACATTAAATCAATAAAGAAAACATTACACACACTACGTACCATGTATTTGACGCACACACGCATGCATACTATTTATTGTCAAGCTTTTGTTCTTGACGTCTGTTGTCAAATTGAGAATAGATTAAATATTATTTGTCTTTGTTAATATTTTTTATAGTGTAGTCTTGGCGAAATTTGTGATTATAGAAGTATAAAATACAATCACAATAGTGTACAAACGTACAATTTCAATTAATTATAGTCGAATTTCGACTACTACGGGACCTCTAGTAAAGATAAGTTTCCAAGTATCCCATCTATTATACCAAACATGATTTAATGGGATGTGAATGTCGCCACCCAAATTGAGATGTTAGATTTAACTTGCTATATACTTTGCTCTTTGCCCTAAGACGCGTCTGCTTCATTAGAAATAGACACCATTATAGTACCTATCTATAGGAGCTCGCATGCATGCCAAATAGAATTACACTGATCTAATATATTTTGTTAACGGATCAACGTCGCGTCACAAGTAAAGGAGCTAATCCACAGTGGATATATAGGTATGTATACATGGTTAGTTTATACTCTGTAGAAGTGCGAACGGGAGATATACCAGCGAAATCACTGTATTTTTATTATTATTTTATACGATGGGTGGACGAGCTCACAGCCCACATGGTGTTAAGTGGTTATCGGAGCCCATAAACATCTACAACGTAAATGCGCCACCCACCTTGAGATATAAGTTCTAAGTTCTCAGTATAGTTACAGCGGCTGCCCCACCCTTCAAGCCGAAACGCATTACTGCTTCACGGCAAAAATAGGCAGGGCGGTGGTACGTACCCGTGCGGACTCACAAGAGGTCCTACTAAGAGTAATGTTTTGAAAAGATGTCAACTTTCATGTAACATTAATCAAAGCAGAGCACGGTATATTGAACTGTTTGTGATGCTAGTTTTTAGGATTTAAGTTAATTTAATTAACCCGCACGTTTTGCTACTCATAAGTTAAGTTGCTAATCCTGCACTGGCATCAGAGGTTAGGGGCGTAAGAAAATTTACACCACCAGAATTTTCTATCATTCAGTTTGTCTGTTACTAATATCGGCGTAGCCTGATCGAGTTAAACACAAAGAAGGTAAAATATATATTTTCTTTATTTCAAGTTCCCATTTCTAAAGTGTTAGTAATAAGCATATAAAAAATAGGGGTTGATCGTAGAGGGGTGAAAAAATCAGAGTAATATGAATTTTTTTATTCTAAGTATTCTAAGTATTTTTTTATTCTAAGTACAAAATAAAAACAAATTTCTTGCAAAAAAAATTAAAGTTTTTAATTAATAAATAAAAAAAAGGTTTGATCGTTAATCACTAACGGGACTTAAGTTGACAAAAAATTTATTAGATACACAGTAAAAATTTCCTAAGACATGGAAACAAAATTATTTTATCTAAACATACGGCAGGCATACCGTTTGCTCTGATCGTTCTCGAGACAATCTCGTTTATTACGCGAAGTTGCTCGAATCGTTCACGACTCTGCACTATAGAGAAAAATCGAGAAAACCAACGTTAGGTCTGGTCTCATCTTGTTAAAACTGAAGACTTTTCTGCCCTGCCAAATATGTGTCAGCTTGCTCATCCAAGCTTTAGCCATTTGAGTCCTTCTCTTGATCTTCCGTTCGCTTCCTCCTTCATCAGTCAATAAAGATTTCGCCCGTCGAGAGTTCGCACGTCCGATTCAACTTCAAAATGGCTCGCCTGCCGGAATCTTAATTTAATCGACATCACAGCTCTTAACGGTGGAAGAATTGTCCTTTTTCTGTAGTCGGGCAATCAGCTCTGCAATATTAAATCGTTCTCCTTCTTCTCAAGGTGCCTTTCCACTACTATGACTTGACCGTCAATTAAGTAAACTAGTCATGTTATTATTCGTTCTTAATTAATTTGTCGATCATATTGGATCGGAATCGCAACCGGCTGAGAAGATCTGGCAAGCGGGCTTATATACGGGTTAGGTTTCACTCTCCGAAGAGTTTGACGAGTACCGTTATAAGGATTCCACGGACCTGCTTCTAGTGTTAGAGTTGCAGGTGGTCCAATGATAACGTATCGTATGAATCCACGAGGGCTTGTCTTGGACGAAAACGGTGAATGAGGTGATGATCATAACGCATGGCCACTGCTTTTGATGAAAGATTTCAGTGTGCTTAAGAAGCGAATGCTTGAACTTTATGCATATAAGTACGTTTAAATTTGTTACCGACTGGGTCATCACGGTAGACCGACGGTCCCCCCGGATATTGTAGTTCGGACTTGTATGTAACATGTGCATCTTGAAAATGGTTTTTGTCTATCTCTTACAAAATCTTCTTTTCATGACAGCTACCGCACAGCACCTACATGTTTTTTTTTATTGCCCTTGTAGGCAGAAGAGCATACGGCCCATCTGATGGTGAGTGGTTACCGTTGATGCCAGGGGCAGAGCCAAGCTGCAGCCTACTCTTAAGTACACTCGTTTGAAGAAGGATATGTCATAGCGCTCGGGAAGCACCGTGGAGGGGAGCTCATTCCAAAGCCGGATAGTACGTGGCAAAAAAGTTCTCTGGAAACGCACTGTGGATGAACGCAGTGGCTCCAGGTAGTATGGATGAACTCTGCTTCAGTGGTGGGCAGTGCGATGGTAAAAACAGTGTTGATGATGGTATCATCTCAAACAATTCCTCAAAGCACTTTCCATGGAACATACGGTACATCGTACAGAGGGAACCGAAGTCCCTCCGCAGACCCAGATTGTGAGCCAATTTATTTTCAACCAGTTCGCTGTTATACAGCGTGTTTTTAAAGCTTAAATTACACAATTTTATAATCAATTGGATATACGACTTAATGAATCTGAAGCATATCTACAGTGGCCACCTCGAGCTCCGTCATTAACTAACTCAAATTCATCGATTGACCGTGACCTTGCCATACGCTGAATGAAACAACTTTGCTTGTCCTTGTCACTAATGTCCTAATCACCTTAATTAATTAATGAATAAATAAAATAAATTAATTACTGAATTAATTTAGTACCTATGTATAAAACTCTACTATAATTAATACATTTCAGGTTAAAGTAAGCCTTATTTGTATAAGTGTCAGCTTAAAAAAATTAACAACGAATTTGTATTTTTTTTAATTATTATTATTTACTCTGGCAAACATCGGCGCGGATGACGCGTTTCAAAGAAAAATAATAATATTAAACGAAATCGGTAAAAGATGGTTTTTGTAATCTTTAGGTTTGTTCAAACGTTCTCGTCGCCTTTTATCAACAATCAAAACAAAAATTCAAATTCTTTAAAAATTGTAATTGCTACGTAAATACGTAATTACCACTTCAAAAATAAACCATATTGTAAGACCACACGGGTAGGTGCCACCCTCCTTTTTGTTTCAGTTAAGGGGCCGAACCTCATACGCGATTTCCACGCCTAAGTGATAGGCCTTAGGGCTAGTGGCAGCATACAGGCTATGATACATAAGGGCTCCTGAAACAGCGCTGCTGTTACAACTGTGTGCTTAGTGCGAGTTTTTTAACGTTTTCGATAGCGTAAAAGTTAGCTTATATTTGTATGGAATGGGATCGTTTGCCTAAGTTCACCGCTAGGGGCGCTGTTCCAGCTGCATACAAAATTGGGTTAACTTTTACGCTATCGAGAACGTTAAAAAACTCGCACTAAGCACACTGAACAACAACCTTAGCGGCAAACGTAGGGGCGCCGTTCCAACTCCATACAAATTTGAGTTAACTTTTCCGCGATCGAGAAGATAAAAAACGCGCACTAAGTAAGTAAGTTTTACGAAATTCATTCGGGTGTTTATTTGTGCGCCTGTACAACAAAATACCACAAGATGCTCAGAACCTATATATACATAGGTTTAAGAAAACTATTAAAGAACATCTGTGCAATAAAGCTTACTATAAAGTCAATGATTATCTAGAAGATTGCACAAAGTAGGAATGAGTTGCTCGCTCCGGGCATTTCAATATTGTAAAATTGTTATGTTATAATTACTTATTGTAAAAATGAATATTTAAAAAAATCTAATATTAATTTTTTTTTATCTAATATTTAAAAAAAAAAAGACATGCCCGCTGAGTTTCTTGCCAATTCTTCTCAGGACGGAGGCTAATTCTTGTGAATTGGCGGTAGTTCTTATGACGTTCAACAAGTATGTACTTTCATTTATGTTGAATAAAACTTTTTTGATTTGATTTGATTTGATTTGATTAAGTACATAGAAACCCGGTGAGCCAACTGTGATATACCCGATGGCTTGCTATAGGGCGACGCTACTCGTTTAAAATAATAGCTACGATTGTTGGATTAACTGGACCGATGTCTATTGGTTTATAATCTATCGTTATTCTGTCACATGTACAGCAAAGCAAGTAACCAGTTCATTGTAAACGACTTTGTACATACAGACTTAGTTATTACTCTTTATGCAGACTATCTTTATGGTACAATTGAGATTCCAGAAACGATAGATAATACCATTAAAATAGTTATAGACAAGCAACTCAATCACTCAACAAAAATGTTTACGGGCGTCGGCCACTAGATGGCTTCGCTTCGATTAGTTTCTCATTGCTCCTGTAGATTGCAGTAACAAATATTACCTATCCTATATTTTATTTTTTTATTTTCTGTGCTTAACATATAAGTTTAGGGGCATTCGCTACAAGATGTCGCTAGTTTTCATACAAAAAAATATTTGTCTTAAAGTATCGCAGTTTGAGGGCCCTGCAGTACTTTGACTATGTATTTGCGATAACCTGAAATTTCCATTAACGCAAATTAGTTTTTCCTCAACTTTTATCCATTCGTCAATAGATGCCGCTACAAGTACTGTAATTTACAATCCAATACGTTAAGCTTAAACAATACAGCTGTTTTATACGGTAAAACGAGATTGGCCATACAAACACAATAACACAATCGTGAATCAGTCGTCACAAGGCCGCTCGCGGCGTGGCACGATTACGTAATTCGCTCAATAACTTCCGCGAAATTATTTTTGCCAAATAATTCGATCATTCACACTACGCTACGTCACAACTGGCTAGTGCGTAAAAGAAAATTGTTAACGATAATCATGCGACGTCTAGTCAGTTATCTGTTCTCAATGTCTCGGTCGTGCCGTGAAATGATTTAACTCGTATTTACTTTATCTTATGTGTAAAGGTGACATAGCTTTAATTCTCTTTATCGGGCGTGTATTTAAAAGTAATAGAATGTTTCGCGAGCTACATTCTCGCTGTTAACTCATTACGAATACTGCCATAGTGTAATTTATTTATTTATATTATGTAAGTATTTTATCTCTTTAATTTTTATTAGACTTTTAAATGGATAATTTAGTTCGTAGTTAGGCCATTAAGTACGCACTCGTTATGACATCTTCATTGATTTGAATTTAAAAATTATCATTTCAAGGCCGATAATACTAAAGACTGAACAATTTTATCATTTTCTGTTTCATTTTTTTTGCACGTTCCGTAGGCGTGGTAAAGTAATTTATTAGCACGATAATATAGTGTACAGCGTGATAGATGTAATGATTCATGGCTCGGTAATCCATAAAATCCAAAATATGAACGTGTGTTTTTCCTTCTTTCACACCGAGCGAAGTAACGGATTAAGATGATTTTGTTTAAATTGCTCGCCATGAGTATGAGTCAGTCAGGAAAGTGAAATAGCTTCCTTTTGTCCTGAAACAAAAACTCGTTGCCACGGAAAACTACACTGACATTTTTCCTTAACCACGCTGGCTAAGCATACAATTTCTTCTTTATTGCAAATCGTTTTCATTTTATTCTTTATTTAGTACCTGTTTAGGTTTTTTTTAAGGTTATCATAAAACACTTTTGAAACAGCTAGTAATTTTCTCCTTATCAGTACAGAAAAAAAAAAAACAAAAGAAAAGGGAAATTTTTATACATCAATAAATATTAATTTCGAATTAAGGTATTATTGTAGACTATAATAGTTGTAGAATTGACTGTACCTAGTCCATTAGTGGTTAGTGATCAATTCCCACATCGAGCAAACATTCGTTATTAGTTATTATTATTATTGTAGTAGATTATGGCCTAATTTCGAACAACGCCGGGCGAACATTGGCAGTAAGAAAAAAATCCTTTTCCAAAATTTGTTATTTAAAATTTCTCAACGGTAACTTATTATGTAAGAGTCAGTGAGCTTAGTGCGATTTTTTTTAACGTCCTCGATAGCGTAAAAGTTTACTCAAATTTGTAAGGACTTGTAAAACTACGCTGGCCGCTAGGGGCGCTGTTCCAAGTGCATACAAATTAAATTAACTTTTACGCTGTCGTGAACGTTAAAAAACTCGCACTAAGCACGCAGGTGCCCCAAGGGGTCAGCAACCCCGCGTTTTTATAAACACTAACACAATCGATCACTCGATACAAGCACGTCGGGCGTCTTAATAAGACAAGACAGCTATTGGCGTAGTCCAAAAAAGTTTAGATGTATTTTTTTATTGTATCCATTGAACATAGACTTATTAGTGTACTTAATAGTCACTCCATTTTTTTTTTCTAACAAGGCAAAGAATTTCCTGAATTTTCATCTTATAATAATAACAGATTGGGGTAGGCCGCGGCTTGGCTCTGCCCCTGGCATTGCTGTCCATGAGCGACGGTAACCACTTACCATCAGGTGGGACGTACGCTCGTCTGCCTGCTCGGGCAATAAAAAAAAAGGGGTTTACATGTGATAAAACTGTTTTTTTGTTGTTAGTTTAGATACGCATTTATATGATAGATTCCAGAGTACTGCTTTATTGTTCAGAAACAATGGACTTCATTATCGGAGGTTTGGCTGGAGTCGGAGCCACAATTATAACAAATCCAATGGACGTAGTGAAAACTCGCCTACAGCTACAGGGCGAATTGAAAGCGAAGACCGAACAGTCCACCAGATATAGGGGGATCTTCCATGCGTTATACGTGATCGCTAGGGCCGACGGTGCTTTGGCGCTGCAGAAGGGCCTGGCTCCAGCAATGCTGCTCGGTTTCACCATGAACTCCGTAAGGTTATTGAACTTTGTATTTCTAAAATCTAGTCCAAAGCTAATTAATGGCGTAATTACTGGTGGTAGGACCTCTTGTGAGTCCGCGCGGGTAGATACCACCACCCTGCCTATTTCTGCCGTGAAGCGGTAATGTGTTTCGGTTTGAAGGCCGGGGCAGCCGTTGTAACTAGTTATACTGAGACTTTTGAACTGATATCTCAAGGTGGGTGGCGCATTTACGTCGTAGATGTCTATATATCCAATAACCACTTCACACCAGGTGGGCTATGAGACCGTCCACTCATCTAAGCAATAAAAAAAAGAAGAAGAAAAAAAGCTCCCTAGTTTCGCTTAGTCATCGATGGCGAGTCGAAAGTTTCCACAAAAAATATTCACAAATGAACACTAAAAAAAAAAACTTAATTTAATAGGTAAATTAAGTATATCCAGGTACAACCATAGCGGTTATGGAAAAATTAATTCAATTTGCAATTGGAAAATTTACTCTGAATCTTTTAATATTACGCATGTCACGTTTCTCTCGTAATCTTAAACAGGCACCAAATTTAACAAACAATTGCCTTACTGCTGACCAACAAAGAATAATAATATAATACATAAACAAACTGTTATGTTATGTAATATGTAATGAGAAATAACCAATTAATAGTAATGCTTTTTTTGAATATTTTATATCCTAATCGATATACGGCCCTTGGCCTTGACGATAATTAAAATGGTATATTTGGACAGTAACGTTAAAACTTAATACGTTAACCTCTGTTATAATGTACCAATTGTTTACTTTGACATGATAATGTCACATCCTAACATAGGGCTTAATGTATAACACACAAAACAGAACAGAAATAGAACAACTATCTATCTCTTCAAACTGCAACACATCACCGAGAAGGTGATCAACACATCTGCTCTCCATGAATTTTTTTTACATTACTTATATGGATGAACGAGCTCAAGGCCCACCTTATGTTAAGTGGTTACCGAAGCTCATAGACATCTACAATGTTAATGCGCTACCCACCTTGAGATATGAGTTCTAAGGTCTCAGTATAGTAACAACGGCCGTCCCGCCCTTCAAACCTAAACGCATTACTGCTTCACGGCAGAAATAAGCAGGGCGGTGGTACCTACCCGCGCGGACTCCTAAGAGGTCCTACCAGTAATAACGCAAATTATAATTTTGCGGGTTTGATTTTTATTACACGATTTTATTCCTTCACCGTGGAAGTCAATCGTGAACATTTGTTAAAGACATATTTCATTAGAAAAATTGATACCCGCCTGCGGGATTCGAACACCGGTGTATCGCTCAACACGAATGCACCGGACGTCTTATCCTTTAGGCCACGGCGACTTTTTAAAAGTGCTTAAGCAATCGAAATAAGTTTTGGAAATGTCTCACTCTTCTAACTGCAACACTGAGAAAGTACCCCTGTTTACTCCATCTATTTTTAAATTATTTCCCGATACAGACTAGGTATGTACCACGTTGCCGAGGTGCAGGGCTGGACTAAGACAAAAGACGGCGAAATAAGTGTCAACAGAGCGATATTCTGGTCGAGCGCGAGCGGCGTGCTGAGTGGGGTGGCTGCTAATCCAACCTTCGTTCTGAAGACCAGGATACAAGCCGTGGCTCACCCTAGCATCGCAGTGGGCAGGCAACACAGTTACAAAGGTCTGTAAAGTGGCTGGAGCTTGTAGAGATAAATTTAAATATGTAGCCTCATATACATAGTTCCGTATGTTGAATTCTAGACTAAACTGTTGATAGTATTAACATGATTCTCCTTTGTCGTTCTGTCATTAATAAGGATCGCGTTTCCGTGTAATCTGGATCAACGAAATCGTTGTCTCTGGTCGTAATTACAATTTAAAAAATAAAAACTAATCGAGGCGGGAAAAGATGTAGGAGCATCTAGGATAGGAGGGGATGCATGTAGGAGGATGTTTTAGACAACAGGACCAATCTAAAAGCTAATAATGTCTGTGTCGTACGCACTAAAAAGCATAAAAACATCAGACATTGTCGAAAGCATTTATCATGTCGACCTATAGTTTAAGGAAGCATATTCCTTGTTATTTTCCACCTTGCAAGCATGCCTAATAAGAATTAATATACATTTAAAAAAAGACAGCCTTTGGTAAAAACTATAGGAATGTTCGACGGCATAGCCACGATATACAGAAACGAGGGCATGCGAGGGTTCTTCGCTGGAGTCTCAGCCACATGCACCAGACTCGCGATCGGCAGCGCGGCTCAATTGACGACTTTCTCAACGTAAGTCCTGTTCTGATTTAATGTGGTTGCGAAAGCGTGCCTTTAATACATACATATACATTTAATATATACAATATATTCCACCTTTAGAATTGAAGTGGCTTTATCCAAAATTCTTATTTTTTGGTAGAGTTCAAAAATGTAATTGAAGAATTGTAATTTTTTTAGTTTTTCAATTTTAATACGTACTTTAAGATATGCGCTTTATTTGAAAGAGAAGGAAACCGTACTGCATCCTTTTATTGACTAAAATAGACTTTTTAATTTTATAAACTAACTAGCTGACCCGGCAGACTTCGTAGTGCCTTAATTGATAAATAAAAGACCTAAGCTTCTGCATAAAATAAACTTAAAACAAACAAAAGGAATCCGTCCGACGGGGGACACATCAAAGGAAAAACAAAATTGGTATTTTTATTTAATTCCGAGCATTTTTATTTACCTTTTAAACCTTCTCTGGACTTACATAAATAATTCAAGACCAAAGTTAGCCAAATCGGTCCAGCCGTTCTCGAGTTTTAGCGAGACTAACGAACAGCAATTCATTTTTATATATATAGATAGAATATATGTTTATAAGTGCTTTGAAGTATGAAACCAATTTAATTAAAATTTTTAGATAAGCCACTTCGATTCTAAAGGTGCAAATATTCTCTCCTACCATATATGCTTGGGTCACGTAAGGTTCGGCCGGTCTTTTTTTGCTGACTCGCTCACGACTCTACATAACATGTGAATAAGTGTAATAAGTTCGACTCATAAACCATTAATTCGTTTTGGAATTGCGAACATTGCTAAAGAGAACAAAGCCTTGAAATAGGTGTGGGCGTGGAGGAGGTGGTAACTAAAGCAGGCAAAGCTTTATTACTGATATGATGAGCATTAACGGTAGGCAGCGGCTTGGCTTTGCCCCTGGCATTGCTGAGGTCCATGGGCGACGGTAACCACTCATCATCAGGAGGGCCGTATGCTCGTCTGCCTACAAGGGCAATAAAAAAGAGCATCGGCAAGAAATTAAAAACGCAAAGGGGTCTCACTCACCCCTTTTCCCCTTCGTTATATCTGTGTTTGTTTCTTCTTTTTTAATTTTGTCGCGCACCGTATAGACCTTTCCTAATAGTTTAAAGAGACAATAAGTTTTTTGATCGCAATATAAAATTACGAATGACTATTTAGTTTTCACCAAACGCTTTCAGTTTGAAAAACATTGTAACAATAAAATAAAAAAATGTGCGATGACAAGCATCTAAACAATTAACATTGCGGTTTCAAGAAATTAGTATCTACTTAATTTAAATAATTTATTCTAAACTAACAAAATTACCATACAATAATTAATTGATAATGAATTGACTAAACCGTTTCCACTGTATATTGAGAAAGAATTCCCCAACATCCTGATAAATATTTGCTTTATTAGCGGGACGATGTTTCGATCCGACTTTATGTGAGTCAGTGCGGCAAATGCGATGTTTGAGTATGCAATGGGACTTATGGCGCCAAAGATAGGACTAAAAATGAATAGAGAGAATAATAGACATTAAAGAAAAATAATAAAATTGCTTCAAATTAGCTTCAAATAAGTAGTAAATATTTTGTCGTGTAAAAAACCCTTAACTCATTCCTAAATTTACTAAGTGATGAATGAATTTAGATACCCAAATGTAAATATCCCTGTTATAGTCATGAGACAATAATGCTTGCACTGCTCATCAATTAGCATTAGGTTTGGTGAATTCAATTTGGTTATGCGCCTATGGCCTTATAAACAGTAATGAGATTTCAAGTGGGGGTTGCTATGGTGACGGTATACCCTTGAACCACGGGTATTGTTTAACACCCGCTTTTATTAACAAAATTGTTTGGCATTAAATCAAAATTTCAGCACAAAAGAAACACTGGTTTCGTATGGAATCTGCCAGAAGTCACCATTCGGGTTGGCGTTCCTCTCCAGTGCCCTCAGTGGTGTGGTGGTATCCTTGGTCATTTGCCCTTTCGACGTCACCACCGTCCGACTATACAACCAGGGTAAAATGGCATAGTTCTAGTAATTACATCAACAATGGGATGTTTTCTTTAATGTTTTCATAATTTATGTGACACAAATTGAAAACGATTTTTTGCGCGAAACTTTTTTTATTTTTGTACTTAAAAACCAAATTATTTTGATCTACAAACTTTATATTTAAAAAAAAAACAATATTCTTCCATAATTCATCCAAATACAACCCTTGATCTATAAATATCATTATACATTTGTTGATTTGGAATCCAAGATAAGTTTGCCTTAACTTCTGCTTCTCGACGGAAACAATCGCTTTCAGTTCTTAAATGCCAAATCGATCCATTCCAATTCGATCCAGTCAAATATTTGTATAAAATCATCATGTAAAAATCACGAAATAATTACAGAGTAAAAGAAGAACTTCGTTCGCGCGGTTACTGGGAGAATTCGCCGACGATGTTAGCGTTCGTGGCCAGTTTGTTTAGCAGTGTGTTGTGTGTGGTTTTCGAAACACCACTAGATGTCGTCAACACGAGGCTTTACAACCAGGGTAATAATGGGTTTTCGTAAATGTACTCCACAAATTTCCACTTCCGATTGGTGAACGTTGAAAAGTTTTAATTGGGAGGGTTTTCGCTATCACACGCTTAAGCTGAGCATTTCAGCTACGGAACTCCTGTTTTTTTAATCTTGCAGAAAACTAAATTATTTCTTCCTAGAGTACGTGAAATAAAATCTATTAAACAATGAACATTACAAATACAAAACATGCCATAAATTGTGATCATTAAAATGGATCATTGCCTACCTGCTAATGGCGATTTCCTTCAGACTACCTTATACAATGTCCGACAAGGTGGTTCGACCAAATCCGCACCACACTAGAGATTCCATTCCACAACGCCCTTCATGCGGCCAATGATCGGAGGCGCTGGCGGGACATTACAAGGAGTAAAATCATGTCGAAGTATAATGGTCACGACCCTCAGCAGCGAGGAAACGACGCGGACCTTATACAAAAACAACTAACACATAAATATATTGTTACAAATTAATAAATATGCCATCTATACTCGTAAATATAGCCAGAATACAAAGCTACGCGCAACAAGTACACATTTCATAGCGTCTTCAATGAGATGACGGTTCTTGGCGAAAAGTCTGCATCTTGTATTTTAGGTCGAATATTTTGTATTAATTTTCGTTTGCATTATAATTTTGTTGTTCAATGAAAATTATCAACTCGTCGATAATAAAGCATTTCGCGGCAGAATTAGGTAGCATTGCGCTGGTCTATCCTGCCAAAATAAGTCATATCGCACTACTAAACACTTCTTTCTCCTTTTATTCATAGTTTTCAAAGCAAATTAAATGGATTTAACGTGAGAGTGGTGACGGGAAGGTCTCTTTTCTAATTCACACATATGGTTCGGATGAATGTAAAAAAAATGCCTCGGGAATGGTACTTCTTTTCTGGATAAATGTATGTCCTTTTATATAATATGTAATTTTCTGTATCCCTGTGGGTATCATGATCGGTTAAATAAATAGACATGAATGATTTTCACAAAAGATTTTGATGAAAGATTTCAAATAATTTTCACATTTGTAATTGTAATAATACATGCGTGGATAGTGAGAAACTTAACTCGGAAAATATTTATCTTTGAAAGTATTGAAAGTGTTATCACTCACATTTTTCGGAATTGATTTTTATTCACCAGTTTCTTCTTTTACTATGTACTTATTTATTCTTTATTTCTGTTTGAAAACATTCTGCATGATAACTTATCTTTCAAAAGCTTTTAAAATTTAAAAAATGCTTATATTGGTTGTTTTTATTGGAGTGGAGAGGTTACGGTCGTCTTGTGTTAAGCGCTAACCTTAAAACAAGTATAGCAATGGGACCAGTTGAGTATGTATCAACTATAGCGAAAGCCCTCATGAAGAATTAGGGGAGAACAAGGTAGGAAAAATGGTAAGAAAAGACTACGAACAACCGATAGATGAAACTAATATTCACCTATATCAGTATCTTACTAATAACCTCGATTAGTAGAGAAACTGAAACAGTAGTAGCCTGCATTAATTAGTAGCTCAGAGTATTATTCTGCAAGTCCTCTGATCTCTACATAGGATCTTAATTTATCCACTCTTCCCTAATATCATTTTTATAAACACCATAATCAGCTGATTTTGGTTAATTTAGAAACCACTTTTTTGTAAAGTAAAAAACGTATTTTTAATTTCTAAGTCATGGTCCACGTTTTAAGCCCTATCGATCTGATCTTTCAACTTTCATGTCTCCCTGATAGTGTTGTAAAAGGCGACCAAGTTATTCACCGGGAAATGGGAAGGGGCTGCAATCGCTATAGGGCATTTACTGGTGGTATCGCTAGTTAGATTGCATGGGTAAGCACCACCCTCCTTAACTGCCTCTTTCTGCCGCTAATCAGTCTTATATCCCGATTTGAAAAGTAGTACAGCCGTTGTACAGTACAGTTCGAGACTGACTCCATGTGTCAATCGCAAGTCGTTAAAACAAATCTAGGCTCCGTACAGACGGATTCAGAGTAACTCCCAAGTTCCAAGCAAGTCCAAGCACTTCCAATGTCGGATCTGTGTCATCTTAAAAGAGCTCAAGCGACGAGCACGATAATAAATTAAAGTATTAGCCTAAACCTACCTGTTAATTAATGAAAAATTACAATAACAATCCGCAAATTAAGTACCTACATCTTTCAAAAGGTTTTTTGTCGCGATTATAAAACTATGGTATTTTTCTATTGCCAGCGACGATGTTAATGAAATATGTCTTTCAGGTTCGGGTTCCCACGGCGCAGTCCTATACACGGGCATCCTGGACTGCATTACAAAAATATACAAGACAGAAGGCTTCCATGGGCTCTACAAGGGCTTGGGACCGCTGTACCTCAGGATAGCACCGCACACGACCCTGTCACTAGTTATATGGGACATTTTGAACAATATGCTGATACACAAGAAGCTTTAACATTTTCGGTCGTTTTATTTCTCTCCCCTCATATAGAAGCGAGTATTATAATATTTAACCCTCATTCTACAGCAGCTGTTTTGATCAATGTATGAATTCCACTTATTTCCAAATTCGATTGCAAATTTTGTTTCTAAATTGCCGTTTCAAATTGACGCGTCATCTTTCCACTATGTATATTTCTTAGATCTCCGTAGAGTATATTACTTATGTTAATGAGTCAAAGTCGTGAATAGTCGATACTAGCGTATATCATGAGCTAGCAGCTTTAATCCTGGGCCTATAGATAGGTGAAAACAGTCCAGATGCATTCCAGTTGTTCCACTTTTAGTGGTGGGAGGAGTTTGAAGCGTTATGACTGAACTGAATACCCACATTTACATTGCGATATCCAAGGGTTTCGGTAACCACTCAAGGTGGACCGAGAGGCCATTATTCCGCCCAGCCCAGCGCAATAACAACAAACAATACAGACAAAGGAGCAGACAACAAATATTAAACTACATATCTAAAGATATGATATAGTTTAATATTTAATATGATCCCTGCTAGAAAACCAACGGGGCAATGGCGACCGAGCAATGGCGGTATAACCATACACACCCATCAGGGCAACCTGCACGGAAGAGGCATCAGAAACCTTGGGGATCAAATACCCCCTAAAATGCTGGTGCAGAAGGCAACGGAAAACCACCACAAATTTCCCATGAGAGTCATGAGCAGGTCGTATATTCGACTGATGCATGACCACGATCACTCTGTCAAGAGTGTCCAAATAAGAAGAAGAAACTAAAGATTTTAAATGTAACGTTTCAATGTAATGCTAAGATTATTAAACTACCTACTTACCTTTTATACTTTACCCCAGTGGAACTAAATAATACATAAACACAGTTACGGTCTTTAACGTATACAGGGATTTTATCGTGTAGGAATAACGTAAACACAGACCTTTTGAATGTTTACTAAATGAATAACCTTAAAAATGAATATTAAAATACCACAGAACATCATTTACCTACGTCGGGTATTTGGCGGTGAATATTGTAACTCCCAATAAAAAATTGAAGAACATTCAGAACTCAAGTCTTCCTCAAAACTTAAATTATTCTCAGATTGATCATCTAGACGGTTGCTCCTTCGACATATATCCAATTCCGATCGTTGAAAATCTAACGATACGCCATCTAATGCTGTTTTGTTCGAATATCTCTGTCTTTTCTCTGAATTTCTTTTAATCTGAGCATCATGACTGCTACCGGTGATACTGTATTTCAACGGTTGATATTCCTTATGGGAGACTCCATCTCGCACTTGCATTTCAAGGCAATATCGCCCGTCTAACTTAGTAATTAAAACTGTAGGTTTGTCTTTTGCATCCTTCATAGGTTTTTCAGCTGGTTTCGACTTTATCGAAGTCGCGTTCCGCAATTTCCCTGCCTTAAAAATACGTAGGAGACGCTTAGAAATGGCACCTGGCTTCCACCCATTTTTCACCTGATAATATCATAAGTATTCATTAAATAACATAAAATAGAAAGTAAGTATTCAAAAAAAAAGAAAAAAAACGCTTACTTTACGAATCTTCAAAATGAAAAATACTGAAAAACTTCAATTAAAAGAGGTTAACATGAAACAAGAAAAGAGGACATAAATAATTTTCATCTTATATAACGTAACAAAATGTAACCTAAAACCATTAACAGATTAACTTAATACATATTACATACAACAATAAATTATGCATCAAATCAAACAATAACTTAAACACAGTAACACACTCAGCCCGCTTGAGTATTAGCACACTTGCTGTTCGCTGACAATGCGAGAAGCTTCTCTATTTGTTGTTGTTTCATCAACTCAGAGTTTATAAACGAATGAAAACACGGTACGTGAAAAGAACTCAAACTAATGCCTTGACCTTTTAAAGTATCTAGCCTCTGTTCCGGTCTAGTATTCTTGAAGTCTTTTAAACGGAAATATGTTTTATTTCCAAACTCATCCATGGCTACAACACCTTTATCGGAGGGTACAGGATGTTTACATTTAACCTTTTCTAAAAGGGAAGTGTAAACGTTATTTGCCACTCTTTGCTCGTTGTTGTCTTTCCTCTTGCTTGACAGAGGACTTTTTGGAATAACAAATGGTTGAGGAATTTTGACATCGTCTCCATGGGCTAGCATGTCTTTTAATGTCGACAGCAAAAGCTTTTTGTCTTGTCCGTGGCCTAAAATACCCATTTTTGATAAGTCCTTCGGTGATGCGTCACCAAAACAACTCCAGCTTGCTTCAGAAGGCTTGTATGTGGGTTTAATACCACTTTTATCGCCCTTTCTGCTCTTCTTTAGCGACGTTATGTTTCGAGATTTTTTATAAAATCTCCATTTTCCTTGGGGATCAATAAAGCCATCAATCCCTACGACCAACCATTTTCCGTTCACCATTTGGAATTTTCCAGTTTCACAATCAACTTGTTCATTATTTGGACCGATGAAATTGTTCGGTGCCCATCGTCCGTCCGGAGCAACGTAACCATCGATGTTTATATCCAACCACTTGTGATCAGGACTCCAAAATCCGCCCAGGTCGCTACATTGCTGCTTTCCATCGGGCCCCTTGAAGAACCTAGGAACAGGATTACCATATCTGTCCAAAAGCTTTACTCTGTAATCCAGGTATGTGTATTGGGTGGTGTTGTCAACTTTTAAAACTTTCTTTTTTTTGTAACCCGAATCATAATATGCAACAGGTGGTGTGAATTCAATAAGCCATTCATCAGAATCCGTTTCTGAGGCCATTGTTGAACTATCCGCCGAACATGAACACGATGCATCGATGTTGGCTTTGACTTCGTCCGTAATCGCTGGAAAGCATGGACAGTCAGGACTTTCGGCATCGGGTAAAATACCAAGGGCTTGTTGATAAGTTTTCAAACATATTTCACGGCAAACGTCTTTGAAAGCGCTTTGCACAAATTGTCGCTGGGCTCTTTCAAGGCGTCTTTGTTCTCGTTCTTTTCTTTTCTGTCGCTGCTTATTCTCCTCATCCGTCCTCCCTATGGTGTATGTGACTAGAGGTTTCTCTTCATACGGAACTTGATTCACAGCTCTCGGTTTCGCATATGTTTTCATTGTTTCCATAGTCACAGTGTATTCACCATCTTTCTTTTGTACCACTAGCAAAGGTCTCTTTAAAGGCCTTTTCTTCTTCCCAGTGTCTTTTTTCTTCTTTTTAGTTAAGACATCATCTGGATTTCGTGCTATTCTAAGTAACCTCACTACATGTTTATTTGTGGCTCCTGGCTTCCACATCGGGCGAAACTATGAAAAAAAAAAACAAAATAAAAAAAAAAACAAAGATGTATCTCTATTTAGCAAAAAGAAATTATAAGATACCTTCAAGCCTGGCACATTATCAGCTGTCCACAACCATCCCATATTTTTAGGTACTACTCCTAAAGTGCCAGTACAGGGTAAAGCACATTGACTGTGTCCTATCTGAGGGGCTGTAACATAAAAAAATATTTATGCACAATTAATTTTAGCGCAAACTTTGATGAAAAAAAAAAACAAAGTACGTACGTATACCTTGATATCCGTAATTGAATTTAAATCTGTCATCTTTATTTTTCTTTTTCCCTTTTTTAGTATCTCTTTCGGATTCTACGCTCTTATCTGGAGCAGCTGACCTTTTGTCTGATGCTGCCGATTTTGAACCTTTACCACTTCTTTGACTGTCGTCCTTCTTTTTACTTTCACTGCCAGATGTACTTAACGTTTTAAGCTTATTTTTATCAACAAGCTTATGGAATATGGGACAGGGGAAAATCTCCTGTCCCTTATGAAGGTCCTCGCCAGTATTTTCGTAACCTCCACATGTGGTACAATACGTTGTTTTCCTTGTAAACCCAAACGTGCACTCACAAGAGCAAAAACATGGACCTTTATCAGTCAAATTAGCGTTAATTTTTCCACTAATTTCGTCAACTGTTTCAATAATATTGCAGCAACCTTTTTGTAGATCAGATAAATCAAGGCGAATCCCGTGGTCTGGTTTACAATTATTTTTTTCAGAATTCGTTTTTTCACATTGGGGATTATCGCATTTTGTAATATTTAGCACGCCAATTTTTTCTTCCGGCAAACTAGGCCGATTGCTGTCAACGGTAAAATAATTGACAGAGTAAACTTGGTTTTTCTTTGGACCATTATCTTCTCCCAATATGTAATTTAGTAGGTCTATTTGTCTTTCGTTCACTAATTCAGATTCATTAGAATTATTTTCTGTGCAAACACTTTCTATAGGTTCATCATTTCTTTCAAAGTTTGAACTTTTATTCAAAATATTACTGTGAGATCGATCCAGATTTTTAACTTCATTAAAATTATCTTTGGATTTATTTATCAGTGACCTTCTACCACTTTTATGTGCGTAATTCAAATGTTTACTATTGAAAGCGGTATTGATTGTATCATTCTTAAAATCGTTAATCAATGGCTTTTTGATAAACGATGTTTTGCTTCTAATTGAAGCATTTAAAATATTGCACGTATTATCATTTACAAGCGCTAATCGTATATTTACTTTAAAAATCACTATACATTCTGCCGAATGATTAGACGGACCATAGCAATCGGCGGAAAACTGAACAGATTCTGGATTATCCCCATGCAAAAGTTTCGATAAATAATCATATGTCATTGGATCCCACGGTATTTTTGTTTCACCAAATAACTGTGTAGAATTTTCCTTTTTGTATATTAAGATACAAATAGGATTTAACTTTATAGTTTTCATTAGCAATCTAATGTTCATAGGAAATAAAATGGATTGGCACAATTGCTTCTTTTCTTCTATTGGAAGTGATTCATCTGATTCATGGCAAACCTTTGATTTTCTAATTTTCTTCCTCCTGCCCTTATTACTGCTATGAATACTAGATAAATCTATTGTGAATACATCTGCAAATTTGACTTTAAGAAGGAATTCTTTGTCAGAGCTGCCTGTCTTAAAGCTATTTGCAGTGATCTCAAATAAGAACATCGAATCCGAAAAAGTCATTTTTTAAAAACACTTTCTAATACAGGATTCTTTCTAAATTGCTTTTTGGTAAATCTTTACCACATGATTTTTTCCCTAGAGTAATTCTAACCGAATTATAAAATAAAATACTTGCAATTTATTCCGCTGCCGAAATTTATGTGACAAACTGTTTTTATAATTTGTTTGTACTTGACATTTTTTGACAACTGTTTTTAAAGGTTTTCAATTTTATAATGAAGGTCAATATCTGTTTAAGTAACTAATGAATACTTAGGACAAACTGTTCAGCTGAGTTAGCCTAACTTTGAGAAAGTGGCCAATCGTCGAATTTAACTCGGATCGGTAGCGGTTAGAAAATTAGCCAGAATTTTCTCATCCCAAATACTGCAATGAATATTGCCAGTAATGACATACAGTGAGAAGAGTCACCCAAGGAGCAATAGACTTTGCTAGGAGTTTCAGCAGCGGGACACTTTGCTCGCAGAACAAATATCTGCAGGGGTCAAAAAGGGGTCTCGGGTAGAGCCCGCGCATCATAAGGTGCAGCATGAGCAGGTCACCCACAACGTGGATCGAAAACCTGTAAAAGGTCGCAGGAATCCACTGGCTGCGGGTGGTGCCTGAGCTAGTTCATCACATTAGTTCCAGTAATTGTGACAAATCTCGGGGTAGTCCTACGTGCAGCAGTGGTAGTCTATAGCCTTATTGACTGACTCAATGACACAATCGCACAGCGCCCCTGATCCTGAGCTCGTTTATATGAAATTATTATTATCATTATTTTATTGCTTAGATGGTTATACGAGCTCACAGCCCACATGGTGTTAAGTGGTTACTGGAGCCCATAGACATCTACGACGTAAATCCACCTTAAGATATCAGTTCTAAGGTCTCAGTATAGTTACAATGGCTGCCCCGCCCTTCAAACCGAAACGCATTACTGTACTGTTTCAGGGCAGAAATAGGCAGGGTGGTGGTACCTACCCGCGCGGACTCACAAGAGGTCCTACCACCAGTAATTACGCAAATTATAATTTCTCGTATTTGATTTTTATTACACGTTGTTATTCCTTCACCATGGAAGTCAATCGTGAACATTTGTTGAGTACGTATTTCATTAGAAAAATTGGTACCCGCCTGGGATTCGAACACCGGTGCATCGCTCAGCACGAATGCACCGAACGTCTTTATCCTTTAGACCACGACGACCTCAACGACGACGTGATTTGTCTCCGATTATTTAGGCTGATGGTGATGACAGAATTTAATTCTGAGCTCTTCAAATTAGAAATAGGCAGATGAGTCTGCGAAGCAGTCATGCATACCAAATTAAACAGCCTTATTATGCAAACAATTAAGATGAAAATATTTTTCACGCTACTTTACAAGCTGGACTTGAAATTAAACACGCTAAACAGATGATTAGTATCTTGCATTTAAGATGCTTATCAACGGCTTTGATTGTTAGACTAAAACTCGTGAAGGCTCATATCTTTTTCTTGAGAAACAAGAATAAAACGAAATGATAAAATAGTTTACATCTAATTTAACATTTTGTTAATGATGATTCACGTGTACAATTTGAATAATTCTTACTGAGCGACGAGTCATGCATAGTGAAGGGGGAAATTTTCTTTCGGGGTGTATTTGAGGCTCTGTTAGCTTTCATCGGAGGTTTCAACTCTCTCAGATCATCGTATATTTCGAGTCCTTGCATTATTTCGCGATATTTAGCTAGTTTTTTGGGATCCATATACGACATTCCTTGGGACTTAGCCGGCGACTTACTTCTAGTATATTTAACAGCAACATTCATAACAATTGGGTTCTTCGATTTCGGTACCGAATTAGAAACACTTTTCCGTGTTTTATTTTCGTTATTGAAATTAACTTTTGCAGGGAGCGCTTTTTTACTTTTAGCACCGATCTCTGGAGTTATTTGTGGGCTTTTACCCTTTTCATCGAGCTTACTTTTCTGTACCAAGTCCGGTTTAACCTCTTTGATAATTTTTTTATTACCAATAGTCGATGATGTTAAAGTTGATTTTGATTTACCACTCCTAGCTCCTCTCGACTTGGAGTACCACGCCCATTTTCCATCTTTGTCGATGTAGCCATCCACACCAATCTTCAAATTACGACCATTGCTGTCCGTGAAAAAACCCTCTTCGGCAGAGTAAAACATACCATCGGGTCCGGTAAAGTTCATTGGTACCCAACGATTATCTGGACCTATGTATCCATCTTTGTTTATTTCCATCCAGAAATGATCCGGGCCCCAGAAACCACCTAGATCACTGCATTCTTGTTTCCCATCCGGGCCTTTAAAGAACCTTGGTACAGGACTACCATGTTTATCTACTAATTTAACTTTGTAATCCAAATAAGTGTATTGGGTCTCGTTGTCATTCAAGAGCGGAGGGTGTTTAGCTTTTGCATCCCACTTTGCTGCCGGCGGACTGAATTCGATAGTCCATTCGTCACCATCGGTATCGCTACTGGAAACACTAGCTTCGTCAGAGCAGGAGCACGAGTCAATCGGAGGAGTTAGGTTTTCGAGAGGTTGAGTGCTGCAAGGACAATCTGGATCATTGGGGTTTGGCGGTGGAAGCAAACCTATGGCTTGGTTGTACGCTTTCAAACAAATTTCTTGACATTTATCTCTGAATGTGGACTGTAACAATCTACTCTTTCTTCTCGTTTCTCTACGTTCTTTCCTCTCACGACGTTTTTGTATTTTAACTTTTTCTTCTTCCGTNAGGTTTTCGAGAGGTTGAGTGCTGCAAGGACAATCTGGATCATTGGGGTTTGGCGGTGGAAGCAAACCTATGGCTTGGTTGTACGCTTTCAAACAAATTTCTTGACATTTATCTCTGAATGTGGACTGTAACAATCTACTCTTTCTTCTCGTTTCTCTACGTTCTTTCCTCTCACGACGTTTTTGTATTTTAACTTTTTCTTCTTCCGTTTTACCAATAGTGTAAACTAGAGGTTGTTTTTCTTCGTAAGGAAATTGGTGAACTAAACGTTCTTTTGAATACTGTTTTAGAACTTCCATCTGTACTGTGTACTCTCCGTCTTTTTTCGTAACCACAATTGTCGGTTTAAGCTCTATCTTTTTCTTTCTTTGCTGCTGGGCTCTCTTTTTCTTGGCTAAAACATCGACACCTTCCCTCAAAGCTCTGTATCTCCTTACCAATATTTTATTAGCTGCTCCTGGTTTCCATTTAGGCCTTGGCTGTAAGTAATTTATTTGTATAATTAAAACTATAAAAGGTTCAATGTTTTGTTTATTCTTTACAACCTTCCAAATATTTAACTAATATAATATTTAAAAAATCTTCTCAAAATTTCGCAAGATATTTAATTTAAGATTACTTATCTATCTATCACTTAATGCGTGACTATACAAACCACATCATCATCATCATCATCATCATCATCATCATCAACAGCCCACAGTCGTCCACTGCTGGACATAGGCCTCTCCCAATCGACACCACTGAGCCCGGTCTGCGGCTCTCCTCACCCACTTCTTGCCGGCCACCGTGCGGAGGTCATCGCACCATCTTGCCAGGGGGCGTCCCACGTTACGTCTTCCGCTGCGCGGTCTCCACTCAGGAACCCGTCTGCTCCAGCGATCGTCAGTCCTACGGCATATATGGCCAGCCCACTGCCACTTCAGCCTGCTGACTCTTTGAGCTATGTCGATGACTTTAAACTTTTTATACAAACCACAGAATATTGAAAATATTAAAATTTATTCCACAAAATATTTAACCATTATATTTTAAGCTTTATAAAATATCATTAAGTAAATAACACTGAGCTGCGACTCTTGTACACCTTAAAAAAACTAATGAAATCTCACCTTCATTCCTGGTATGTCTTCTGCCGTCCAATTCCATCCCATGTTCTTTGGAACAGGAGGATATGGATACCTGATTTCCTGTTTCTTTTCAACTACAACTGGTTCTAAAAACAAAAACTTTATTATTTTTATTGATTTATGAAAGAGCCCTTAGGCATCAAAACATGAATACCGTCACCCAACCCGAGACATTGAGTCGAAGTCTCCATTCTTTTTTTTTATTGCTTAAATGGGTGTACGAGCTCACAGCCCACCCGGTGTTAAGTGATTACTGGAACCCATAGACATCTACAACGCATATGCGCCACCCACCTTGAGATATACATTCTAAGGTCCCAGTATAGTTATAACGGCTGCCCAGCCCTTAAAACCGAAACACATTACTGCATCACGGCAGAAATAGGCAAGATCTTACCACCAATAAATACGCAAATTATAATTTGCGGGTACGATTTTTTTACACGATGTTATTCCTTCACCGTGGAAGTCAATCGTGAACATTTGTGAAGCACATATTTCATTAGAAAAATTGGTACCCGCCTACGGGATTTGAACACCGTTGCATCGCTAGGTATGATTGCACCGGACGTCTTATCCTTTAGGCTACGACGACGATGCATGGTACCTATGTTATGGCAGCCCCGCTATACCTGAAACGCTGACTACTTTGTAGCACAAATAGGATAGTGCCAGGTCATTATACCATGTTCATCTTCCAAAGGATCTACAACATCCAAGGTTATCCAATAAAGTACAAAATTACCATAATACTATATTCTTTGCCTACTTCAACACTGCTGCTAATATACTCGTACATACAAATTTACTAATTGATGGCTTATATGTATAAATAGCGGCAAATATTATTTAACAATTATTATTTAAAAAAAAACTAACGTTCTTCTTCTACATTTGCCGTGAACTTTCCGATTTTCTTCTTCTCTTGTTTAGGTTTTTTTGTTTTAGTCTCTTCTTCCTTTTTGTCTGTAAAACTTTTCGCTGAACGCGAACTGGCCAACTTTTTATCCGATGAAGCTCCAGTCTTGGAAGCTGTAGTTTTCATGCTTTTAAGACTAAGTGTGTCATTCTGCTTCTTCTTTTCATCTTCTTCAGGCCATGGGCTATTAACCTTAATGTATTTTTTGTCATATAACTTATGGTACACAGGGCAAGGGTGAGGCTTAGCAAATTCAGGCTGATCTTTCATATCAGTACCTAAGCTCTCATAGCCACCGCAAACAGCACAATACGTGGTTTTGTTCGAAAATTTAAAATCGCAAACACAATCGCAGTAACAAGGATCATCAATGTCAACTTTGCTTTTCTTCTGTTGGCTTAAGTCAACAATAAGGTCTTTGACTTTCTCAGCAACATCGCAAGTCTTAACACCACATGAATTGTATATATTAGCAAGGTCTAGTACAACATCGCTGTCAGCTGGACTCGGGGTCAAATTAGCTTGTTTCGTACGACACGAGGGTGTTTCACATTTGGAGTCGTCTGTATCCTTCGTCATAGCGGCGGAAGAGCACGCACTTTTTGAGCATAGAGTTTTCTGCGAAGCTTTGACACTCGGACAGCTACTCGAACAATACTTAAAATTTGAAGATGAAGATGCTGGTGAATTCGTTGCACTTGTTTTGTTATCTTGTCCGTGTTCGACGGTACAGTAATAAACTTGAAAAACTCGTTCACTTGGTTTCTTGAATGGACATTCTTGCCCATCACATTGACTAGCTTCGCTATCGCTTTCATCGCACGTTTTTTCGCAGAGAGAATCGCATGATTTCTTTTTAGTTAAAGCTTCCTGCATTTGTTTTACACATGCACACTGAGTAGAAAGACCTTCTAGAGTAGTTCCTTGAGTGAAAGGCCCTTCGTGACGCAAAAACTCTTGTATTTTTGCTGCAAGTGTACACGTTTTGCTGCCACAGGGACCAACTATTTCATTGATATTGAATTCTCTGTTGTCTTCTTCAACTAAATTTTCAATATATGCTCTGATATCTCGAGCGATTCGACAATCAGGCCTGCCACAAGGACCACGTATATTAGCGACGTCAAAATTGACGCGTCCTGTTCCTCCAATTTTGCTTGTATCACCTTTTGTACAGATAGGGCATGGTCCACTCTGTACTTCGTTTCTGAAGTGCTCGGCTAGTTTGCCTTCCGGCCATGCAGTCTCTTTACAATAACATAGCCTATCAATATCAGTAGCTCGAATCCTAGGTCTTATGGTGGGACGAGGAGTTAGCATTCTCATATTATCATTACAAGATACGATTATGTTTCGCACGTAATCAATAATGAAATTAACATCTGGACATTTTTCTGGTGCTTTATATAATGAATCCGGAGGCTTATCGGCTTTCCCCATGCAACAGTAGTCACCTTCCTTAAAGAAACTCAAGTTAGCTCCCGGAGCGTTTTTGTAATCTGCATAAACTATTTTAGTGTCGGTCTTTGGCTTGTCAACGACGTAATTATTGTCTATTTTGTTACTATTTTCTTCGAAAATTTCATCTGTAGTCTTCATGGTACACATGTAAGACGTAGTTTTAGAATTTATACCGGTATAAAGATACTTTTTCACAGCTGGATCTTCTGTCAAAGTCCGAAAAGCCACTGTTACTCTATCAGACAAATACGAAAGCTTTATTTGGATGCCTAATTTTGCCATAAGTTTTGCTGTACCCTCCTCAAACACATTATATTCTTCTTTTAAGGTTACGGGCGGTGGCTCTTGGCAATTGTAGATTTTTTCCAAATAAGACAAAAACATAGGATCCCAGGGAATGAAAGTAGCACCAATGAAAGCCAAATTTTCTTCTTTACTCCAAAGAGAAACTTCCATGGGAAATTTCTTCATATTTTGTAAAAGAAATTCTGCGGTACTCGAGAAGAGTACTGATTGGCCCGACTGTATGGCTGGTTCTGGAGGAGGTTCTTCCACTTTACCTTTACCTTTACCTTTACCTTTCTTTCCTTTTTTAGGAGCAGCTTTTTTCTTTCCCTTTTTCCCTGGTGGTTCGGGCGGTAAAGGCGGTGGTTCCGGCATTGTTATATGCATTTGTTTCGGATCTTTGAGTTCGAGAGAAAATATATCTGCAAAATCACTCCTAATAACCAGATGTCGGCTTTCAACCAAACTCTTTACACTTTCGACGACAACCTCGAATAAAAACATGGCATTGCTAACGGCCATTTTTTAAATACACATTAAAATGGGTATACACTTTTTTACATTACAACTTTAAAATTTAGCGATTTTTATTATATTTGTTTTCCTTTTTTTGTTAAAATAACATGTTTATCACAATGACAGGTGAACTATGAAAGTATGAAAATATATCAATAATGTAAAAGATTTTAATCAAAATATTAAAAAGGTTGCTAATATTGAAAATGTGATGAGTTACTGGTTAAATGATTCTATCATTTATTTCGTTATACTCCAGTAAAGATATATTTTACATCTGTATACCTTGAACAGTCTGGTCCGAATAAATGGTACAAGGAAAACATCGCAACATGATGTTATGGCATCTGTTGATTGTGTATAGACACTGGGTAGTATTAATTATATTACCTATTTTTCACTTCTTTGTCCAATGACTTTCTTAATCCACTGAGGGCTGCTCGTTTTTTTTCTGTGGCTTCGTTATAGTCATTATGGCAGTATCATCCAGAAGTGTAGTTATGTATTTTTTTTTATTTCGATAACGAACTTACATCACATGTTAAAGGACTAGGCTTAGACATTCCTTTGGGGAACTCCATCCTTAATTTTATCCAGTTATGAATACAAACGAAAATATACGTATTCGTATGTCTTACTCTATGACTAAGATATTATTCTGTGAGATCATATTGTTTAGATAGCATCTATCGAACTTTATGAATTAAATCTTTCTGCCAAGATCTCAAAAGCTTTCACGACATCTAGCTCCGCGCGTAGTTAAAATAGCCCCTTAGGCTACCAACGAGTAAAAAAAAGAGAAATCTAGAAATATTGCGTAACCGTAGTATCGCTATACCTGTTAGAAATGTATGTTCAAGTACAGAGTAATTAAATCGTATCGTAAAGAGAATGTAAAACAAAATTAAATTAAACAAAACAAAAAAAACACTCAACATGAAAAGCGAAAAACAAGTCATATTAGTAGTTATTTCAGGCGGGGATAAGCAAAGAAATAAAACATATTTATGTATGTGTATTTGTGTATGTATATAGTTTGATATATTATGTATTAGTGTTTATTTTTATTATTTTTATTGTTAATGTCTATAGTATAAATAATTAAATTAATTAGATTGTACTCATCTACCCACTCATATAAAGCTTTCCTTCTTTGAGAACGGTTAGCTGGTAGATAACTCAATTGTTGAGTTAAGCTCGCCATTTTTTATGTCTTATCGCAATTACTGTATTATATTACCAGTGTGTACAAATAAAGAATAAATAATATTTATATGTATTTTAAACATATCCATATATAAACACCACCTTTTTTTTCTTACCTATGCTGATAGCCTTGAGAGGTTATTTCAGCTTCTCCTTGACGTGTAGGTGAGCTCACGGGGCTCAAACCGGGAACGTTGTTAACATTGGCCCTAGCAAGAGCAGTGCTTCGCAGAATCTACCACCGGATCGGAAACGCGACCCACTGAGAAGATCCGGCAAGGAACTCAGTGGGCTGTGTCTACGGGTTAATTCACTCGTCGAGCCGTTCGTCACAAACTACGGGTTCGACGAGGACGGTGACCGGTGCTTGAGGTACCTAAAAGCACCGGTAATAGATCGAAAAGATCCGTAATGACGTGCTTAGGGCGACGTCGACTGTTTACCATTCGGTCTACAGGATCGGGTATGAAACACCACCAATTGAACGATAAGCTTTTATAGAAAGCTACTACTACTACTCCTGGCTCCACTGATAAGCTCACAGCTGATTCTCAATTGTATTATTTATCTGTGGATTTTATCAATTTACTGGCTCAAGGGATGTCAAAAGTGATAAGTATCGAACTGAATTGCATCAAACTTTCATGCAAATATCGATTTCGGTATTCATGTTTACAATGAAATTTTAATAAATCGATGCCATTTGAAAGAAGTTATTGATATTGAATACAACATACATTAAACAACTATATAATTCATATCTGATATCAAGAACAACGATAAATAATCTAGTTATTTATAAATCAAACCTAGGGTACTGATAAGTTTTCGTTTCTTCTTCTACTTTCTGAGCATTGCAATTGGCTTCTTGCAATGTAATTGTTGTCGAGTTTATAAAATTCTTCAAATCATTAAATACATACAGTTGTGTTCTGCTATATGAAAAATAATATGCAGCGAAAGTTGAAGTTAACTTATTTGAAATTGTAATCAGTTGGGATGGAATGAAATAAAGGATCAGTAAAGTGTTGTTGCTGCTACTGAGACTTTAGTGGACTTTTTGGAAAAGCCCTAGAAGCCACGTACGGCACCATTCCGCCATTCTCCCGCATTTTGCATTTTATAGAAGCTAAGAAAAAACATTTACAATAATAATTAATATAAACAATTCACATCTGCCAAAAAGTCAATATTCAGTTTATTGGTTAGAAAAAAAAACGTACCTACAAAAAGTTTGTGTAACTTTTCAACGCATCGATCGATCTTATCAAGTATTAAAAATGCCTTAAAATCGATATACATATCGAACTAAAATGAATATAAATCTCGACAGGCCTACTTTGACGTCCAAATGATGAAATGACGCAGTTCACGAAATGTTATGAAATAGATAAAAGTGCCCTTAATCATATTTCAAATAGTTTTTCCACATGATTCTTTTCTTTAGTATAAAAACGTCACACGATGTGTGCTCATGAACTCCTAATGAAATTAATAAAGATGAACACTCCTTATCTTTTATGATAGTTTCTTAAATAGGTAAGTTTTGTTTTACAGAATTTAAAAGGTGTTTGTGTGATATTTTGCACACTTTGTTAAGAGTTTTTGTTCCGAAATATCATAATTTCTGTGTCTTAATATAACCGTAACATTCACGTTTATTTCGTGGTAAAAAAATGCAAATTCATAATTCTAAAATATTTCTGTAATTAGGCTAAATAATTGCCAGTGTTTTTTTTAAATAACATTCTTTAAAAATTATAATGAAGTAAAAACCTTAAGAGATAGAGATATTTTTCTCTCCTTCTCCGTCTCCTTTTTGATGATTCAAGTGTGATTGGATGTGATTTTTTAAAACCTAACAAAATGCTTGTGTGATATTTGATTTTATCAATTTTAACACGTTTCGCATATTACATAAAGAGCTAAGTGAATATTTCCTAGTACAATGGACTTCCTTGTGGGCGGTGTAGCGGGAGTGGGTGCTGGTTTCTTCAGCAACCCATTTGATGTTGTGAAGACTCGAATGCAGCTCCAAGGCGAGCTTAGAGCCAGAGGTCAGCATGCAGTCTATTACAAAAACATTCCACATGCAATGTATACAATAGTGAAACATGATGGAATAATAGCACTGCAGAAAGGTTTGGTGCCAGCTCTATGGTTTCAGTTGGTTGTTAACGGAGTAAGGTAAGAAAAAAACACTAGCTATTAATTAATTTTTTTATTTAAAAAAAAAACCATATTATACTATAGTATTTTGTGACTTCATTCAATTTTAGGCTAGGAATATACCAACAAGCAGATAACCATGGCCTTCTAAGAGACGAGCAAAACAATACTAAATTCCTAAACAGTTTACTTTTTGGATGCATAAGTGGTATGTCTGGAGCCTTCTTTGGCAGTCCATTACAGCTTGTGAAGACTCAATTGATGTCATATTCTTCGGATAAAATTGCTGTTGGCACACAACATGCTCATAATGGGATGTTCTTTGCTCTAAGTAAGATATACAAGAAGAATGGCCTATCTGGTTTATGGAGAGGAGCCCATGGAATGATGATGAGAAACTCAATAGGATCGGCTGCCCAGATATCTTCATATGCTGTGTAAGGCAAGATTTTGTTTGTCTGTTCAATTCATGTTTGGTTCTTCCTTATTATATTGAAGAGTGAAAAGCTATTTGGTTTAAGCGACAATCTTGCAACTTTTTGGGAGAGCAATTTCAAGCTTAAAATTTGGAAAAAATTAAACAAAAAAATCTTCACCTATTTGAATTAAGTAAACTAAATTGAAGTTCAATTAAAAACAAACTGTTGATGCTAATACCAAATGAAACACACTTTTAATTATAAAGATAGATGTTGCATATTAAGTGAAATATTGCTTAAAACAAATGGCCTTTTACCCCTTGATATAGTAACATCATTGATTGTTTACGAACAGACAATTCCATCATCTTTCCTATTACCGATTTTAGTTTCATCAATGTTAAATATAAAGAACTTCTTCACTGCTGTTGTTGTTTAATTTAGTTTTAGTAAATTAATTAATAGATCATAAGTTTTATGAGGAAATAAGTTAATAAGGATATTTTTTTTCTATTTGATTTATCTTTGCTGTCAATGCTGATGAGAAATAAACGAAAAATTTGTGATTTTAAAATAAATAGAAGAACAACCTTAATTCATATTTAGGTACATACTATTTATTAATGTATTTTTTTTGTGATTTTAATCTAGATTAAATCCATTCATTAAAAAACCTAAGGGAACAGTTTCCTAACATGACAGATTGCTTGGTCATGTTGGTGATTGATTGATCAATGGCAACATATATTTAACATTCTAAATTTGACTAATATTATTTTCTCTGCATGTTTTTTAAAATCAGCTGATAGGTGGGATGTCTACCATAACTAAGGGTTACACAAAAATTCCTTAGAATAACAAGAAAACATTCTCGAGATTGGAAGCTTTTAAATGCTGTAAAAATCGCATCAATACATTTGTAGTTTTTATCTATTACAATTTGTGTATTAATGTCATCAATGTGTATTAATGTCATATCTGATCATCGATCATCAGATTCTCATTCATTTTTATGAGATATATTATGATTTTCTGCTTAAATTAAGATATTGCTTCATTCCATTTACTACTCTCCATTACGCCTTGTATAAATAAAACATTAACAAATTGTTTTAGATGCAAAGAATGGATGGACAATAACAACATGTTCCAACAATCAAAATACCTCTCTGCATTTGTTGCAAGCAACATCGGTGCCCTCGTGAAGACTGTATGGTTAACACCCATGGATGTTATAATGACCAGACTGTATAATCAAAGTAAGAACTTATTTTCTCTGTTAATACTCAGTCATATGAGCTTATTTCAAGTGTTTTTTTTTATTTTATGAAAATATATGAACAGCCCCAAACTAGGAGGCTATCCTCTCAAGCTCTCTCTCATCTCATCTCTCAAGGCTACCTAAGCAGGAAAAAAAGGATGCCTTTTCTGTTGCTGCCGCAATCATACAGTGCCATAAAACCATAACTATGTAAACCAAATAATATGTTTCCCAAACGTAGTGACCAAACAATATTAGTTAACCATGAAATATATCGAGAATTCAATAAAACTACAAAATCATAATAAGAACATGTAAAATAATAGTGAACGAAACATAAACAACTTAAAAGTCTTTAACACTAAAGACTTTAACCTCGAATTTGACAAACTGCGACACGACAGAGAGTAAATCCTAAATACAGAGACCAATGAGACAATAATTCAATCTCTTTTTTTTTCCTACCTATGCTGATAGCCTTGAGAGGCTATTTCAGCTTCGCCCTAACGTGTGTAGGTGAGCTCACGGGTCTCAAACCGGAGTGTTGGTAACACTGGCCCTAGCAAGAGCAGTGCTTCGCAGAATCTACCACCGGATCGGAAACGCGACCCACTGAGAATATCCGGCGAGAAACTCAGTGGGCTGTGTCTATGGGTTAATTCACTCGTCGAGCCCTTCGTCGCAAGCGATGGGTTTGACGAGGACGGCGACCGATGTTTGTGGTACCTAAAAGCACAGTTAATGGATCGGGATCAATCTCTCGTCTTGTATTAATACACAACAATAGAATCAAAACATATCCTCTAAAAATCTCTCCTGAATTGAATATAAAGTGCATAAAAATGCTTAAAAACACAATTTGTTTCTAGACGTGGACGCTAGCGGCAATGGTGTCCTCTACAAAGGTATAATAGACTGCGCTCAGAAGATAACCAAAACTGAAGGGATCCCGGCCTTCTATAAAGGTATGGGCCCTTCGTACTTACGGCAAGCCCCGCACACAGTGCTACTGCTAGTATTCTGGGACATCCTCAAAGATCTACAAAAGAAAATAACGAACGAATCTAATATTATAAAAAACGAAAATTTACGATTGAAAAGTTGATGTGTCAAATTAGAATATCGTCTTTGACTTGCTTGTGAAGTTCTACATATGGAGGGTAGAGGTAAGGAGAACAGTCTCTGTGTGTAAAAAGTGTCCCTTAAAATCTGCTTAATAAAGGTGGCGCTACAGTAGCAACCGGATAAATTTTAAGAAAGGCGCTGAAAGTTATTAGAATAAGATAGGGAAATAAAAAGGACGAAAGAACTGTAAGCACTACAAATCCCAAAAATTATGTTATTTAAAGCTGATAAGAAAATGCAATCGATGTCTCCACGTTTTACCACAGCAATAATTGTAGGTTATATTGACGAAATTAGTTTGTACTACGTAAACATGTGAGGTTTTGTATATTACACTGTCACTAACTACTCTAATCATTAAATATATTAAATTTCCTAACTCAGCGTAGTTCAATCCGTTAACTGCTCAATTCATATCATACCTTGTGCCTATGCTAGCGCCATTCTGGAAGATTTTTGAACTGTTAATTAGTGCTGAAAGTGGGACACTTTTTCAAGCTTCCTCCCATATGAGACGGCTCTCCTTACCTCTACCCTCCATAGTTTTACAGCCTTGCCTTACAGCAATACAACTTAAACTTAATAATTTTTGGGCTGTTCTTTCGATACTAGGTTTGAACTCTTACAGGTTATACTCTCGAGTAGTTTACAAGCAAGCCTTTTTGCCGCTCAAATTTTAGACTTGAAACAAAAAAATCTGATTTAGTACTTAGCATTTTTATATTATATATTGTATTATTTATTTATTTTAAACGTCTACAATCCTTTATGCGTCAATCGACGTTCATAGCTCACATAATATTACAGTTTACCAAAGGTTACCAAAGGTTTGATACGGCGTGTCAAATATAAACTGATATAAAATACCACATGCTACATGTATTTAATCAGAATATTGAAGTTATTAGATCTATCGATCTATCTATCTATCTTTCAGCCTACATAGGTCCAATGCTGGACATAGGACTCGATAGCCTCACTGCCTCACCATAAAAACTATGAAAACCTAAAATATGTTAAGTAGTGCAAAAATAATGTTGAAGACAAACATATGTTTCGGTCTTCACATATAATAAAATAGCTTTAATAGGTAGTTCAAAGTTAAATACTCTACTTGAAGAATAATTCAAAACTTGACAGTTATAAAGTGTGGTTATAAAAGCAGGAAGTAATCTGTGTCATTTAACACAACAATATTTGATTTCAAAATCAGCGTGCCTAAATGCAACGGCAATCGACTTAAAAAGTATATCGCGCGTATATAAAAAGTATATATATAGTATATAAGTATAATACTTTGAACACCCAGGTATTATAAAATGTAATTCGTTTTACAGAATCTCAAAGAAGTTTAAAAGCTTATTACATTACTTAAAAATGATTATTTTAAATCAGATAACATGAAAGGCTTGCAGTTAAATAACCAGTGTAATCCACGCGATTTCTTTATCAAGATATCAGTGGGCTTTTAATTTATAGTTGGAATATTTGAGGCTCGCAACGAATATTTTAAGTTGTACATGCGTATATAAGTGACTTTAACGGATTTATTGATATCCATGCGACCTTTAAAATAAAATTTCGTTAATAAAATATATCAAAAACATACGTAGTCGTAACTGCTGAATAAAAATAATCACGAACAATGTCGTTAACAGTTTTAAAAAAAAAACGATCATTTTTGTCGATACTGGTCTTAGAATTGACTTAATTGATTTTAAAAGCTGAATCTCTGTGACTGCAGAGCACATGCTAATACTAGCCGCTACTGTATCATACAGTATGTTTTTTTTTTTAAGTATCAACGCTTCATTATGTATAGATATATCTCTAATTATGATCAAACAACACTAAAGCTTTTATGTGATTGTAATTTTATTTTAATTCTATATATATCAGTGTATTGAATAATCTAGCATTCTTTAATGAATTTTAAGATTCATAAATTCTTAGTTCAATAAGTAGCTCGAAGTGGTTGCGCCAATATTGTACATCGCCAAATTTTTATCGCATACTCAGTTCTCACAGATCTTTCTATGTAAAAGGATACGCAATTTTAATTTTATTTAATAAGGCTTCCTTATTAATATTGTTAGTAATAATAATAATAATGGACGAAATCAAAATTCATCACAATCACAAAAACGCTTGAAAAATATTCATTCATAGATCTTATTGAAGATGTAATCAGATCATATAGTTCAGATCTATAAGTATAATATAGGTAGATATAATTATCAAGTATATTAGATTAGTATTGCATTAGTACCTGTGATAGAATAGCCTGCCGTTAGTTACGCAAATCAGTGTATGAAAAAAGTATTATTATGATTCCTATATATTTTTAATAGAATCTTATTAGTCTGTAGTCTCGTAAATTACAATCTCATAATATATTAAAATGAATATTTAGCATTTAACTGAAAGTACAAATCGATAATTTTTAATAGCTGAACCCAAATTACCATTATTTTTTACTTGTTACAATATGAAAACTGTAAATGATGTACAGATTTACCTTCAAAGTATTTTATGAATATTAGAAAAAAATACATAGAACCATTAAAATTAATTAGAAATATTTATTAAAGACCATAAGGACGTGATACATGATACAAGGATATGATATGTTGATAATAATTTAATATCCAGATGTTGGTCATAATTACTAATAGTACTACATAAAACATAAGTCAATAACAGACTTAATCACGTAAACCATAGTTTTATTATCTAAGATTCCGACAATTATCTACAGAAGGTAATCAACCTTACGCAATTCAGATAAGTATTTTTTTCCAATACAGACTTCAACTTAATTCAGAATACATTTTCAAGATGAGATTATTAGATTATTAGTCAACATTTTTATCTGTTTTATTTAGTACATATACGCCTAAGGCATCCAAATACAACGTTCCTAAACATCAAAGCTGTTACCTATAAAGTTTAAAATTTTAAAACGCAATACTTTTTAATTATTTTAAATTAAAGATCCATATTTTATTAATAGATAGTTCATTCGTAAATAGCAGATTGTAATTTAAACAAAAAAACATATGCTTTCAAATGTTTTCCGAATTTCCCGCCGAAATACTCGAAACTGTCATTTGACGTTAAACGTCACATTTACCTAATGTCGGTTGATGTAATTAACAGAACCTTTCACTGTAATCTTGAAAAGTCACGTGTAATGTAACAAAGTTGCGTTCACTCTCGCTCTAGTAAAGTGCGGCAATTTTTGTTGATTTGTTGTTGAGTTGATTCTTTGTTAATTTCCGATGTGAGCTATTTATTATTAGAATTGTTAACTTTTATACCAAACACGAAAATCTTTGGTCGTCTGCAAAACTATTTACAAAAATATTTGTTAATATTTTTATGTTGTTGAATAGTGTTTAAGCTGTTAATAGCCGAGCTAATTGAATAAAATTGTCAATATAACTATATTGTTGTGTTGTAATTTTATATGTTAAATAAATTTGTTGAATCATATTCTGTTGTTTATTTTAAAACTTTATGAAATAAATTTTAAGGATCGTCTACTGTGGTTGGCGCTACAATTCTTCCTATTCATGGAAAAAAGTATAAATGCTTCCGAGAGATTTGTGTTACCAATATCATCAAATCATTAAATAACTAATTTCAAAATTTTTAATTGTTTTCAAATGGTCATTAAGACTATTTTTGGAATAAGATTTCATTGAATGATTGTTTTAATAACTTTAATATAGTTTAGAGGTCAACGACAAAAACTATTATACATAAAACCATATAAAGGGATAAAAAAATTAAATCCCCATGCTTGTGACGTCAGATTTATCTGAATTTGTTTTTATAAGATACTAGTCAAAAAATGGATACGCTGTGAATATTGCTGAATTTAAAAAAATCGCGCTTGTTATTACCTATTACTTTCGATGACGCTCTTACAGAAACAATCTGGGAAATGCCAACTTTTAACTGAACTAGGTGAGACGGACCGAAAACAAAACCAAACGAGTTTACCACTGATATTATTCCCTTGTCTATTGAACAGCAACAAACTAAACATCTGTGGATATCTACTAGTTGCCACTAGTTATTAACATTGCTAATCTTATGCCTCAGCTTAGGCAGGGCCCCAGTAGGGTCAGGTCACTGTTAAACATCTAATGGACGGTGGGCACATGCCCGGCTTAGCAAGAGAAAGATAGAGCATGCTTATCATCAAACCTTAATACTCTGCCACAATTTGTTCAATGCTACTATAATAATATCTATGAGTATACACGCGTCACACAATTGAACTGTTGGATTTCCAGGAACAATTTCGCAAAATGGCTGCCAGACAAGATGGCGTCGGCCGTGACGTCACAGATCTTTTGATGGGTGGAGTTTCTGCTATGTTCGCAACAATGTTCACAAACCCTATAGAGGTGGTAAAGACTAGACTTCAACTACAAGGAGAAATGAAAGCTAGAGGCCACCACGCTGTGTTTTATAAAAACGTACCTCACGGGCTGTTTGTGATAGCTAGAACTGAGGGTATAGCTGCTCTACAAAGTGGATTACCGGCTATGCTTGGGTTCCAGTTCTTTTTGAACACATTTCGGTGAGAAATTTATCGATGTAATAAAATTAAATTATGTATATGTCGACGGGTGAAGGCTCTTTGGTTAAAACCATATTGTTGCAAATTTACAGGAAAGTCATTTAACGTTTAAAATTTGGTAAAAGCATCATTAAAAAAAAGCTTCTTCAGCTTTACTGGTGGTAGGACCTCTTGTGAGTCCGCGCGGGTAGGTACCATCGCCCTGCCTATTTTTGCCGTGAAGCAGTAATTCGTTTCGGTTTGAAGGGTGGGGCAGCCGTTGTAATCTGATATCTTAGAACTTATATCTCAAGATGGGTGGCGCATTTACGTTGTAAATGTCCATGGGCTCCAGTAACCACTTAACACCAGGTGGGATGTGAGCTCGTCCACACATGTAAGCAATAAAAATAAATATATATATTTGAATGTGGTAAACATAATTGAAGTTAAATTCAAAGTATCGAATTGTTGATACCAATATCAAATAAAACGAACCTTTAATTACAAAAATAAATTTCGCGTATTAAACGAAGTCTAGCTTAAACGAAATAGCCTTTTACCTTTTACACCTCGATATGCATAAACATACCTTAAAATCATGTTTGCTTTATAATAATATGTTATTTATGTAACATTTGTACCGGTATTTTCCAACGTGGGGCCCATACCCCATAAGGGGGCAATTTGATAATTAAGGGGGGCTACCGCACTAAATAAAAATAAAAAAATTTTTTGAATTTGAATTTCTCTTTTGTTATATTTTTTGAAATATTACTTACAGTGTTCTGATAACAATTTCATAGTGATTTCTTCCTAAAACATATCATTTATCTTTCTTAAGTGAGGGGGGGCCATAAAATTTGTAGAAATGTTACAGTGGGGCATGGCACAAAAAAAGTTTGGGAAACACTGATCTATACCGTGTGTTGTTTTGTTAGGTTGGGTGTTTACCGTATCAGCGAACGACGTGGGCTGACCACGGACAGCTCAGGGCGCACCTCAATCATCAAAGGTGCAACGGCTGCGGGAATAGGTGGAGCCCTTGGATCTATAGCTGGCACTCCGTTCTTCTTGGTGAAGACGAGGCTCCAAGCTCAAGCTGCCAGGGCTATAGCTGTTGGCCACCAGCACCAGCATGCCGGCACCGCGGGGGCTTTAGCTGACATTTATAGACGAGAAGGTATTAAAGGTACGAACTCGAAACAAATAATAGGAGGTTGACAATAGGAAGGTGACGTCAAAAACATTTATTTAATGAAGACAGATTTATTGTTTAAATTAGTGAACGTGCTCACGGCCCACCCGGTTTTAAGTGACTACTGACACATGAGTTCTAAGGTCTTAATTTTTACAGTACAACGACTGCCCTACCCTTCAAACCGAAACGTATTATTGCCTCATTGTAGAAATAGGCAGATGGTGTTGGTGGTATTTACGTTGTAGATGTCTATGGGCTCCGGTAATCACTTAACACCAGGTGGTCCGTGAGCTCGTCCACACAACAACGCAAAAAATAAATGAAAAAAGTTAAGATCATACTTTCCGGTTCGAAGGAAGAAAGTTTTTATGTAGGTATAAAATAATTCACATACGATCTCATATCAAAAATATTACGATGTTTATTATTAATATTAAATAGGAGATGTATGGAAATGGTAATGCAAGGTAAAGGGGTAAGAGGTCGACCGAAGGAGACATGGATGGAGTGTGTGAATGACGATATGAGAGAGAGAGAGAGAGGAGTGAGTATTGAGAAGACGGCTGATTGAGCAGAATGGAAAAGAAAGACTCGCTCTGGCGACCCACCTAGTGGGATAAGGTGGGTACAAAGAAATTCCAGTAGGTAGACGCAGAAACGGCAAGTGATATTGGTCAAAGCTAATCATGTCCTAATTATAACCCGGTAACGATTTACAACTTCTTGACAGGTTTGTTCAGAGGAGTCTACCCTCAAATACCGCGAGGCGCTGTGGGCAGCAGCTCGCAAATGGTCAGCTTCACCTATGCGAAAGAATGGCTTCGGGCACACGACGTGTTTGTGACGTCGCCGCTGGCGCTGTCCTTCGCCGGCGCAAACCTCGGCGGCCTCGTGATGACGCTGTGCTTGAACCCTTTCGACGTAGTCGCTACTAGATTGTCTAATCAAGGCAAGTTAGCCTCAGAACTTTTTCTTAGGTGAACCGATTCTAGTGTTTTCCCCCCTTCCCCTCCCCTCCCCTTTTTCTCCCCACCTATTCGCTGGTAGCCTAAGAGGCTATTCCAGCTACGGCCCGACGTGTAGGTGAGCTCACGGGCTCAACCCGAGAGTTCTCAACCTCATCCGGCGAGAAACTCAGTGGTTTTTGTGACATTGTGTCTATGAGTTAGTTCGCTCGTCGAACTCTTCGTCGTAATCGACGAGTTCAATGGGGACTTTTATTTTTCTCCCTACCTAATCGTTGGTAGTGGGGCTATTCCAAATTTATGCGGACCGGTAGGTGAGCTCACGGGCTTAACTTGAGAGAAGTGTTAATGCTGTTGGTTCGCTGAATATACCACCGGATCGGAATCGTGACCCATTGAGAAGATCCGGTGAAAAACTCAGAGAGCTGTGTCTATGGGGAGTTGACTATCACAATAAATTAACGAACATTAAAAATCTACATTTCGAACTCAATGCTCAAACCCGCGTTCAGGTACCAAATCTTTAATGATATACGTAATTGAAGACAACTGGATGAAAGGGATATGATACAATTTAGACGGCTGGACGAGCTCACAGCCCACCTGGTTGTTAAGTGGTTACTGGAGCCCATAGACATCTACAACGTAAATGCACAACCTACTTTGAGATATAAGTTCTAAGCTCTCAGCATAGTTACAAGGGCTGCCCCACCCTTCAAACCGAAACGCATGACTGCTTCACGGCAGAAATAGGCAGGGCGGTGGTACCTACCCGTGCGGACTCACAAGAAGTCTTACCACCAGAAAAAACAAACCTACAAAAAATATATTTTGCGTAATTACTGGTAATAGGGCGTTTTGTGAGCCCGCATGGGTAGGTACTGCCATCTCATCTACTGCTGCGGAGTAGCAGCGTAACTTCGACCTATAATTTCAATGGTTTCCAGTAACCACTTAATATTAAGCCGTGAGTGAGATCGCCGATTTATGCCATAAATAAAACAAGGCTCTCACAACGTATGTAACTGTACCACAGCTGTGGACGCCCACAACCGCGGGCTGCTGTACCGTGGGATGATCGACTGCTTCGTCAAGATGGTGAGGTCCGAAGGCGCTTCTTCGCTGTACAAGGGAGTCGGGGCCAACTACATGAGGCTCGGACCGCACACCGTCCTGCTGTTGGTCTGCTGGGACCAGCTTAAGATATTAGAAGACTACTTAAGGAAGTAGTAACCTATTTATTGTTATGGCAATACTAATGTTTTTTTGACGGGTATCACTATTAAATAGTAATACAGACTGTGTATTAAATGTATACTATTATGTAGTGTTAATAATTAATGCTGAAACGATTTATATGAATTATTAAAAATAATTATGTATTAAACAATTATATTATTGTTTGTGAACAGTAAACGTATCGGTCCTGTGAAATTTATTTGGTATTGAAAAAAAAATCTGCAAAATAGCTTTTTTTTTAATCACAAAAACCAACAGACTGCACAAAATTGCCCTAAGGAATAACAAAACGAATTCAATTGCTAAAGCAAAAACAATAAACTACGAACCTTACATATTAATGCATAATATATATATATATNTAACCAATCTAAATACATATTGAATATTTATGAAGTATAACCATAACTAACATTTTGGGCAAGTTCTCCATCCTACGTCACATAACAACGTTGATGAACGTGGCAACACTCATCAACTAAGCAGGTTCTTGGCTGAGCCTTTTTTTATTGCTCTTATAGGCAGACAAGCATACGGCCCACCTGATGGTGAGTGGTTACCGTCGCCCATGGACTTCAGCAATGCCAGGAGCAGAACCAAGCTGCTTGCTCGCCCACCTGTCTTGGTGAAACTGGAAAGGCACCAGGGTCATCAGTAATCCCTCATTCACAAAAAAAAAAAAAAAACAGGTTAGTTCTGCAGCACACCACCAGTCGTAAACTGCTTTTGTGCAAGCAACATAAATAAAACCGAATGCCCGATAACAACAGGGTCTACATTCCGTTGACGGAATCGGACTTGCAAACACTCTTATCGCCTTATCAGTGTAGGGGAATGATACCCCGCCCCGCTTAGCTTACTAAGCGTCGTTACTAATCACGTCGGGGTCACCAGTGTGAGGTTCATTGGGAGATGAAGGATGAAGAAGCGTGTGCGTTGGTTGTTTTTTGCGTGTTGTCCTTCATAAACCTCATCGGAGCGGTCAATAAAACATTACTTGTAATTACATGTTTATTCGCATCAGCGACCGCGGTGGATCGCTGCACGTTGACCACTGACTGACTAACGTATGCTGCTCATTACTATATGCCCAATAAATGCATACTGAGCTAAGCGGGGCGGGGTATAATTCCCCTACATCAGCAATAAATAAAATAAAACAATAGAAGAGTTATATACTTAAAAACTTTATTATAAAGTCGTCGATTAACAAACGGACGTATCGTAATATTACATTGGAAAATTAAAGTAAATATAGTGTCTTTTTTTTTAAATGTAATCTTTCTAAAACTAATTTGGTGCGACGGATTGTTCTTCAATATAATTTTACGTTCTACAATTAAAATTCAAAAAAGAACTTTGAAACAGATTGTGCGTTAAAAATTATATGACACTCACGCTGACCTTCCGACGATAAAAAAGAAAAAAAACATACGGATTATAAACTTGTGTATTTGTACCAAGCAAAGAGTACCTATTTGCGTGACCACGCAGTCATGGCTACGTAAGCGCACAAAAACGGTTTTTTTTTAAATATAACAAAAGCCCATAGCTCAGCCATTTTAATCTAAATATTTATAAATAAAAATCGTGTAATAAAAATCAAATCCGCAAAATTATAATTTTTATAATTACTAATGGTAGGACCTCTTGCGAGTCCACACGGGTAGGTACCACCACCCTATTTCTGCCGTGATTTGATTACAGTTTGGTATCGTTCATAGTTTAAATCTATGTAGTGTCTCGGAATGGATTGAGAAAGTTCTGGAAAACGAACACCGCTAGGTGATTTCTGATATGATAAAATAAAATAAAAAAACTTACGATCGATATTTTACTAGTATTTAGTGCGGTGCGTAGAGTTGCATTTGACGCGAAACTTCAACATACTATAATATAACCTATTCTACTAAATACTACTATATACTATACTATATAATCTATCTATTTTGTAGGCAGCGGCTTGGTTCTGCCCCTGGCATTGCTGAAGTCCATGGGCGACGGTAGCCACTCGCCATCAGGTGGGTCGGATGCACGTCTGCCTACAGGGGCAATAAAAAAAAATTGGTAAAAAATATTCGTTGTATTGTGGTTTATTTCTATTTTGTGTTCGGGATTTGGTTTTCTTTATATAAAGATCTTTCTTTAAATAAATTTAAGCAAAATTCTGAGATTTTAGATTTGCGACAGTTTTACCTAATGTTAGTACGTCATTTGGCGTATATGTTCGAAAATTCGTGCTAATATTGTATACCTTTCCCCAAACGGAAGTTGGAAGTATTTTGATGCTGATGCTCAATTAAAAAATACCTCCTGTTTTAATTTACGAAAACGCTTTTTACACACCCTGTATATAATTAATTTCAAACTATACTTTATATCTTCACAGTTAAGGTTCAATTCGGATTACTGCGAACACGAATTTGATTCGTTTTACTTACACATTAATATTAAAATTGAATTGTAAACATTTTATATCGCAGAGTGAAAGTTGACTTAAGCTATTTATATATATTTTGTGCTATCTAACCTAAAACATTACACCAAAGCTTATAGTAAATTTATATAATGTATATTTAAGAACATTTGTACTTTGATTTTTTTTTAATATAAACAACAATTAAGTAAAAATTGGTGGATAAAGATTATATTTATGTAAAGTGACAATACTTAGTATTGTGTCTTCGGTTAAGGCGAGTCTTTGACATAATAATTAAAACTACTGTTACGGTTTAATTTCGCGTTTTTTTTTGTCATTGTTTATTAATTAGTATTTGTAATTAATCAGTGTTTGACTGACTCGAATGTGATGAACTGTGTGCTTAGTGCGAGTTTTTTAACGTTCTCGATAGCGTAAAAGTTAACTGAAATTTGTATGCAGTTAGAACAGCGCCCCTAGCGGCAAACGTAGGCAAACGATCAACTCAATACAAATTTTAGTTAACTTTTACGCTAGCGACAACGTTAAAAAACTCGCACTAAGTACACAGGTTCGTTTGCTTTTTGTATGGGTGTTTATTATCTATATATGTATATATTTAAACTTATATACATATGTTTGTCAGTTCCTGATACGTGTAACACAGGGAGTACTAAATCGAGGCCAGATGACCATGCGTGACTTTTTCCCAAAAAAAAATCCAAATTTTTTCATATACTTGGGTTTTCACCTTCACTAAATGAAACTGTCAGAAGTTAATAATCTGCTATTAGTTCGTTCGGTACCAAATGAAACGTGAATAAATATCGAGGGATAAAAGATTATTTGCTTTAAGCGATATATTTGCAACTTTACAGGAGAAGCTATTTAAAGTTTAAAATTTGAAAAAAAAATCATAGCAAAAAAACTTCTTCGACTATTTAAATGGGGTAAAATTAAATTAATGTTCAATTTAAAACATCGAATTGTTGATACTGATACCAAATAAAACGGACCTTTAATAACAGCGCTATGACATGTCCTTCTTCAAACGAGGCTTGCGGAGAGTACTTAGCGGTAGGCAGCGGCTCGGCTCTGCCCCTGGCATTGCTGATGTCCATGAGCGACGATGACCACTTACCATCAGGCCGTATGCTCGTCTGCCAAATATGGCAATAAAAAAAAAATAAAGATAAATGTCGCGGATTACACGAAATGTCGCTTAAACCAAGTAATCATTCACCGCTCGATATATATTTTTATAGAAAAAATGACGGTAGTCACAAAATTCTACTAATTATCATTAATCTTCATTAACAGTCGCATAATGACAATTCAAAACGAAAGATTAAACCGTATAACCATAGTAATATTGATCACGTTACAATACTTATATAATAAACTATAACGTGTAAAATGATGGAAGCGTTCATTTTGGTAGAATTCTGCTTAACACTATTATGTTATTGAGCATTATGCACACGTCGATTTATCTTTAATTATAAAATAAATTTAGTTCTAGAATTATTCTTTCGTACGACTATCAGTGGAGAATTTATATTTAATAAAAAATATACATCCATTTATAATTTGGCTAACACGCTTATCGCGATTAATGGCGTCTTAGTACAATCACATTTAATAACAAAACAATTTTCTACATTACGAAGTTCAACTTCTACTAACTATAATGGGTAAGAATTAATAAATCTTTAAAAAAACTAACAGAGAGACTAATGAACAGTCGGATTCTAATATTATTAATATTAGAATAGAATAGAAACCAAGCCAGTCTTAGTTTATAAAATGTATAGAGACACTGAAATACGCGAATAATATACTAGAATAAACAGTCTGTACGCGATGACGTCATACGTCAGCATTACGCAATTGTGATGTACTGAGGGGTCTGGAGCGGAACCCTTGGCTGCATAGGAGTGATACTTGAGCCGGAGTCTTTCCTCGTGTCTCGGGGAAGTACAGTCTGCAAAACATACAAGTTGATATTTTAATGATAAATTCTATTTCTTTTTTTCTATTCTATTTTAATGATAATGATAACCTCTTTGGTCCATATAGACAATTTAAATAGTCACAAATAACGTAATGTAAAAAGTAATAGTTTTAAAGGATTTTGGTTTCATTAACCCGACCGTTTAACCGATATTGATTAACCCGTGGTGCAGCTATTAGCGCTCCTGACTGCTGGATGAGGGTTGATGAGTTCGAACAGATTCTAATCGAGAATTCAACATCGACCTCACGTCTCCAAGAAACTGGCCGCTTTCACGATGTGATATCTATGGGCTCTAGTAATGATTTAATGCTAAGTAGTTGTGAACAACTATCTAAAGAGTGGAATAGAAAAAAAAACATCCTGTATATGATGGATGTGCAGTGCGAGACGTTAGCGAGGCAAAAAGAGACGTATGAGTTGTGAGCGAGACAGAGATAACGAAAGGGCATGCCGTGACTATTAAAGTCGACGCATTATGAACAGCCTCGTCATAAATCATATTGATCTGTCTGTCTCGCTCGCACTTACAGATCTCCTAGAGAGGTGGAGTGATGTGCGTAAGAATTATATAGTAGACGAATTTAGATATAAATAAAAAACCAACTCGATTGAATATTAAGCTCAACTATCCTAATCTAAGCCTGATGATCGTGCGCTGAAGTTAATTATCAAAAGTTCAAAATAACTGACCTCACAAAGACGTACAGGGCTGCGGTAACGGCGGAGAACACCAAAAAGGAGTAGGCGCCGATGGTGTCCCGCATCGTTTGGAAGGACATTCCGATGAGAAAGTTCCCCCCCCAGTTCGCCAACGAGCCCCACGCCATGGCGGCGGGGCGCGGCGCCACCTCGAACATTTCTGAAACGAATTGTAGAAATTGCCGACTTCTTTTTCTTTTCCTACCTATTCTAGTAACCTCGAGGGGTTTTTTTATTGCTTAGATGGATGGACGTACTCACAGCCCACCTGGTGTTAAGTGGTTACTGGAGCCTATAGACATCTACAGCGTGAATGCGCCACCCACCTTGAGATATAAGTTCTAAGGTCTCAAGTATAATTACAACGGCTTCCCCACCCTTCAAACCGAAACGCATTACTGCTTCACGGCAGAAATAGGTAGGTTATTCTAGATTTACCGAACTAGTAGATGAGCTCGCGGGGCTCAAACCCGACGACGTTGCTAACACTGGCCCTAGCAAGAGCCGTGCTTCGCAGAATCTACCACCGGATCTGAAACGCGACCCACTGAGAAGATCCGGCGAGAAAATCAGTGGGCTGTGTCTGAGGGTTAATTTACTCGTCGAGCCCTTCGTCGCAAGCGACGGGTTCGACTTGAACGATGACCGGCGCTTCGGGTACCTAAAAGCACCGTTAGTGGATCGGGAGGAAAACGCGTCTCAAAACGTTCTATTGAATTAGACGAGTGAGTGACTTACCGCGTCGAGCTGTTAACGAAGCCGACCCAGACAGATATAAAAAAAGCACTTTGCACACTTCCCTACTTTTTATTTAAAAGAACTTAATTTACATACATTATTTCACTGACTGACTTCCGAATTCCCTATTGGCAGAACAGTGCCGCACGCGGTCTAAATGTTGACTGACTTTTAAATTTGTTATAGTTGTTTGCTAAGTACGACTGCGCGGTGCGCTTTAGTTGTGTGAGTGACCAATCTGTATACGCGTCAATGTAGGCGTGACAGCACGTACCGTTAGCAAAACAAAAACTCATTAATTCAAGTTATGGATTTCACCCATTTTTATATTCTATATCTATACGTATAACTAAACCTTATAATATTTGTAGATCGAAATATGTTAAGTATGAACTCACCGGACGCAATAAAATACGCTATAGGTCCAAGACCGAACCCGTACGCGATGACGTAAGACAACACGGCCACTATGCACACGTACGGCATCCAGGGCGCCGCGTCCTGAAATATAATTTAACGGAATATAATATATAGAGGCTCGTTGGTTTTCTTTATTGACTCGTGAAATCTTCAAAAGAGTTCACATTTTAAAGCGTAGTTGTAAATCTAGAAACTGTCGATTTTTAATTTGTTCTATTAATTGTTTATACAATGATCAGTTTGTCCTATTAATAGTTGATCCAAAGATCAGTTTGTTCTATTAATTGTTTATACAATGATCAGTTTGTCCTATTAATAGTTGATCCAAAGATCAGTTTGTCCTATTAATAGTTGATCCAATGATCAGTTTGTCCTATTATTAGTTGATCCAAAGATCAGTTTGTCCTATTAATAGTTGATCCAATGATCAGTTTGTCCTATTATTAGTTGATCCAATGATCAGTTGTCCTATTAATAGTTGATCCAATGATCAGTTTGTCCTACTATTAGTTGATCCAATGATTAGTTTGTCCTATATATAGTTAATCCAATGATCAGTTTCTTCTATTAATAGTTGATCCATTGATCAGTTTGTCCTATTAATAGTTGATCCAAAGATCAGTTTGTCCTATTATTAGTTGATCCAATGATCAGTTTGTCCTATTAATAGTTGATCCAATGATCAGTTTCTTCTATTAATAGTTGATCCATTGATCAGTTTGTCCTATTAATAGTTGATCCAATGATCAGTTTGTCCTATTAATAGTTGATCCAATGATCAGTTTGTCCTATCATTAGTCGATCCAACGATCAGCTTGTCGTACGACCGCTCCAGTGACTGACCATGTAGTTGAGAGCGGCGGCCAGGGCGGCCAGGAGGAGGGCGGCGGCGAGCACGGAGCGCAGCACGAGGGGGCGGCGGCCGGCGCGCGGCAGGAGGCGCACCATGAGCGCGGCCGTGCACACGTTCACGAGTCCCGCCGCTATCGTCGCCAGCTGAGCCTGGTACGCCGTCAGACCGGCCTGCTCGAACATCATTTGCGAGTAGTAGAACACCTGGAAATTTTATCGAGAAATCATTCNCAGGAGGAGGGCGGCGGCGAGCACGGAGCGCAGCACGAGGGGGCGGCGGCCGGCGCGCGGCAGGAGGCGCACCATGAGCGCGGCCGTGCACACGTTCACGAGTCCCGCCGCTATCGTCGCCAGCTGAGCCTGGTACGCCGTCAGACCGGCCTGCTCGAACATCATTTGCGAGTAGTAGAACACCTGGAAATTTTATCGAGAAATCATTCGATGAATTTGTTATAAATCTTTTATATGAGCGCGAAAGAAAAATGACTTAGGGGACGACTGGTCTGAGCGCCATTTAGATTTTTTCGAAGTCTACAATGACCGTAAATGTCCGTAGATGCGAGCTGCGTTTATTGATGTGAGTTTTTATAAACCAAGAAAAAAGAAAAAAACTCGCTTTTTAACGTATGGTAATACTCCTGTGTATAATCCACGATCTTAAATGTCAGTATATGTTTGTACTTCAGCGTGTAATCTATGGAGAATCTGTAATCTATATAGTATCTGTGACAACAATTTGGCGGACTTTTTGGCGGGAACGCGAGGAGTGAAGTTGTGTGATTTGCTTTAATTTGTCTATTAAGTGTTTCCTCTGGTTTAAATATATAGTATCGGTGGTTTATTAACTGTTTAATATCTGTGAAAGTGCACAAATGTGGGAAAATGAAACAAAGCCGCTGGACGTAACTTCTCGTGATCCTCCAAAAAGTCCACTGAAAAAAACTCAGTAAATGACCACCATTTTAATGAGATTATATATTTCATCCCATTTCATTTAATTTCATCCCAGTTGATTAATGTCCCAAATTAATCATCTTCATTTCATTTCATTTCATTTCACTCCATATTATCATTTTTCATAAAATTACGAATATAAAACAAAATAAGACATGACTTAAAGGTCTTAGTTACCAGGTCATAAAATCCGAGCGATAAAGAGATTACAAGTGTGTGTTTTTTCTTTTTTTTTGTATAGTGTAACACAAGCACAAATATGAAGGAAGGAACATGGCTTCTCGGATTGTCTCAACAGGTTTATGAAATTCTTACATTTGATTTTATTTTTCGCGGCCCTTATAGGTTTGAGCTTGAAGTACAAGACTTGACCTTTATGGGCAAGATCCTTTAACTGGTCTGAATAGATAAAAAATAAATCTATCCAAGCTGACAAGTGATTATCGCGATTTTGGGCGGGAACGTGATGGCAAAAGTGGTATGTGTTGTTTTGTTATTTTTGTGTTCCTTCAGATTTGAACGTATAACAACGGTAATAAAATGCATAAGTATGAGAAAATGATACAAAACCGCTGAAAGTCGCTTTTCGGGTTTTGCCTAAAAGTCAACTGAAATTTCATTAAATAAGCACAATTTACCGAAACTTTATTTCATCTTATCTCATCTCGTTTTACTTCAATTGTATCCCTACAGATTACAGTCTCAAATAAATCAACTTCATCTTATTCCGCTGCATATCTTTTTAGATAGACACACGTATGTATTTATTGTAATAATTTAAGATTTTTATTAACTCTGGCAACAATAGCATGGCAAGAAGCTGTTTGCCATATTGAAAAAACAAGGAAGAAGTAATAACCGCGTTGATCCCGCTGGTCTGCTGCCCCGCTTGTAGCGCCACCACCAGGAGCAGCGGCAGGCGCAGGGCAGGCTCCCGCGCCACCTGCAGCATCGAGTAGCGCTGGACGACGGACGCCGTGGCCGCTTCCTCGCGAAGAGTCTCCAGCTCTGACGCCAGCAGGCTCATTGAAACACCGCGGAGACGACTCAACTCTGTTAAGAAAGGTGAATTACCAAGCATCTGTATGGTTTCCCCGGTCATCGTTCTCGTCGAACCCGTCGCTTGTGACGAAAGGCTCGACAAGTAAATTAAGCCTCAGACACAGCCCACTGAATTTCTCGCCGGATCTTCTCAATGGGTCGCGTTTCCGATCCGGTGGTAGATTCTGCGAAGCACGGCTCTTGCTAGGGTTCGTGTTAGCAACGTCATCAGGTTTGAGCCCCGTGAGCTCACCTACACTGAAATAGCTTCTCAAGACTATCATCATAGGTAGGGAAAAAAAACGAAAATTAATTCTTTCGGCAGCGTTCGTGAGGGAAGGTAGTCGTGGACATGATTAGCGTGAGTCATTGTTTTCAAGTCTCTGTAAATGTGGGCTTAAAGTCAGGAGAATACCTAAGTGTTTATTTCTGTATTCTGGTTATTTGGTGATTTATTTCAGTGCCTGTGTTGAATTAGAGTCGATTAGAGTTTGAATTACAAATTATTTTAGGGTTTAAATTGTTTTTTTAAAGGGTTTTTCTCCTCAATCCTAAATATATCATAATATAAATGTTATAAAAATTTACATGATTCATTCAGAAATTCACAGTACCTTCCAAAGCTTTTCCTTCGTCGCGTTTCATAACGTACAAGTACTTCGGGCTCTCCGGCAATATGAACAGTATGGGTAAACACACAATGACTAGAATCGCGTAAGCCCCTAGCAGATACGGCCAGTTGTCCGGGCCCCCTGTGGACGAATGTGGAACTTTAAGGGGCTTCCCCGGGCGCGCGTGACCAAGCTATACTAACTTATTATTAAGCTATTAATTCGTAGCGTTTATACGAGAGATTTTGTAGGTAGGACAGTATTAAGTTGTCCCCGACACTATTAACTTGAAACAGCTATCATTTAACGTGTTTTGCTGTAACATAACCTCTCTTTGAATTTTAATCAACAATACTTTACAATTTGAAGTCGTCGTGGACTAAAGGATAAAACGTCCGGTGCATTCGTGTGTAGCGATGCAATGGTGTTCGAATCCCGCAGGCGGGTACCTATTTTTCTGACGAAATACGTACTAAACAATTGTTCACAATTGACTTCCACGGTGAAGGAATAACATCGTGTAATAAAAATCAAACCCGCAAAATTATAATTTGCGTAATTACTGGTGGTAGGACATCTTGTGAGTCCGCACGGGTAGGTACCACCACCCTGCCTATTTCTGCCGTGAAGCAGTAATGCGTTTCGGTTTGGAGGGTGGGGCAGCCGTTGTAACTATACTGAGACCTTAGAACTTATATCTCAAGGTGGGTGGCGGCATTTACGTTATTGATGTCTATGGGCTCCAGTAACCATTTAGCACCAGGTGGGCTGTGAGCTCGTCCACCCATCTATGCTTAAAAAAAAGTAAGGATGAACTCTGCTCCGATGAAGGCATCATCATCATCAACATCATGATGGCAAGTGAAATAGACAATATAGGTATGACCTCAGTTGTCCATCTTCGAAATCCGAAGCTGGTCGCATCCAGTGAAGTGTTCCCATAGTGAACAATCGCTGTTTTAGATCGTCCTCCCACGAGACGACAGCTGCGTGAGTCTCAGATTGGCTCATGAAGCCATGGGAGCTGGAGTGACTTTATCCTCAAGGCAAAAAAGATAGGTTTCGGAAATGCCCATAAGACTGCGAAAATACCCTAAAGAGAATCTCGTTAAGTTACCGGTTATTTGTTTGAAACTTACCCAACAAAAAATTCAATCCCATAACTTGCCCAACAAGAACACCCACGTTGACCCCCATGGGACACGCGACACCCATGGCCCCAGTTAGTCTGGGCGGCGCCAGCTCCGTCAGGTACATGGGAACTATGCTGGTAGTCAGACCTGGATAATGAAACAACTCATAATTTGGACTTATAGGATAAACTCGAAGCCCGCACGGGTAGGTACCTCCACTGTATTTCTGCCAAAAAGCAGTTTCCGCTTGAAGGGTGACACAGACGATATAAATTGAGACGTAGACCTCATGTCTCAAGGTCAGTGGCGGCTTCACGATGTTTCGGTAACCACTTAACCATTTAATCAATAAAATTATAAACAAGAAACCTTCTAGTCAACTTTTAAGGGGCGACCATTAATTAAGTGAGGCATTTTTGAGAATTTTTAGCCCACTGAGTTTCTCGCGAATCTTCTCAGTGGATCGCGATTCCGATCCGGTGGTAGATTCTGTGAAGCACTGCACTTGCTAGGGCTAGTGTTAGCAAACTCTCTCAGGTTGAGTCCGTGAGCTCACCTACCCGTCCGGGCGTAGCTGGAATAGCATCCTAGGCTACCAGCCAATAGGTAGGGAAAAAAAGAAGAGGATATGTCGATCCTCTCCCCCCCTTAGAACATCTCAACGCCCCCTAAGCAAGCAATCAGGAAAACTACTTTAAATTGCGCTATCGTGTCTTCGTCTAAAAACGTTCTCGAATACGTACACAGTATTGCTGATGCCAATTGTTGAGACGCCAATTGTCGAATCGCCAAATTAAAAACTAATCCTGTAGCAAAAATTTCACTCCTTTGATTCAGTTTCGTTATGGAATTAGTCACCCACTAGTAGGAAAAAGATGAATGAAATCGATATTTCGAGAATATCGATTTTCGAGAAAGATCGTTTCGAATATTAATTAATGTAAGTACCTACTGACTTCCAGAGAGATTACATGACTCTTAAACGAAAGCATAAAGCTCTTTAAATTTGAGCTCTTTAAACTCTTTAAACTTCGATACGATAAGTGCTGTAAATATTAGAATAACAAAATCACTTGACATTAGTTCACGTCGTTTGGTTAATAGTTGCCTAAAAAAATATATCGAACACGTACCTCCGGCTAGACCGACTAACAGTCTCCCGATTATAAGCATCTCCACTGAATTAGCCGTCCGGCATAGTAAGAAGAGCAAAGCTCCCGCGATCCATAGCGCGCCAGTAGCGATCGTTGCCATTTTTCTGAAAAAAAAAGAAGAAAGATAAGCAAAAATTTATCAATTGACAACGAAATAATTAAATATATAAAACCGTTTGACTAACTGTAATCTTTAAATCTGTTCTATTGCAATGTTTGACTTGTTCCTTGAGTTTAGCTTTTGTTAAAAATTGCATATGAAACATATGCTCAGAGTGTAAGTTGCAATGTTTGACTTGTTCCTTGAGTTTAGCTTTTGTTAAGAAATTGTATATGAAACATATGCTCTGAGTGTTAGTTGCAATGTTTAACTTGCTCCTTGAGTTTAGCTTTTGTTAAGAAATTGTATATGAAACTATACTTACTGTATACTGTGTATGTAACTATACTGAGACCTTAGAACTGATATCTCAACGTGGGTAGCGCATTTACGTTGTAGATATCTATGGACTTCAGTAACCACTTAACACCAGGTGGGCTGTGAGCTCGTCCACCCATCTAAGCAATAAAAAAAAACATATGATCTGAGTGTAAGTACAAATCGTTGTTAAAGATTGTTTAAACTTTAAAATTTCACGTTTGACCTCTTGACTAAAACTAGCGAGACGCTCGCCGCGACTTTTAACCCCTTCATGATTATTAAGAGATGTCTTTTCCCAAGCCTACTTACCTTCCGAGGCTATCAGCTAAGTACGAGCCAAGTATAGAGCCGGTACACCCGCCGACGATGAAGATAGACACCACCGAAGACCAAAGAACATTCATCCATTGCTCGTCCAGCACTACATCGTAACGGCTGATGAAACTTTCATTACAGAATTGTTTTATCACCTAGAATCAAAGAGCTATTTTTTTCTCAATTTCACCTAAATATTACATTTCTTTTCTCTATGAATTTTTGAAATGGTTGTTTAGCGCGAATTGCTATTTGCGATAACATCACAAATTCTTGGTATTGTTACGCCGATATAGTAACTCTCTCTCTGAATCTCTGAATCTCTGAATAGTCGAACGAATATCGAAGGATCTAGTAGCGCCCAGAACGCTCGAGAAGTAGAACGCCATCTATTGACAGATAGCGGAAACGATTACTAGAGATGTGTAGAATATTCTCGATAATTCTATTTATCCCGAAATTGAATGAAATTTTATTTATCCCGAACCCCAGCGCGTAACAGTATGTACTTATCCATTCCACGTTCCACTTCTATCTGCCAGGGCTACGACATGTTCCTCTTCAAATAATAAATAAATATATTGTTCGCTTTTCAATTAACTGGCAATTGGTTTCAAAGGCAGCATATTTTTTTGTCTTTAAACACATTACACACAGTCCATCGCAATTCAGTAATATCGATTCTACGGTAGTAGTTGGATAGGTAAATAAAAACTTGTAACTAAACCCGATTGCTTGTATAATTCCGTCGAAAATTACCTCAGCCGGTGTATTAACAACACCGATATTATATCCTACAGGGACGGATGATCCGATGGTGGTGATGACTCCGGCCAATATCAAATAAAACGACCACCCGGTGGCTGTGTACTCGTTCGTCTTAGTCCAATGCTGGTTCTCATTGAATACCTGAAAAATACAGGTCGACACTAACTTGTTAATGGGGTCTATAATAACACTTTTAATGTAGCAAGGTCTGTCGGTAGAGAGCAACTTGAGGTTTAGTAGACCTATAGAGATTTATCATTTTAATTGGAAATAAACTTCTCCTCCAAAAACAAATGCCGTGTTACTTAAAACACACTCCAGTTTTTACAATCGATATTTAAGTTAAGACAACTCTCATTACACTCTGACAGTAAAGGAAAAGCAAAATAAAATCACTAATTACGATATTCATATTACTCTAATACTGTCCTATTGAGGTTTGAAGCGCCCTTAACAGTAGTTTAAGGCTTGGATTGCAGATGTCCATGAACTATAGGTAGTTTTCCAATTACAGCACTAGAGCGCATTATGCGGCATAATGCTCAACGTTGAATGTTCCAACTACAGCAACGCTTCGTACAATCGAGCACTCTCAAAAGTACTGCTCTCGCGTGATGCTCGCAATTGATACCAACTCAGTGACAGAAAATGGACAAGTGTTTTTTCTTGAAGTTGGCATTGATCGAAATTTTTTTTATGTTATCGTTAGTAATATTATTTAATGTTGAAAAAATTTGTAAGGCTTTCGTTTCGTCGTAGTTTCTTAATAATAATCAATGTTAATTAAAACTGTGCTAACTTAGCGCACTCTGCTGATGCATTTGAAAACTAATTCACGTTCCAATTAAGCTTCAGCATAATTCGGCATTGTGCGCCACTGAGTCGCATTATGCTCTGTAATTGGAAAACTACCATAGTCACCATTTACGACCAAGAAGGATCTGACTATCTGCCAATATGTGCAACTTATGTATATCGTTTACTGAACAAATATCGATAGCTATATTTGAATTAGGTACCTATTATAGCTGAAATATTGAATTTATCATTGATCCCACCATGAAGTTCCTTTATGCGTGAAACCCGTTTGATGAGTGGTCACCGTTTTTCCTAGACAGCATTAACCCTTTGAAGTCCACGGTTCACACATATTGGACTAAATACTACCAAATATATTACATTAACCTTAGGTATATAAAGGGTTAATGGCAAAGGGCATTAACACTTCGACTGCCATGTAGGTCACCGGTGCCCTAAGCGGGGCACTGGTGGTAGGATGTATTTTGAGTCCGCACGGGCAGGTACCACAACCCTGCCTATCTCTGCCGTGAAGCAGTAACGCGTTTAAATATTCCGGCGCCTTAGTAAGAAAATTGAGAGAAATGGACATAATTATTTCAGGGCGCCGTGTAGGGCACCAGTAACCTACATGACAGTCAACGTGTTTAATATGAAAATTTAAAACTATTTAAAAATAAAACCCTTTTATATATAACGCAAAGTTTATTGTACTAAACTCGCTGTTTACATAAATCTAAATTCGTACAGATATCGAATATCGCGTAACTAACTATGCACTTAACACCCTAAATATTAAGTTATTACAAAATAATTGAGATCACGGTATATTATCAATGCCTTACATATGAATATTGTATGACTTACATGACTAGTAATTTTATTATCAAAAATACATTTTTGAATGTGTCAAATTCAGAATCAGTTACTTTGAATGTAAAGAATGTAAAGTACTTTATACTAAAATTACGAAAAATGTTAATACAGTCAAAATCTGTTATAACGACATCGAAGGGACTGCTCATATTCAGTCGTAAAAACCGATAGTCGTAACAACCGGTGATGCTTAATGTGTATCGTGCAAGTATGTACATACTGGTCATATAGCATTCAGCCGGGACCTTTGTTCTAGGTTATTATAACCGGCATGTTGTTCTAAACGATGTCGCAGTAAACGGTTTTAACTGTAATTACTTTAAATGGAACGTCATAAAACAGAAATGGTGACCTTTAAAATTGTCACTAGTGACTACTGTGGACGCGCGAGTTCATGTCCATCCTGAGGAATGCGATAGTGCTGTGACCTAATTAATTATGATAATGTCGATACTAACTACCGATTTAGTCAACAGCTGTCAATTTGGTTCAATGTAACTTTTGCAATTTATTAAATAAAATAAATGTGATAAGTAATTACTTGTTTATTTCTAATAGAGAAAAATATTTTTAAATTCCAATTCAATCACTATCGAATGAAAAGACAACCGACAGATCAGAGTTGGAATCAGTATATATCTTTTTTTAATAGGTTTTTTTTTCTATCTGAACTTGTTGGAAGCGGAGTAGTCATGGTTAAATAACATAATAGTGTTAGCGTAAATTTTCGATATCAATAAACGCGCGTCACAACCGTCACTCGGACACGGACAACACTCGACGTCAGACAAATGCGGGCAGGCGGGCGAAGGCGGGGCGAGCTGTCCCCGCGCGTCGCCTCTAGCCCCGATAGACATGAACTCGCGCGCATACAGTACGTGCTTAAGCATTAGCCAAAATATGGGATGGAAGTTTATCAAAATGTTTTTTTTTTAGGTAATATATTTCATGCATCTACATATTACACAATCAGTACAATTTGCGAAAAGTTTATTTGATACATTTCGTTCGTTTAAACTATAATTATTTCGTAAAAATTGAAAGACTAGATTAGTTTTATAGAGAGAGACTAAATTAGTTTTATATAGAAAAACACGGTGTTCCTAATGTCGCTTCTAAAACTTCTTCTGGCAAACCGTTAGTAGCGCGTTCGCTCCGTCGACGGCGCACGGAAAAACCGTGCACACGACATAAATCGGCCAGTACGCGTTGCAAAGCCATCCGGTGAAGACGAAATACGTCAGAGCCAGGGATCCTCCGGCGTGCGTTGCTGCAGCTGAATTACTGATTCAAGGAATCATATTGATATCGACACGGCACACTGTGTATTCAACAAAATACGTCTCTAGAGCTCCTAAGCGTTCTAATGGCAACTGATTTTGGTATTTTCATTGAAATTATTAACCGGCTTCAAATTGAAAAGTTTCTCAATTTTTATTTGGCCACTTTTCTATTCTCCTATTTAGAAAAAAGAGTGAACCGAGAAATATTTGTCTGTTTCACTTATGTTTGAAGTTGCCGCAACTGATAATGCAATGGTTAAAACACATTGTTACTATTATTCCCAAATTACAACATATTTATTAATCACATGACTAGGGTCAAGAGTCCACTTTCGAATCACTAAGAGGGAGAAAAGATATTGATGTTCAAAAACTTCTTACCACCAATGAACCATCAAGACATTGTTTCAATTAAAACAGATTGCAAGTGCACATGTTCGCAGATTTAGTGACAATGGTGCTATTCTTAAATATGTGATTATTTTTAACTAAAATTGCACATGAAATGATTTCATTATAAATGGTGAGAAGCATTTGAAGCAAAAGAGCTAATAACTCAGATAGTTAATAGCGCGTTCATCACTTTTTCACACACCTTCGATTTATACAGGCCTTACAAATTTCCCAGTTAAAGCACTTTTTAGGACTTGTTTTGAAACTTTCGCAAATATCTTTATTATAATTTATATTATGTTTATAGTGTAGATGCAAAAGTGGTGTTTGTAAAGCACTGTTCGAACACAAAATTTAAAGGCGGTTCAAAGCTTTTGCAATGGACATTGAAACAAACACCAAACTCACAAAATTTTCGGGGCTGAGTAACGACCCTACTCGTACCAGCCAGTAGACCACCAAAAAAGCGTTTAGAAGCGGCCGTTGTAATGTTAATGACAAAAAGGATACATATTAGACAAACGAACGGGGTTGACATTGTTATTCCATACATGAAGTTCGCTAGCTCAAGTATTATGAGTGTTACAGATGATGCGAGCCCAATTTTGAACCTGCGAACATGCATTATTGTTACACAAAGCTGTTACACCAAAACACCACACCAGTTACGTGTCTTAATAGTTCATCTCTTCGAATTAGGTCAACGAACCAAGGATGTTAATATGAAGATATGGGTACGGGATGCCGATCTCAAGTTACTGCTATTATTTTTGCTGTCATCCGTCCGTAGTTGAGATATCTTCACTAATAATTATCCTTCACCCAAATTCCCATCTTAAATACTGGTAACAAGACGTTATAGAAATCCATATCTAAACAGTATGGGTGGCTATCACCCATACTGTAGACTACTATGGGCAAAACAGTAGACTTGAACTTTTAATGTCAAGTGACGCAGGGATATTTACATAGCGGTTTCGATGAGCTCTAATAAGACGTCTGCCACAGACAATTGATTATAAAATGAACTACTTGGGCATAGTTTAGTACTATTTTAAGATAAAGAAAAACCGTCAAGAATAAATGACGTGAAAGCTATTAAATAATATTTATGGTTCGAACCGGAGCTAACATTATACTTTGTTTTCATATTGTTAGAAAACGATTTACGAGTATGCTTCCATAAAAAGTAAAAACAATGAATGAATGAAAATTCTTTATTGCACAAAATATTGTACAAAGGCGAACTTAGCCATGCAGGCATTCTCTTCCAGTTAACCCTCGTTGATGAAGTGAAAGATTCAAGAAGTGCGTAGCTGCGATGAAGTTAATACATGGCGATAATTTATAGAATTTTTATTAAGAAGAATAATTTAAACTTTATTGAGAGTCTTTTTTAAAGTGAAGTAAATTTTTATTTTTACTTCACTATCGCAAGTAAACAGACATGTGTATTCAATATTTATTATTTTAAATATGTAAATGATGTATATACAGTAAGAAAGAGAAAATTAAATAACCCATTCATTTATTTATTAGATGGGTAGACGAACTGACCCGGTTACCCGGTGTTCGATTGGTTACCAGAGCCCATAGACGTAAATGCCACCACCCTCCTTGAGACATGAGATCTAAGTCTCAGTTTTTATAGTACAACAGCTACCCCACTCTTCATACCGAAACGCATTAATGCCTCACGAAATAAATCGACGGTATATTTATGATAACAAATATAAAAACAGTTGTCATTTTTATATAAGTTACAATTCTGAGTCAGTTAACAATAACCTAAAAAATTGAATTGTCTATTTATTTATTTAATTAACTTTGTAGGTAGTGGTATCCGGCCTAATCTACGGAAAAGTGGTTCCTGTCGCTCACAGTGACCTAGACCTTAGCTTAGCTAATCCTGAGAGGGTACAGTCACAGAGTACTAGTTTTCATACCACTTCGGAATCACCATCGGGCAGAGTTCATTCCATAGCCTGATCGTACGATACGAGCAAATTAACCCACAGACACAGCCCACCGAGTTTCTCGCCGGATCTTCTCAGTGGGTCGCGTTTCCGATCCGGTGGTAGATTCCGTGAAGCACGGCTCTTGCTAGTTTTCGTGTTTTTTTTTTATTGCTTAGATGGGTGGACGAACTCACAGTCCACCTGGTGTTAAGTGGTTACTGGAGCCCATAGACATCTACAACGTAAATGCGCTACCCACCTTGAGATATAAGTTCTAAGATCTCAGTATAGTTACAACGGCTGCCCTGCCCTTCAGACCGAAACGCATTACTGCTTCACGGTAGAAATAGATAGCAACAACGTCAGCTTTGAACCCCGTGAGCTCACCTACTAGCTCGGTGAATCTAGAATAACCCCTCGAGGTTAACAGAATAGGTAGGAAACACAACAAAAAAATCGTACACGTAAATATCTGGAAAGCCACTGCTAGGAGCCGCAACGGTTTCGGCTTTTTTTTTATTGCCCTTATAGGCTGACGAGCATACAGCGCACCTGATGGTGAGTGGTTACCGTCGCCCATGGGCTTCAGCAATGGTAGGGGCAAAGCCAAGCCGCTGCCTATCGTTTTTGATTGCCCTTGACATGACATGAACTCTGCTCCGAGACCCATATCTGGCACTTTAATTAAAAACTGTTTTTGTTACTTCGTTATTTTATTACTTTTGATTTCGTCAAAAAACAAATCTTACAATTTACGTACATAGGATCGATAAAGTTACGATAACCTTCCGCCCGTTATGTTATCAAAACAATAAAACGAAAGGACGCGATTACACGGACAATTAAATTTAATGACCGATATTGCGTGATTCAATTGGGGGCTTAGATAAGCTGTGATAATTTTTTTATGTATATTTTATATAGTGGCCAAGAAAAAAAAAACAGATCAATACAACACAGTGACGTATATTACCCCAATTGGATGTATGCCATACGCTTCTATAAATAAAAATATTCACTCGTCATTATGTTCAAATAAAACGTAACTGGTTTTAAGAATATCCTGATGAATCTGAATGAATCGGTGCATTCGTGTTGCAGCGATGCACCGGTGTTCGAATCCCAGGCGGGTACCAATTTTTCTAATGAAATACGTACTTAACAATTGTTCACGATTGACTTCCACGGTGAAGGAATAACATCGTGTAATAAAAATTAAACCCGCAAAATTATAATTTGCGTAGTTACTGGTGTTAGGACCTCTTGTGAGTCCGCGCGGGTAGGTACCACCACCCTGCCTATTTCTGCCGTGAAGCAGTAATGCGTTTCGGTTTGAAGGGTAGGGCGGCTGCCCTACCCTTCAAACCGGCTGTTGTAACTATACTTGAGACCTTAGAACTTATATCTCAAGGTAGGTGGCGCATTTAGGTTGTAGATGTCTATAGGCTCCAGTAACCACTTAACACCAGGTGGGCTGTAAGCTCATCCATCCATCTAAGCAATAAAAAAAAATCTCGGTCTTTTGACCAGTCTCATGGTCTGTAGTTTGTAAAAACTTCCGATTTTGTCCACCTAAATCATGAATCTTCTATATTTCATTATTTGAAACACAATACAATATTTGTTAAGCGCTAATTCGTATGGGGTCTATCCTTTTTAACCTTTCTGGTTATCTATGCCGATTAATTGGACCACAAATGTGTTGACCTAACCCACTTGGGTCACGAATACCTGACAATGGCTTGTTACATCATTGATATTAACTAGCATTCACGTGTGGTTACGTAGAAGGTGCAGGGATGTCACCTGCGCTAAAGGAGTACAAAGTTCTTTTTGTATTTGTTAAGTTAAAAAATCAAACTCATAAGACAAACAAAGATCATAAATTATTCACGCTTATTGGAACGACATTAATTTTTTAAGCAATGTCCAAAATAAAACATGAATTCAGATACTTTTAGGCATTTTCATTAGGGTTCCAAACAAATATATTATGTCATCCTGTACAAGACACAAAACAAAAAGTTTTATTTATAAGTGTCGCTTAGAATTTTTTGCACAGAATTAGTATAGACTTATTATTCAATTCCAGGATGGATTAGGTTTTTTTGTTGGCGACTACGTGATGCAACCGTACCGTCAGCACAAAGCTTGGGTTTTACAATCGCCTGACAAAAATACGCAAGTCTAGTGTAGTCTAGTCTCAATAATTTACCGTCGCCTCAGCTCCGAACCGGTGTAGGGAATTCTCAAACCAGCCGCGCTCCTTCAGCACCCGCCGGACGCCGTAAGATAAGGCGTCCACATCTCGATTTAAGCCTCGCGAGGAACCCTTACTATTCATAACGATCCATTTCAAAAATGGCCGTAAATGAAAAAAATGCAGCCATTCATTACATTTACACAGCTTAAGTAAGAAAAAAACAACGAAAGGAGTAATTGGGTGCATTCTTATTCACAAATACGAGACGAGAGCAAGAGTTTTGAAACATTAAAAAAAATTTTTTTTTTAATTTTCAGAGACACTGGAATCAGCATACTAAACATGTTTGAAGAATTATTAAACATTTGTAATGAAGCAATACTAAATACATTTCGGGAAGTCGAAAACTGAGCCGAACAGAGCGAATAATATCAACCGCTGCAAGTGTACTTGTTCGCTCACGCGGCCCGCACCAACTTGAAACCCCTTCAAGTCATTCAACCGTGTTTTTGCAGGATAGCCGTCGGAGCACCATGGTTTCTAAGGAACATAGATCTCCATGATGACCTGGAGATTGACTAAGTAAGTATCTACAGTCAGCATCATTGCGTATAAGATATCTTGACAATCTTATAAGACGCCGGATGCCCGTCTCGTGGCGATTACTCGTGCCGGTCCGGAGTAAAAAGTGCAGAGTCCTAAGGTGTACGATATCGCACAAGCTCACTCGAAATTAAACTCAGGTGTTTACCAATAACGCTTTATTTTCTCGTGTTTACTATGGCCTTATTTTCGCCTACAAAAAGCAATATACAATATCATAACATTATTTGCCTATAACCGGACACACAAGTCACGTGCAATATGTTTATTAAACGATATATTCCATACGACCCCTTTGTTCTTGGTCACGTGAATTATGTCATTACGTCACAACTAACCAATATTTCCGACGATTCAGCATGCGCGTGCATAAGCACAATCAGAACAAAATACATACTTCAAAACGTTATCGGAAATCTAGAAACTCAATCTACTTTATTCATCAATCAATTTTTTAAAAGCAAATGACACTTATATTGATAACAAAAACGAGCAGTGGAACCAAGCAGAACGTGATTTTTATATCATCTGTCATTGTTTGTAACGCAGAAACAACTTAAGTGGCTTGAACAGATTTACTCAATTCATACAGGTAGAAGTAGGTATATCATTGAGAATTAACTTGACGTTTATATCATTTTGATCGTCATTATGAAGTGACCTTTTTTTCGGGCAGGGGTCGAACTTCATACAAGGTATCCGCGCCTAAGTGTCACGCGGAGCATGTTGGACTTAATGATCTGCAGATGTTGGAAGCAGACCGCGGGCAAAAGGATATATTATAAAATGATCATATCTTGACCCCTACATAAAATTTCCCTCTTCAAGCCCGGATTATACTGGTGGTAGGATCTCTTGTGTATCCGCACGGTACCACCACCCTGCCTATTTCTGCCGTGAAGCAGTAAAGGGTTTCGGTTTGAAGGGTAGGGCAGCCGTTGTAACCATACTGAAACCTTAGAACTTATATCTCAAGATGGGTGGCGCATTTACGTTGTGGATGTCTGTGGGCTCCAATAACCACTTAACACCAGGTGGGCTGTGAGCTCGTACACACAACTAAGCAATAAAAAAAATACAAATATATAATACATACCAATACTATACCAAGCTATCCAAAATGTGTTATAAATTCAACGAACATGAATCGATTACAAGTTAATATAAAAGTGCAATGCACTCGGCATGTAACCTAATCTATTAAACTCAAACACATTATAAACACGTTGTACATATTGAATATTCAATGGAGTGACCAAATAAACTTTTGAAGCAATATGTTAATGAAATTAGTAATGTGAAGCCCCACTGAGTTTCTCGCCGGAACTTCTCAGTGGGTCGGGTTTCCGATCTAGTGGTAGATTCTGCGAAGCACTGCTCTTGCTAGGGCCAGTGTTAGCAACACCCAGTTTGAACCCCGTGAGCTCACTTACATGTTAAGGAGAAGCTGAAATAGCCTCTCAAGACTACCAGCATAGGTAGAGAAAAAAAAAGGAATGCGCTCGGATGATTGAGGTTAATTTCAAAAGACAATTAGAAAAATAAGGACCCATGTGTTTTTATTGTTATTGAAGGTGCAATGATGATAGTGATCTTTTTTCGGGGATGATGTTAAGTGGTTACTGGAGCCCATAGACATCTACAAGGTAAATGCGCCATCCACCTTGAGATATAAGTTCTAAGGTCTCACAGTATAGTTACAACGGCTTCCCTTCAAACCGAAAGGCATTACTGCTTCACGGCAAAAATAGGCAGTGTGGTGGTACCTACCCGTGCGAACTCACAAGAGGTCCTACTACCACTATTAATCTATCATATTTTGGCAACTATATACGTATGTATGTATATTAATAAGATGTAATTCATGGACACCGCTTATCATTGGATAATGACGCGATTCTCAGTTAATGTCATTTATAAATTCAATAAACATTTAATGTTCTTGTTTTGATTTTTTTTCTTTCAATCTATTTATTATGTAAAGATAAATTGACGCCATATTTATATAACATATAATATAAATATATATAATATTTATATTTATATAACACCTATATAACCTAAGTCAGGTCATAAGTATTGTCACACAGTAAAAACTTTTCTTTTAGAATGCTGGCAACAAAAAAGTTTATTGAATTCGATTTTCGAATTGTTCATGAAAATAAAAATGTATACTTTTGGAATTTTACTCATTTTTAAATATGGAGTGGACGCTTAAAGAAGACCGTGTTGCAGTTATTGCGTTGCATCGTTGCGGTTACGCGCCAATTCAAATTTTTAACATACTGAAAAATTTGAATATAACCAAAAGATTCGTTTATCGTACCATCAAACGATACAATGAAGACTCTAGTGTAAATGACAGGTCAAGAAGTGGTCGCCCTCGGTCTGTTAGGACTCCAGCAGTGATAAAAGNTATGCTATACTGTTGGATATTCTGACGTTTTAGTGACACGAATGTCTGAAACATATTTCAGTACGGTATCCAATCGGATGTAAAAGCATTGAATAATATAGTAAATAGATTGGTGTTACGATAACCTTTTGTCTGTAAATACCAACAAAACAGGAAGGGATAATTTATAAGACTACTTAAGTTAATAGATAAGCCTTTGGTATATATTAGAGTACATGGGACTAAAGTTACTATATTGGATCTGATCTGTATAGTACGATGAACAAGCCTCTGATTATGTATGGGCTGTGGCAAAGAACAAAGCTTGAGACATGTCAATCGTCCTTGAGGAAATTAAAGAGACTGGCTTGCATGATTATAACAAGTATCCCCTTTTGAGAACTCGGCCGATTGTAAATTAATATTATTGGCCAAATTACATCCTAAAACATAAATTTTATTTATAATCTTTGTTTTTCTAGGTATATTTTGTAAATTCAATTGTCAATTGAGAATGGCTCCATCGATTTTTGTTCTTTACGTTCGTAAATGTTAGAACAAATATTCCTAGAATTATTTAAAAATTTTATGAAATTAATCAGCAATATTTTCTTTATACATTTGCGGGTACTACTCGGTAATTTATAAAAAGATAATAATGAAAATAAAAAAGAAATCTGATCGATTTTATTTACATATTTAACAATATTAACTACACTTGTCTTCAATTATTTAGGCAGTAGCACTGATCCGATTTTCCCGTACTCTAAGGCGACGTTCCCGTTCAAATTCCTTCATACGTAAAACGTAACTGAAATTAAAAACATCGATGCATTAACAAAGTATACTAAAATATTTCATTTTATACATAGATTTAATTGTAAATCGGCAGGCTCCACAAGTTTTGTTGCTTGGTATAAGGGATGTTGGACAGTCGAACAAACTAAAGACTGCTATTTTTACACGATCCACGTCTGAGCCTCACGACAGAATTTGAGTGAGGCAGGCAAGAAAAGTAAAGCGTTAGGTGCGGAGATCATTACTTAAATTACACACGATTAGAGTTAACATTCAAATGTGCACTTAAGTTTGATGACAATACTAATTTATTCGAAGTCGCCGTGGCCTAATAGTCCGAGAGCTGGCACCAATTTTTATGTAGGTATTTGATGCAAGCTGAAAACTTGGTCCATACCTCTCCTGATACACCCTAACTCGGAACTACAGACCTGGCTGGTGAGTAGCGGTGCTAAATAAAGCCTTAATTATTTTTTTCAAAATATGTTTGAATATCACTTATTACAGTATACTGGGTGATCCATTGAACCACGACATGATACGAAAAACGTGTCTCAACGTGGGTGACACCATGGGCTCTGTTAACCATTTACACTAGGATAGTCCTGTCCATTTATAGTAACTTAAAAAAAGTAATTTGTTTAACCAAGATATTCCTTTTTTAGAAAATATGATACCCTGAAATCCTCCCAAAATTGTTACAATTTGTGAAATTTAATATTGAAATAATCATGTCCATAAGAATTTAAAAATACTAGAGGTGAAGTCTTATTGAGATTGAGCCACTTACTCTTGTTGTTCGCAATTCAAATAATTGTGTTTCTCATGGGCGCATCGATAAAGAAGCGGCATTTCTTTATAGCGACAAACTTGATAGTCCAGTAAATAGTGAGCACAGTAGTCTCTATATTTATTGGGTATACGAGCCGAAATAAGATCTTCTTCCTTAGCAATCATTTCTACAAAAAAGAAAACATATTCAAAATAGTAGAATAATATTTATTATACTAGTGACCTGCTCTCGCTTCAGTTCGGGAACTGTAATTTATTATTGATCTTATTGAATTTTCTTTTATACAATTTTGGTCTTGACAATAACAAACACAATAAAAAAGAATGTTATAAACAAAATATTTAATTTTTCCCCTTCATACTCATGGTTCACAATTTGGCCGGTAATTGCTTACACATTAAAGATAGATATATGCTGTCACAGGCTTTTTTGTAGGAAGATTTAAGATAAACATTTCCATCATATATATGGAATTGTTGGTAGTTGGCAGACTTCTTCATACTAATTTGATGCTTATCATTATACTTTAGATAATTCACATTGTATCTTTATAAATTATAGCCTGTGTTATTCTGGTGTGTTGTAAGCTACATTATTGTACAGTTTCATAGTATTAGTAGGACAGACAGTTTGTAAGTTTTTTGTCGTCTTTAGGCACCTATTCAGTTATTATTTTTGTAGACCTGAGATGTTTATTTATCATCTGGCTTTTCACATATCCTCCTGTGCTTCTTAAGCCCTTTACATTCCTTCCTTCAAACAAATTTTGTGGTGAATATTCAGCAGTACACAGTGGTTTGGCTGTGCTCCTGGCATTGCTGACATCCATGAGTAACAGTAACCACTCACCATCAGGTAAGCTGCATGCTCATTTGCCCACAAGGGCAATAAAAAAGAAACAAGAAATGATTGAGCTTATTTAAATCTTTTCTTGTCCTTACAGTAAGTCAGACAGTTTTCAGTAGTAAGTTTTAGAACACATCTCTTAGATCTCTCTGTATGCAAAATAGTGTATTTATTCATCATCTAAAAAAAATTGGAAGGTGTGGTTTATTAATGTATAATTTTCAGTAAATAGCACTTTTGCCACTTTAAATAAAACAACTTGTAAATGCTCACCCTAACATTACTTATTTCCATTTTATTATTGAATATTGCTAACTGGCAATTTTTTTATAGAAACAGCACTCCAATACTCACAAATAACAACTTTGTTTTTGTTGATGAACAAAATCTCAGAAGTAAAAGGATATGTAATATACACAAGGATAAACTGAAAGTAGTTTTAATTATAATTATGACTCAAGAAAGAGACAACTAAAAACTGTTTGATACTTGACAACTGTAAAGTAAATTTATTATAACATTTAAGATTACATCTTCAGTAGTCTTTAATCATAGATTCACTTTCTGGGACATATTCATCATGTTTTATTGAAATTAGAAGTGAGAAAATCAAGTTAGCAATTACTTGAGCTTTAAATATGACATTATTTAGCATGCATGTAAAGAAATTTAAAATTGGTGCCTAATTAAAATATTATTTTAACATCAAACAAAAATAACATTTCTTATCCGTTGTGTTTGAATCTGGACTGTCTAAGAAAGAATCTAACTTTTACAGCATTAATGTTGAGACAAGGTGTACAGACTGTAATGAAAATAATATTGAAGAGAAAGTTCATGGGCAGATTGGTAATGAGATTCTTCTTGAAGTTGAAAATTCTTAAGTTTAGCCTTTTATACCGATCATCCGCATGCAGAGTTATGAAGGCGAATATTATGTAGTAAAATTCTTACTAGGCCTCACTCACCGTATATCATAGAATTTACATAAACAGATATGCCTTCTATCAAGAAAATATTTAATTGGAATAAACTAAAATTCTTTATCTAATTTTAGCTTTGCGTTTAAATACGATTTTGTAAACAAAACATTATAACCTAGGATCATTATGTAACTACGTATGAAATCCTTTAATCCAATTTTAGTAATTTAAAGGTAAAACTTTATCTTTTAGTACGTGGGTTAAAGAATAATTGCTAATTATGCACAAAAAAATGTACCTCGTTGTTTTCTTTCGTATTGAAATCCAGCTTGAGGGTCAAAAGTAGGATTATCGTCTGAATTCAGGTCCACAGAGCGAGCATGATATCCTCCCATAATTTGCCCCATGGTGGTAATGTATAGAATTAAGTTGTCACCAGTTAAAATACTATTTTGTTATATTTATTGTAGTGTACGCTGTGTTTTAACACAAAAATCTTCAAACCGCAAGCATCAGCTGGGTTTAACTTTTAAGGAATTTTATGACCTGGTAACTGAGATCTTTAAGTCATGTCTTATTTTAATTTATATTATTCATATTTTTATGAAAAATGATATTATGGACTGAAATGAAATGAAAATGATTAATTTGAGACACTAATCAACTGGGATGAAATTAAATGAAATGAATTGAGATGATATGGGATGAAATATAATCTCAGTAAAATGGTGGTCATTTACAAGGATTTTTTCAGTGGACTTTTTGGAGGATCCCGAGAAGTTACGTCCAGCGGCTTTGTTTCTTTTTCCACATTTGTGCACTTTCACAGACATTAAACAGTTAATAAACCACCATTATTACACATTTAAACCTGAAGAAACACTAAATAGACAAAATAAGACAAATCACACAACTTCATTTGTTTAATTAATTATAAAAAAATAACAAACGAACCAACAATCTTTACAATCGAACATTAACGAACAAACAACGAACAAATAATAAAAAATAAAAAAATCCAAAAATAAAAAGGGGGTCAAATTTAGTGAGCCCTTTAGTACCACGTAGTAAGTTGTAATTACTATACTAATCTATGGTGTAAGCTGCGTAAACTGTGTTGTGGACTTTTTGGCGGAAACGCGAGGAGTGAAGTTGTGTGATTTGTTTTATTTTGTCTATTTAGTGTTTCTTCGGGTTTAAATGTGTAATAATGGTGGTTTATTAACTGCGAAAGTGCACAAATGTGGGAAAATGAAACAAAGCTGCTGGACGTAACTTCTCGGGATCCTCCAAAAAGTCCATTGAAATTTTTTTAGCATTTTATAGAGATTATATTTCATCCCATATCATCTCATTTCATATCATTTAATTTCATCCCAGTTGATTAATGTCTCAAATTAATCATTTTCATTTCATTTCACTCCATAATATCACTTTTCATATATAAAGGGTGATTTTTTAGCTATTATCTTTTTGGCAACACTGATTTTGAAAGCTCACGCATGTTTTGTGTTTTGTGTTATTGTCAAACATCTTCAGTTTGGTATATAATTTAACCATGAATCGTCTTACAAACGAACAACGCTTACAATTTATTAAATTTTATTACCAAATGCGTGCTCTGTTAAGAAAGTTCATCTCGCGTGGTTCTTCCATTTTATGGTCAGTTTAATCGACCCACTGAAGCGGCTATTCGGGCTATTGTGACTAAATTTCGCATCAAATTTACATTGTTGGACATTAAACCACCATCACGCTTACGTACAGTGCGAACTGAAGAAAATACCGTAGCTGTATCGGCCAGTGTTAGCGATGACCATCAATTATCGATTCGGCGACGTTCGCAGCAATTGGGCCTCTGTTACTCAACAACGTGGAAAATTTTGTGAAAGGATTTAGGTGTGAAGCCTTTCAAAATACAGCTGGTGCAAGAATTGAAGCCGAAAGACCTACCACAACGCAGAATTTTTGGTGAATGGGCTCTTGAAAAGTTGACGGAAGATCCAGTTTTTTATTTCACGTTTGGAACCGGTCAATTGGTCGCCTAGATCGTGCGATTTAACGCCTTTAGACTATTTTTTGTGGGGCTATGTTAAGGCTCATGTCTATGCTGACAATCTCGCTTCGATCAACGCATGGGAAGACAACATTGAAGCATTTATTCGTGAGATACCAGCCGAAATGGTGGAAAGAGTATGCCAAAATTGGACTAAGCGGATGGACCGTTTGAGGCACAGCCGTGGTCAACATTTTTATGAAATAATCTTCAAACATTAAATTATACGGACCGTACTATCGATTCAAATAAAGATTTCATGATTTTTTCTGAATTTTATGTTTTTTTTTTAAATCATTTCCTATAGCTATTAAAAAATCACCCTTTATATGAATATAAATTAAAATAAGATATGACTTAAAGGTCTCAGTTACCAGGTCATAAAATCCCTAAAAAAAAACGGTTGTGAGCAGTTGTGCACCCACTACTAAAAATTTTGATTTAAGGAGTTTGTGCTATATACTTTAATCTGTCGAATTACGAGAAATAGCAAAAATGGTCAAACTTACAACGGAGCTCATACAAAACTCTATGCAATATATGAATCCTTGTAGGGACCGAGAACTGGATCTTAGAGGTTATTTTTCATAGATTGTTTACGGTAGAAATACAAAAGATGCGCCAAAGTTGACAAGAAATTACGATGTTTTGAAATTACCTGTTTTAAAAATGTTTCAGGTTATAAGATTCCACAAATCGAAAATCTGGGTGCTACGCTCGATCAATTTGATACGATAGACTTCTCGGACAACGATATCAGAAAGCTTGACGGTTTTCCACTGCTAAAAAGGTTGAAATGTATTCTGTTGAATAATAACAGGATCGTGTAAGTAAATATGGCATTGGTTCTTTTTAAATGTATTTGTCGCTAATGACGGATTAACCACCAGGTCGAGTAGACTTGAGTTTAACGTGAGAAGAAAACTGGCCCAGTTTTTTACAGAATGTTAATGAAACAAATAAAAAAACATACTACCTAAGTGTTAAATTCGAACAACCAATTCAACATTTAAATATGTCATTCCTTGATTAAATATCTATTGCTCAATAGCCTATAGCCTATTGGCAGTAAAGGTGTAAATTCACCAATGCTCGTCTTCCATGTAACTTCTAAGAGATTAAATTGTTTTATCTTGTTAGAATAGGGCATTTTAGATAGAGAATATTTAAAACCAAAAACCCAAGAAACTTCCAATACAGATTTAGAGTTATTCTGCACATAGTGCTGCTTGTATTATAGAAGACGTCTAGTTTTGTAATATAGGTGCACAACATTTGTGACCTACAGTTACAGCTAACAACAATATATGTATTAAGGACTCCTCAATATAAATATACTCATATATGTAAGATTGCTACATTTTCTAGTAGCCTAGATAGATGCTAGTAGCTTTGAGGCGCTATACTACTATCACTGGATAGGTTTGTGAGTTCATGGGGCTCAGCCTGGTGAGTTTGCTAACTTTCAAACTCAGTTGACTACAAGATATTTTAAAGAAACTCATGTATGATTCAGATAATAATTGGTTTTTTTTTTCAGGAGGATAGGAGAGAATTTGGAACATTATATACCAAATTTAGAGTCTGTGATTTTAACAAACAACAATATCTCAGAACTTGGTGATTTGGATCCATTAAGTACATTACCAAAGCTGCGAACATTATCACTCATGCATAATCCAGTTGCCAACAAAAACCATTATAGGTTGGTAAATGTTTTTTATTTAACACTCTTATATCCCGGACATTTTGCCTATTTCTGGGCAATTGCTGAGGCCTTTGGTTGTTTTGTAGCACCAGTGTTTTGTCGAAATCCACACTGTTCAATTCTGAACCGTATGAGACTATCAGGTAACTATAACTGTAACTATAACTGTAACTATAATTGAGACCTTAGAACATATATCTCAAGATGGGTGGCGCATTTATGTTGTAGATGTCTATGAGCTCCAGTAACCACTTAACACCAGGTAGGCTGTGAGCTCGTCCACTCATCTAAGCAATAAAAAAAAAAAAGGAATACAACAAAGAGAGAAAGACTGATAATTTTAAAAGCCTCCTGTGGAGTACTACCCTCACTGAGCTGGGCCCCCTAATACCAGACGAGCTCATTTGATTTAGAACAGGAAATGGATATTCAGATTGTCGACAATCTTATTCCCATGCATTGTTAGGGGATCTATGGAGAGACTTTCTTTCATTTCATATTCTGCATGATGTTCCAGTGCTATTTAGAATTGTTTGTGATGATCCCAACATTTCTTTATTATCATCACACTGACCACTCACTGGAGTAGAGTTCATTCATATTACTAAGAATCACTTACTATATTTATTCATAGTGCATTTCAAGATTTTGTTGCCCCATCCCTGTTTTGCGAATTAACTACATGATGTTTGGCTACAACATGTCTAGTTTTTTAGCAGTAATAGTTTACAGTGCCTGAGTTCTGGTAACCTTTAAGTCTTTTTTTACTCAATATGGTTTGCGTGTTTAAACAAATTAGTAGTAAAGTGCTTAAATATTCTAGTCTATATATCACATGTTATTGTAATTGCAGGGCATATGTGGCATTCAAAATGCCAGAGCTAAGATTATTGGACTTCAGGAAGATTAAACAAAAAGAGAGAGATGAAGCTAATGCATTGTTCAAGAGTAGAAAAGGGAAAGAAATACAGAGGGAGATTGCTAAAAAAGCAAAGACATTTGTACCTGGTGGAAATATGCCTGATCCTAAAGTTACAAGTAAGCTATTGTTGTTAATTTGAATAGATACATTAATAAATACTGGAAACACTAATCAATTATTACCACAAATAAGTTGATGGTGTTTTATTAACAAAATTTTTAATCATCTATCATATCAGCTTAATAAAAAAAGATCATATTAATTAAAGTTAATTGCATACCACTAAGCCTTACGCTCTCCATATCCATTTCGTCAGTCGCCATTCACTAATCTTAAGTTATGGCGTAAATTGGGAGAGACCTATGTCCTTCAGTGGACATCTGCAGGCTGATGATGATGATTTAATTTTGCTTCAAAGATTCAAATTCAATGTGAATTTCATTCAATTCAAGCCCTTTTTTTTAATTATCTATTTCAGATCTTACACCTCAAGAAATCCATAAGATCCGAGAAGCAATCAAGAATGCATCATCCCTACAGGAGGTCGAACGTCTGACAAGAATGTTGCAGTCTGGTCAGATTCCAGGGCAAAAACCTTTACAGCCTGTGACACAAACAAATGGTCAACGTAAGTATGATTTTTAAACTTTTGTATCATTAAGTTAAGACTAGCAATATATTGCTTTAACTTTAGTTATTGCTATTAAAGAGGTATTTGTATTAAATTTCTCTACTAAATATCTGGCACAAATACATGATAATATGTATTATTAATATATCTTAATGACATTTTTCATTTACATCATATTTTATATATGTTTATAACATTTGACAAAAAAAGTTAATTAAATAAAACAAAGAAGTTTGAAACTCAAATTTTACCAATCTCTTTAGGCCTTACTAACCGCAGTCCGGATCGAAGATGGAACGAAGTTGGTGAGGACATTAGAGAAATATATCAATCACAATTACTGCATCTATAGTCTTGTTATTATTAAAGAGCAAAAGTTTTTTTCATTTCAGCAGTTCAACAAGACAGCCACACTGCATTTAATTTCAAAATTAGAATTGTGTATTGTTATTTATCAAATTGGACTATGTATTAAAAAGAATATTCATAGAATTTAATTTGATCAAACAGCAAAGGACGAGTGATATAACTAGAAGAGGAATCTTTAGTTGATTTTATTAGTAAAATATTCTAATAGTAATCAAACTATGTTTGGAACTCGTGGGTCTACAAAAGGAGTTTTGTTCTTGTGTACTGTACTTTGCACGGGGATTAGTTTGACGAATTGTTTGATGAATGAATAATTGGAATTAAGTCAAATACGTTATTTTTGGTTTTGTTTCATACATAATGTGTTTTCAGAAATTATTTCTGCTATGTACCAGACATTTCTAGAATGATCTCCCCTCCCTAGTGCGTTCCGACTGCAATGACATGTCTTTCTTCATATGAGGTATAACAGTACTGAGCGGTAGGTAGCAAGCAGCTTGACTGTACCCCTATTGCTGTTGTCCGTAAGCGATAGTAACCACTCACTATGATCGCCCGTTGGGGTTCGAAGAGAAAAGTTTATAGAATATAGACACTATTTAATAATATTTTGTGTGATTTCAGAAGATGAAGATGAGGAAATGGACACGGATCAAGCAAACGGACAGTAGTTAAGTCAACAAAATACATTCTTTAAATATGCGCATTTCACTAGCTGTAAGAGCAGATACATTACTTTGTGAGAATAAAAAAAATGAAAGAGTTTTACTATACTTTTATATTTTAAGCTGAAAGGAAACTTGAAACTACCAAACTTGGCTAAGAAGACAGATACTACACAAGTCTTCAAAAGAACAGATACAATACAGTTTCAATCATGGCGAAAGTTGATTAAAGACATTCATTCGTTTATATTAACTATGCTACGTTCTTTTTTCAAATAAAATTACTTTATAATATATTAATTTTTCATTTTGTCCTTAACGTTAAATGATCACATAAATTCTTTAGCTTTCAAAATCAATAAATCGTCGTCACCCGCGTCCAAATAAACCGTGTAAATAACGGGTAAAATGATTTCTTTTCCCATAACTTCTTTGATGGTCGGTCTTTTGTTTGGCAATATTGACAGCATCGAATCAATAAGGTCTTGCATCCCTCTGTCGTATAAAAACAAGTCGATAGGGTGGACGCTACCACTTGTGATTGCTTTGACTAGACCAACGAGAGTCTGGAAATAAGAGATGTATTTTTTTACTGATGGTAGGACGTTTTGTGAGTCCGCACGTGTAGGTACCACCGCCCTGTCTATTTCTGCCGTGAAGCAAGCAGTAATGCGTTTCGGTTTGAAAGGTGGGGCAGCCGTTGTAACTATACTGAGACCTTAGAACTCATATCTCCAGGTGGGTAGCGGCATTTACGTTGTAGATGTCTATGGGTTCCGTTAATCACTAAATAACCACTGAACATTAGGTGGGCCGTGAGCTCGTCCACCCATCTAAGCAATAAAAAAAAATACAGTAATTGTAGTGTTATTTTTTTAAATTGGTATTCGAGGATTTGCTCACTAAGCATCTCTAAAAATACAAATAGACTATGTTTTCGATGCTATATTGAAAATAGTTGCAGTACCTCCGATTCAAAAGCACGTTTATGTGTACACATTTCGTAAAGCAAACAGCCGAGCGCCCAAATGTCGCTTTTCGTGTCATAAGGTTGACCTTCGCATAGTTCCGGCGCCAAGTAGTAAGGTGTTCCGATGACTGTTGAAGTCTTCTTGGCACTAAAATTACCATCAATAAGCTGTAGTGATGTAACTACTTAATTCTAATATTTTTGAACTTGATCCATATTTAATTCCTTTTCACGTTTTTATTAGTTTGATCGGTTATCTATATAATCGAATCTTTCAACTTAATTTTCATCAACTTGAAGACGCTTCATTAACTTTCACAGCTATCAAGGACCAATCACAATACATAGTTTCATTACTTTAACTTAGTATTCTGATCACGAGGATAGAGGGCTTTCTAATGAACGTGTTTTTTATTATTATTCAGAATTGTTAATGCGTGACATTAATTTTATACTATTATTGTCCACTATTTTGAATCTGTTGTTTTTATTTTACATCCATAATGATATTGAAATCATAGAAATAAACAAGAATTAAGTAATTAATTACCTTGCTAACATTTTCGAAATTCCAAAGTCGCCTATTTTAACTATTATACCATATTTTCCAGTCAGTAAAATATTTTCTGCTTTCAAATCTCGGTGAATGATGTCCAAATTGTGAATGTAACTTACGCCTAAGAGTATTTGGCAAAAGTAGAACAGAATTTCCTGTAACACGATAATGTGCATTAATTATAGCAGTCGTTCTTCGGAGTTTGGGGTTTTTTGTTTGAACCAGTGATGAGGGGTTTTCAACTTTAATTAATTAATTACTTTTTAATTAAGAGTATTGCTGCTAGATTAACAAATATCTAGGCAATTTTAAATACTCATACAGGAAATACCTCTTGTTTGATGACTTGCGGGCACCGAAGGTACATGAACTCAGCTAAATTTCCACAAGTTGCATATTCCATTGATATCATTACGTAATCCTCTGCGTAAAAGCACTGGTAGAAACTAATGATGTTGGGATGTTTCATAGTAGATAAAATTCTAACTTCGTTTGCGATGTCCTGTGAATTTCAATGGATGTACGCACGTATTTAAAGACAGCTAAGCTGTGCCATATGCTGTCTAATGGCATTTAAAAAATCTTTTAAAAAGGCTAACGAATCTAATATAATATTTGTCTCAGTTTAGGCAGCGGCTTGGCTCTGCCCCTGGCATTGCTGAAGTCCATGGGCGACGGTAACCACTCACCATCAGGTGGGCCGTATGCCCGTCTGCCTACAAAGGGAATAAAAAAAAAAAAAAGTTATATTCTAAGGTTACATTTTTTTTTATTGGCTAGATGGGTGGACGAGCTCACAGCCCACCTGGTGTTAAATGGTTACTGGAGCCCATAGACATCCACAACGTAAATGCGCCACCCATCTTGAGATATAAGTTCTAAGGTCTCAAGTATAGTTACAACGGCTGCCCCACCCTTCAAACCGGAACGCATTACTGCTTCACGGCAGAAATAGGCAGGGTGGTGGTACCCACCCGTGAGGACTCACAAGAGGTCCTACCACCAGTAATTACGCAAAATATAATTTTGCGGGTTTAATTTTATATAATTATGTAATGGATTAGTACCTAAATGTTAAACGTCTTCTATTTATCATATCCAATTATATTACATTACCTGTTCATGTTGTTGTATTTTGGCGTTCAGTTGAATATCTTTTACAATAATTAATAAATGGTTTTCATGATTCTCGCACAAGTACACATTTCTGAAAACAAATTGTTAAATAGTTTAAGCATTAAATGAACAATTATAGCTATTCAAAAATATAATAAATAGCGTTCTTCGGGAAAGTTCTAATAATTTTAACAATACCTTATACGCATCCGTATCTGATCACGCCAGTTATTTCATTTATTTATCTACTACTTTCCTGGTAAAGGTCGATTTATACGATCGTAATTTGTATAAAATGTTTTTAAAGATTTATTGTACACATACCCGTAAGTTCCTTTGCCTATTGTCTTCAATATTGACAATTTTTGATTTGTAAAACGATTCTGTAGATCCATTTCCACCCACTAGCAATCATATTTTAACTATGTCAATTAGTAACTTAGTCGCGTTTTAGTATTAACACGTTCGTTCTAATTTACATTAAGTATGTATTTAACACGCCCAAGTCAATGTTTGACATATTCTACCCACATTTTTCGAAAAAACTATAATTTTTATTTAACACTAGCAACCCGCCTTCGCTTCGCTTCGGAAACATTAAATTTTATTATTGATAGCGGAGCCCCGCGATGCTACCCGCGGTTATTATCGTACCGCGGATGAGGCCTCGGGGCGAAACTAGACTAAAAAAACCTAGTAGCCTAAGTTACTCCTTATATCATCAGCTACCTATCAGTGAAAGTCCCGTTAAAATCGGTCCAGCCGTTCCAGAGATTAGCCGGAACAAACAGATAGAAAGACAGAGAAAAATTGTAAAAAAATGTTATGTTGCTGTATGTACCGTATATTCATATGCATGTAGTAAAAAGCGGTTATTTTAATATTACAAACCGACACTCTAATTTTATTTATATGTTTAGATATAAAGTCTTCGTAATCGCTCCACTTTGTGTAAGGTCCACCCCCGTCATACTGTTGTATATCTACGTATGAGAGTAGGACACGTCGGCCTATTTGTGCCAATAAAATATAATAAATTGGTTCGTATATAAATACATATCAAATAAAAACTTACTTTAATAGGAGAACTGGAGTTTTCCTGTTTATGAAAAGCGCAGTAAAAGTAATACAAAAACTAGTTAAAATTTTGCTTTGTGGCCGTACTATAATTTCTACTTTGAAAACTGAAATTGCATCGGAAATAAACAAAGTTATCGATTTATACAAGCAAAGTTTAATTTGTTTATAATATATACGACTTACTAGTTTAAATTAATAGATATGATCTGAGCGTTGCGTGTTGCACAGATGGAAACGAAATATTATGAAAAAAGGAAAATATATTTTCAAATACCAAGGAGGATACATTAATCCCATAGAGGCAGCGTCATAAGAGTGTTAAACTCTGTCAGACTCTGTTAAAGGCTGTTAATCTTCAAATGTTTATCAATATTCTATGTTCGCCATGAATTGTATGAAATCTTGAGTACGTTTATCCTCTTTTTTTTGGATTAATTTATTAATTTTAACGTAATATTACAACTGAGTGATTTTTGTAGTCGTCGTGGCCTAACGGATAAGACGTCCGGTGCATTCGTGTTGAAGCGATGCACCGGTGTTCGAATCCCGCAGGCGGGTACCAATTTTTCTAATGAAATACGTACTCAACAAATGTTCACGATTGACTTCCACGGTGAAGGAATAACATCGTGTAATAAAAATGAAACCCGCAAAATTATAATTTGCGTAATTACTGGTGGTAGGACCTCTTGTGAGTCCGCGCGGGT